>CAIGQW010053747.1:413352-455396 GCA_903798125.1 Danio choprae | reverse complement strand
AAGTTTATATATATATATATATATAAACTTTCATAGAAATCCCTCTTCTCTATTTACATAATGTCCTGTTGTTTCTCTTCTTCCCATCTCACCTGCACATCTTTCCTGAGCTGAGCACTGCTCTCTCGCTCCTGCTCATATTCTTTCTGTAGTCTGTTCTTCTCGTCAATCAGCTCATCCCTCTCTTTCTGAAGTAGGTTCAGGTTTTCCAAAAGCTCCTTCTTTTCCTGTTGAATTTGCTCCATCTTTTGCTAAAATAAAATAAACAAAAACAGAGTGATATGCCTGACATGTAAAAATCAAATATAAATTTGACATGTAAAATAGGGCTGGGTATCAGTTCAGGTCTCCTGATTTAATACTGATTCATAAGCTCATTGATGAATTCATAAATTGCATCTGATTCTCAATATTTATTGATAATAGTTTTAATACGTATGCTATCGATGTGAACATTAAAACAGATCCCAACCTCTCAGTGTGGTATAAGTAGTCTAACCCTAATCCTAACCACACATACATACATATACTTAAGAGACTGCTTAAAAATTCTTGGTTTATCTGGATTTACTGGATTCATTAGGTATGGATTTGAGATAAATGTTGATATATGCTTTATTATATAAAGGTCTAATAACATTTCTTCTGAATTTTACATAAAAAATATTTCATATATAACATTTTTTTAAATAAATATTTTTTCCAGAAATGTTAAATGTTAATATTTGCTTTATTCTATAAAAGGTCTGATCATATTTATTCTGAATTTCACACACACAAAAAATCGTTTACTTTAAAATATATGTTTTTCCAGTAATTACAACTGGTCAGAATAACAAATATTTGTTTGTAATTAAAAATCTGGTTTATTCTAACAAATATTGATTGAACTCTTCTGAAGCTACCACATTGGTATTCTGTTGTCTATAATTAAATATAAACATGTCTGAAAAGACTGACCTTTTTAATGATAAAAATTTTGAAACAAATATCATAAACGCACAACTATAAATTGAAAATCCAGATAAACTGGGAATTTTTAAGCGGTCTCCTAATTATTTTCTTACCTGTATACACACACTCATACATGGATATGCATAGATTCTAAATGATTATTTTTTTTCTTTTATTTATATTATTGGCATAAACAGTGTATTAGTCACTATAAGGCCTTATACACAGATAATGTCTCAATTTTTTTTACTTTCAATTCATACATAACTGATGTCTCTGTTCATTTGAATACTCAGAAAGACAGGTATTACAATACATAAGCACATGTTTGACTGTTCAGGTTGGAATAATGTGCAAAGGTGAAGTGAGTACAGCCCAACACGTGTCAAAAGACAGTGGGTGGATACACTGCATGGATACTTTGTGTGTGTGTTTTTAATCACCTGCTCTTTCTTTGCATGCGTCCAAATGTTTTGCTGCTCTAATGTATATCTGCAATACTGGGCTGCATAGATAGTTATAGACAAACTACATACAAAATCTTTAATGACATAATCATATACCCCATAGAAAAAAAACCCCTCCCCTGACATCACTTCCAAATTCTCTGGAATATCCACCTTACTTTTCAAGCACGGGGCATGGCCATTGTCACTTAAATGTGAACCTGGACTACAAAGTTAGTCATGATGTTTATACACACAATAAATAAGCTTTCTAATGATGTGTGAATTGTTAGGATAGGCAGGGATACAACTATTTTGAAAATCTGGAATATGAAAGCGCAAAAACGTCAAAAATTGGGGGAAATTGGCTTTAAAATAAAATCCTTAGCATTACTAATCAAACATTGAGTATTAATATTTTTTAAGATATGAAATTTACCAAATATCCTCATGGAACATGAACATTACTTAATATCCTAATCACTTTTGACATAAAAATAAAATAAATTATTTTGATCCAAACACTGTAGCCAAACACTGCTTTGTGATCCAGAGTCACATCGAATTTTTAGCTATAAAAAAACAGCTGGTTATGCTGCTTAATAGGACTTTAAACATATTGTCAAGAACACTGTCATATTGTCGCACTGGCAGCTTCACAGTTTACTGCCACTTGTTATTCTAAATCATTTACCCATAGTGGCATATTAACCTGAAGTCCTAATACAATTGCAGTAAATTGCGTATCTCTGCATTGCAAAATAAGCTGAATAGAATATGGACAAGTATCAATTATCACAGCTTTTGAGAGGCAATACTGAATCGATCACTTAAATTATAAAAAAGATTAATACAAAGATCTGTTGTTTTGTTTGGCCCTATAGTGTACCAAATCTCCTCACCTCCAGGTAACTTGCTTTGGTTGTGACGACCAGAATATCAGATCCACCTTCATCCTCCATTGTCAGCAGTTCCTCCTCTGTGGGGCTGTTGGCGCGGAACTGGAATGGAGTGCTGGCCCCACGGATCTCTCCCTTATGTGTCACATAGCAAAACTGGTAGAACTCACCATCATCATTAGGGACATAGTAACCTGCAAAGTACCCCAGAATCAGCGCCAGGTATAGATAAAGTATGCCATTAAAGCTTAAAATGTATTATAACAAGCCCATTTGTCTTTCCCATTGGTATTAAAGTAAATGACCCTAATGAACGATAGCTAAAGCTAATGGACATAGCCTGAAGCCCATCATTTACATCATAACTTTACAGTTCCACTGCAGTTTTAGGATAAACTGCTGTCCATTTACTTTCTTAATTACCGTAAGGAATGCGGAATCCAGCCACAACAACCCTGTAATCCCTCACAAAGATTCCAGTATGTGACCTGAACCACTCCAGTAAAACTGGCCCATCAACACTTCAGCCTTCTAATAGGAGGCCTCAGTGTTTCCTATTTTATTGCATCCGTCATTACATATTTAAAGCCCTAAATGCACCTTTGAGGGGCTTTCACTCTGGCACGACATTCACTGTTGAATAAAACCCCATTTTTGACAGTGTTGTTTTACCTTGGAAGACCACAGATCTGTTGATTGCGGTTCCCTCTGTGTAGTTGTCAGGAAGAGGTGACCACAGGAATGTGTAGTAGTCACGAGCGGTGCTCCATCCAACCTGTCAAAAGCAATGAGATTTTCAAAACTTGGAGCTAAAGTCATTTTTGCCATGTTAGAACACTTTCTCCTTTCCTAATACACTTAAATTGGCTCTAACAGGGAGGAAACTCGTTTTCCATTTGGTGGCACCACAGAAAAAATTCAGATTCAGTTGACGATGACGTCACTTACCCACACACTTGTGTACAACTTTCTTACTTGCAATCTTGTTCACAAACAACCCAAGGCATTGGGGTGTTACTGTTACCATGCTTAAAGAAATGCTAAAAATGCTAAAAACAATGTGCTCTGTGTGCACGAGTGGCTTTTTGCATGCATGCGTGTGTGTCTGGGAAATAAAACCAAGCTGTTTGACATTTTTATCATATTGTTTGTCATATTTATATGTGTGGTCAGTGTATTTGTATTTTGTGGCTCTTTTGCTGTGGCAAACGGCAAGCTACTTGGAAATAACTTAAATAATTTGGCAAAGTGACACGGAACTGTTACATGTACAAGACTTGTAAGACTTTACAAGCGTGTAGTTACTGAAAAAGATTCTTCAACACCTCTAAACATCTGTCAAACAATTAGAATGAAGCATTCGACAGCACTTTGGAACAAGATATTCTCTAAATCTTTACTGTTATAAACAAGGAATGATCCAGTAATTTGATGAAATAAATACAAAATATAAAAAAGGCTCAGCGTGTGCACATCTTAAGCAGGTGCTAGATCAAATTTAATCAAATTAAATAATAAACAAACAACCTACATGGTCTTCATTGGGTCACACATGCAATACAAGGAATCATTTTAAACAATATCACACCTGAAACCAATTATTATTATTGGTTTCAAGTGTGATATGGTTAAAAAGATATATCTAAGGTTTTATTTTTGTATTGCCTACGTGACCTGATGAAGACCAGGTAGGTTGAAATGTTGTCTTATTAAATTGTCTTTTGACAGCAACAGTGGCATTGTGCAGACCTTTGTTTTGTTTATTAAATTATGGATATTAACATTATAAAATATACAATAGAAGAAAACAAGGAGTTTATAGTAAAGCGGCAAATAAAACAAATAATTAATGAATAAATAAATATATTACAGAAATAAACCCACTATCTACATAGCATGCTATGAGATTGCATCAAATAAAATTACAAATGTCATTTCACATACATATAGCATATTACATTCAAGAAAAATATCAGCTTTAATGTTTCAAATATTCTTTGTGAGAATTAAAATGTCAAAATATTTGTTAAATATTGTTCATTCGGCTTAACAGATATGTTTACTATAGAGATGAATCTATTAAGAATCAAGTAAGTTTTGTTCTAAATATGCTTGACGATATTTTTGGCAAAGACTTCTTCTGTAAATCATGGTAAAGCTCATTTCTGAACTGTACATTGTTTTATTGAAATAAATATATATTTGAAATAAAAGTAATATAAACTGTATATTATAGTAAAATAATTAAAACCCATTTACCCATTTGCCTCCAAAGTGAAAACACATTTTAAACTAAACAACTCCAATGTACACTAATAGCAATACTGTAAATGATCCATCAGGCTGTTGTGGTCTTGACCATTGGCTGATTCACATCATGCTGCAAAATTCTTTGACGCTTTGTGCGTTTTTCTCATCTCTATGCGGCCTAGTAGAAAGCCTTTGAGATGAGAGCATAAAAACATGGACTCGGCTGCGTTTTACGGGGGCAAGTGAAACTCAGCCTGTCTGCCACGTGTTTCTCGCCAAAGCCTCGTGAATATGTTCGGTTGAGGGAGCGTGGCTACAACTCAGCCTTAACAGGAAGAAGAAAATAGGTGAAAATTTTATACATACTTCAGAATGGAAACCAAGATGTAATTATATGAATTTTATGTGTTGTTAACTGATGGTTGATGAGGGGGAGTACAGAAAATACATCCATAATTTCAGCCGCTGTCATAAAACTGTCAAACAAAATCAGACTCACATCGGGCTCGCTGTGTTTGTGAACATGTGAACGCACAGGCCTTCTTGTACCTGCCCCTGAAATCTATGTGGGGACTCTATACTGTCCTGGAAGTAACGCACAGACGCGGTAAAAATGCAAACTCACTGCAGGGCTGTCATGTTAGAAAGCTGTCTGGCTTGTTTGCTCAAACTATACGGCTGTCCTCTATGTCCACAATAACATTAGTGTTGAAAAAATCCCCTGATTGTACAAGAAAGTTGCCTGAGGTGCTGGAGCTGTAAAGAGCAGGAAGCCATTAAAGGCATGTCCCATACGGAGCGTCATTACTGCCTGGACCAAACTCTACTCATTAGAGACGTTTGGGGTGAAGGAGGGCGAAAATTAAGCCCCTGTGTGTCTCTCATTTAGGTTTTGCAAAGGGAAAAAAAACAAAGGGAGAAAAGATGGATGTGAGCGAGAACAGCATGAGAAAATACACAAGAATATGTCAGAAAGAGAGCAGCTTGATCTGCATGTGAGAATAATCTATAATCGCACAAACAAAGACAAACTAGAAAAATACAATTTAAATATACAGGAAAATACAAAGGAATATGAATATTTTCTTCCATGGAAACTAACTGACAAATCAAACAAACTAGAAAAATAAAATAAAGAGGAAAATTACTGTATTAGCAGTGAATGAGTATTGACAACAGGGTTATTATAGTTAACTGAAACTAACTGAATATTAATAAAGTGAAATAAAATAAATGTGTAAACTTATCTTATTTCAGGTAATTGTGATTTGCCAAGCCAACAATTCTCGATTTTAATTAATAGAACTTAAACAAACTAAATGAATGAACTAAAGCAATCACTACTAAACATACTAAAACAGAAATAAAAAATAGTAAATTATTTAGATAAAATTTGAAAAATCGTTTAAAATGGCCAAAATGATACTAAAACTCTGAAATTAAAGTTAAAGTATTCAAATCTTATTAAAATCTTATCTAATTAAACTACAAAAAAGACAATAATACAATATTATTATATTACATTATACTACATTCTAAATATCATTAAATACACCTGTACAACATAATCTGCAAGAACAAAAGGTAAACATATAAATATCTAAATGTATTTGAAAATTTCACAAGTACTTTAAACTGTCATTAATGTAAATATCATTGCAATTAGATATTATAATATATCAAACTGCCATTTCAAAGTGGCCTGTATGTCGAAGATAGCACAGGCACAGTTTTTAAAGTTATATATGTTCACTAGACAATTTACTCAACCACTTAATATCACTTTGTAAATATCTAATCTGCCAATCACATGGCAGCAACTTAGCTCATTTAGACATAGACGTGGTCAGGATGAACTTCTGAAACCAACAATATAAATGAGAAAGAAAGGTCATTTAAGTGACTTTGAATGTGGAACGGTTATTGGAGAAAGGCTTTTCAGAATAACTGCTGATCATACACACATCCACTGTAAATAGTTTGAAAGACAGAAAATATTTAGCAAACAGCAAGTCTGTGGGTAAAAATGCCTTGCTGACGCCAGAGGTCAGAGGAGAATGGCCAGACAGTTTCAAGCTGATTGAAAAGCATCATGACTCAAAAATCCACAACAAAGGTAAACTGAAGAGCATCTCTGATTACACAACACATTAAACCTTGAAGCAGATAAGCTACAGCACAAGAAAAATGCACTGGTGTCTCCTGACAGCTGAGAACAGAAAACCAAGGCCACTAGTCATAAAAATATACACCAAAATTTTGAGGTAAAAAAATACTTGGATCCACTTTGGTTATGAATGCTGCAGGTGTAAAAGTGTTATATTTTTAAGGGTACATTTTTAAACTCCACAGTATTCCTGAGTATTGTTGCAGAGCATGGCCATTCATGTCAACAGTATACTCTTCATGTGATGGCATCTTCACGGAGGGTATCACACAATGTCAAAGATCATTTCAAACTTGTTTCATCAACACAAAAATTAGTTTGCTGTACTTAAATGGTCTCCACTGCCACCAGATCCTGATCATTAGAGCACCAATAGAATGTGCTGGCATGGGAGATTAGCATCATTGCGTGTAGCCAGCAATTCCACAGAAACTGTGTGATGCTGCAATGTCAAAATGATCCAGAATCTCAGGAATGTTTACAACACCTCCCTGAATCTATGCTATGAACAATTACAGTCAGTTATGAAGACCAAATTTAAGTCCAACCCAGTACTAGCAAGCAAGGTGGCCCTTTAAGGCAATACTATATTATAATAATAACAACAATAGTAAATAAAGCATGCATAGATGAACCACACCTATAGGTAATTGATAACTGTTAAAAAAGCCAATTTGGCATCATTTTGCAACTTAATGTAATACAGAAATGTATGCGTGCTACGTGCTAAAACTTTATGAACCTATAATAAACAAACAGAACTCCACAGAGAACAACAGAACATCTTGGTGTTTGTGAGAAAGTACCTAATTCCCTGGCTTGAAATGAAGCACCAACTTGGCCCATGATTCTCTTGTCTGTGCTGAGCCGTATGCAGCATTGAGTACAGCAGGTCTATATATCAGGACGGAGAACAGCGAACAACTACTGCGCTGACAGGATAATTATAAAGCAGTGTTCACCTTCTTCATGGCGAGTCTGATGGCGTGTTCTGACAATCCAACATGACGATCACACGTTTTTCAACTAGACTCTCTCTGTAACCATTCCAACTTCGAGAAAGCCACAGGCAGCGTGCTTGCTCAAACAAGAAACAATAGACAAAAGGCAAATTTGATGATGCTGAGTGCATTTCACCTTCAGAGACTTCGAAACATACCTATATATAATCTTATGCAATCACAAATAATGCTATGGCTCGTATAATAGTGACAATGCTCTTATAATGGGGAATGTAAGTTGAGGAAGTAATTGAATTTCCCCCTTCAAGTGACTGAGAATGATGATATGTTGTGATTTCCTGGTTCCAAAACATGTACCCAGTGCTTTCCCTTTAGAAAGCTAGTGTTCAGGTATGATCAGTTAATCTCCTGAACACTAGGTGGCGATAATAGCCTTATCTCTACCTGCAGCTCGAGGCAAGTGACTCATGGAACAGGTCTTGCAATTTTCTGGTGTTTGGCATGGCTGCCTTTTGTCTGTCAACACAGACACAGCCATGTTGAGATTTATGATCTTGTGCCCTTCGTTGCCGGAGGTTATTCTGTGTCTTTTGGTGCAGACAAATGTGCGTCAGTCAGTCAGCTCTGTTTGGAGGAACATGCCTGCCCTTAAGGGTATACGAAGGCACTGCTACCCAATGGCACGTCAGACTACATAACAATGAAGTCTCATCATAATTCAGACCTAATTGGGAATTGAGAAAATGTATGTAGAAATGTTGGTCTTCAGGACAAACTGTCATTGCTGCATGCAACGAGAGGTACATGCTACACTTTTATTTACGGGAATTCTTTAAATTGTTTGGATTAATGTAGGAATGATTTTTGTGGCATTTTAGGATGTTTCGAATGAGCTAAAAATAAATATAAAAATAAAATCACCCTACTTTCTCAATTTTTCTTTATGCAGAATATATGTTTGTATAATCCTAATGTAAATAGGGGGGAGGGGGGTACACTTTTGTTTCGATCCACGAAATCTCTTTTTTCTTTTCCTTTTTTGTCCATAAATTAGCATTATGAAGTTACATGAATTGGATCCATTTAACATTCAATATTTTAATAGAGGCACAAGTTAAGATAAAAGAAAATGCAATATGAGAATCTTCAAAGTTTTTTTTTAATTTCTTTTAACAACAGTAACTTCTTTGACATATGATAGAACATATTAATCTAATAAACTCGCAAGTAAGCCAGTGCTGTTGTTGTATAAAAATTATACATTTTGCTGCTCCAGAAATATATTGACTCACTAAATAGCACTCGATTTATCTTGTACAAGACGTTTTTGCCCAACTGACTGTTTTGTGCCAGCGCTTGAGAATGGTGAACACCAGTTGCTTTCCCTGAACCACATCTGACATTTTGAACGTACTAGACATTATAACTCAGATATTATAACTCGTGTTGGGTAAGTTACTTAAAAGAAAAGTAGTTAATTACATCATTACAACTTTAATTAAAATATGTTTCTAACTGCTTCATCTTAAAAGTAACTTATTTACTAAATTAGTAATTTAATTACTAGACTAAATACTAATGCACATAAATCTCAGTCCATTCATTTCTATTGTATATGGATTTCTATAAATTCTTTCAAATTTAGTCTGTCAAACAGGACCTTTAATTTTTAAAAATGAACCCTTAAAACACTTACATTGTTCCTTAAGCATGTTGTCAGACAAATAAAACCTTCCTTTGATGAAAAATATTAAATGCTATTAAAATATTAATAAGATAATATGCAAAATATCAGAATAATACAAAACATATAAATATTAAATATATTACAATTACTCTGCCACTCTGAGTTTTTCCCTTATATTGTAATTTCTCAGTTATTTCTTTTCTTAAGCATGTGCAGTTGTTTTACATAAATGATCTTTAGTTGAAAAATTTAATTACTCTGCCAAATAAAAATTGTAAATATAAATCTGCTTCTCTGACTTGATTTATACAGAACTATGTACAGAATTTAAGGCAAGTAAAGTAACAATTTTAAGTAATCCTACACTTTACTACTTGATAACAGTAACTAATTACTTTGTAACTAATTGCACTCAACACTGATTATAATTGAAATATGCCAAATTATTCAAAACTGAATGAAACTGAGGAAGAATTAGAATTTCTAATTAAATAATTTTTTAAAGGTTACAAACTGAACTACTTTAACAAGATGTTAGCCTAAAAAAAAGACTATTGAAAAGATTATTTGCTTCAATATCATACACACAAAAGAGAGCAGAACTGGTGACTAGCCAGCTCTTCCCATTTTTCTGTGGACAGAGATTGTAACCCACCTTCCAAAGACCTGAATGCTGTACATTTTTCTCACGGGGGGTTTGTCTTTTTAATCAAGAACACCGGCCACAATGTGCTAGAAGCGCTGAGAAGTAGAAGCCTTCCTGACAGCTAGCTGTAAAACAGCTTCATCAGACCTGCTATGTCAAACGCAAAGTAAAAAAAAATTCTAAAAAAAAACACTTTGATCTGGTCGGATCCGAACCCCGATACTAAAACCTTGACAGTGGCCACACTCAAAGCCCCCTCCCACAACAGTCAGATATTCTCTTTTATTTCCTCTCACCATGCAGTCCACATCCATAATGTTGTAAATAACGTTTGTTTTATGTTCTCTCATCCAGCAGTAGCTGGGGAACTCCAAAAAGCAGACGAAGCCAAAACACCCCTCTAATCCTGCCAATGCACATATTTCATTCCCGTGCACACCGTCATGACCACACTCGCGCTCAACTACACTCCAGCATGACGCACTGCTTTGTGCCAACATAGTGGAATTTTCAAACTACCAGCAGGCTGTAATATTTTATAACAGTTTTTTGGTCTCTGCCAAGATCCTTCACAAAAAACACAAACCGCATTCTGTTATACAAGCCTGTAGTAAATGTTCATGCTTACTTGATGAAAACCTTGTTAGAAGGGGAAACGGTCGTGACTGAGATTTTCCTGGATATGATTCACACTTTTTCCCTGAACAAGATATACTGTTCGGGGAGTAGCAACACATGTTGATCAGGTTAAAAAGATTTCATAATGAGCTCTCCATTAAAACATCCTCCTCAATAACCATAGCAGGTGATGATCTAAATGGCTTGCTGGGGGAAAAAAATAAATAGAAATGACCTGGCTGTATAGCCTACTTTTGAACTGTAATCTAGTATGAATCAAGTGCAGACATTTAGGTTATTCTATATATAACATCAATAGCATAGTCTAATACCCAAAAAAGAAGTCTCTCTGGGTTTACAGTTTACAGCAGGAAGCATTTAAGTGACCAGAAGTAAATCCAACATTATGTAAAGCACCAGTAATGGTGAATCCCCAAATATTCTACTGCCAAATATGACGGTAGGGGTCATTTCTACACTGTGGAAACTGAAGATGGGAAAATGAAATCAAAACATTAAAGCTGCAGTAGCATAATATTGCCTACAAAATGATAGGAAACCAAATTGGAAGATTTGATGTTTTTTATTCCAACTTGGAAGACTTGAGGATTTTTTAGATGACTTGAGGATACCACTATAGGCTGGATGCAACATTTGAATTTTATACTTCACTTTGATAGCTGTGCCATTTACATGACTTAGTAGAAATATAATGGAAGATTATATCTCAATCATGTGCCAAAACAGAGAAGCAAGTCTGTATTTTCCACAAAACTGTAGTTTGTGTAATTTGTTAAGAAGCTTACACTACTACAGTAAACAGTGGCTTTCAGGTAAAAAAAAACAAACAACAACAACATTCTAGTTATAATTAGACGACATTACATTGAAAGTCTTTTAAAGAGAAGAGACTGATTTGAGTCAAAATCAGACCAGATCTGAAAACATTATTTGCAGAAAATACTGATTGATTTGGTTACACCACAAACATTAATATTAGAGGTTTTATCTCTTTGAAACAAAGCACAGCTGACAACTTGAGATGACAGTAGCAGGATCTTGAGCTTGAATTAAGGTAAGCTGATGTAAATGAATTCAGATTGCACAGCATTAAATTCAGTAACATCTCAAATAAAGTATATACTTTTTTTGTTCAGTTGTAATGTATATGGCATGTTTCTGTGCATGTATATATTTCAATGTATGAGCAAGTGTGTGATTTTGTCTAGGAGAAAGAGTGGGAGAAACTGCTTTTTGTGCTTTCTACAGAAAATAAAACAACTTAATGTAAATAAACATATAAATTGTCTGTCCATTTTGTCCTGCTCTTTGTTATCTTTATTTGATTGGTCAGTGTCTTTGTGGATTGTGGTTATTTTGCTCTTGCATGTTATATGGTCTTTTGAAATGTCCAAATAACTCTGCAGGACTGGACGATTAATCAAACGAGATTTTCATGCACTTTATTTCAGTAAAGCCAGGTCTAGTAAACCTCATGCACATCCTTTCAGATGAAGCAGCATTTACTACACAGAGCCATGAACACTGACATGCTACACAAAATTGCATTGAAAATAAATTTAATCAAACAATAATGACATCAAGACAATTGTTCTTTGATGCATGTAAAAAATATATAACTTCAAATGTTTTTATTCCAAACCTACTTCATAACTTCAGTAAAGTTTTTGAAATAAATTCTTCTGTGAAATGATTCCATAGTCATCCATGTGATTTTTAGCCTCAAATGAAAGCAGTTACATCTTTTGTTTATAATGCAATGCTATGGGGAGTTTTCTCTTCATGAAAGTATTTGGAGTTTCCTCGAAGAGAGAACCCTCTGGACTTCTTTAGAGATTTACTGCTGGTTACATAGCTGTGCTCTCACTGACAACCGGTGCATGACAATCACAGCTTTGCTTAATCACGTTTGTGATTTTATTTCGATGAAGTCCAGCACCCAGCCCTAGCAAGGACATCAATCTGCAATATGTTCAAAACCTCCCTGGAATTACTTTACCTGTCTGTTTACTGGAATATAAGTATGTTCATCTTTCAACAAATATCAAACATGCAACAGCCTCATTGTATATAGATTAATATTAGTGTAAATGCACTGCCAGTAGGATGTACATAGAGGTCATTTGGATTAAATAAATAAATCAAATATGGCTGTATGATACGATATGCGATGTTGTTGATTATTGCGATAATGATATTTATAGTGATATAACCTAATGCTATTTTTAAACAGCTCATAGATATTGTTTCTGAAATAGATTCAATTACATCAGGATAAAAATAAATAAACTGTGAGGGTGGAAACATTTGGACTATAAAATACCTCAGATATTTAGATTTATTTTCGCTGTGGACATTTTCCCTCACTTGTCTCTACTCCCGCCATTTCTATTTATTTTCAACTCTAAGTGCACCTTTGGGCCCAGTCTAGCCAATAGCATAACTGCACTTTTTGCCCCATAGACATACATTCATACACATGTGACTGCGGCAAACCGGGAACGCAAACTTGTGCGACAAGTTTCGCATGTTACTGCATTGCAAGGTTCAAGGCAAACCTGGTGAACTCTGACCTGCGAAATCGCATATATTGGTCTCATGCAATCACGTGAAGATCAAAACATGACCTCTCTGTGCAAACATTTTAAATATGGACTGGAGCGATCTCTTACTTTTTCAATGTCTAATCATCTTGTTTAATCCCGCCCCTTTCCGAATATTGCATATCTGTTTTTTTACAATAACGTTTTTTTTTATATATTGTGCAGTCCTAAAAGAAAAAAAAACATTGCTTTGTTTGAAAATATTATGAAAGACAATACAATCTATTATCTATTATATACTTCAAATTCAAGAATTAAACAGAGCATGAAAAATGAAAGTGTCACCTTGAATATGCCGACCCAGTCCTTGGGATGTGGTTTAATGAACTGCGTGAGGGTGTAATGGCACTCTAATGCTCCGTGAGGGAGGTAACTTTTCCCCACATTCTGGAAGATGACATGGGCGAAATTAGACGTTTCCATGGCGCTGCTTGCTACTGTCCCCTCCAGGAATAAAGCCATCTGTCTATCAGCAGCTGTGTCTGTGGGAAGACACGACCCATAAGAAAAATGAAAACGAGAAGAGACATAGTCTGTGTGGAATATTTCATATTAATTTAAAATATTCAAGGGTCTTTATGCAACATTATAAATCAATAAGTGCCTATAGCAGTATACGCATTTAATGTAGGCTATTATCTTACAATAAATACTGTACAATTAATGGTTTCAAAAATCACACGCATAATTAAGTAATGAACAACAGTCAGCCAGTTATTATTGCAACACAATTTAGACACAGGAACAACTGGGTCCTGAGTGTATGTTATACCACTTTTAAACAACTTTAACAACATAAAAAAGAACGTAGATGTAAAAAAAAATTATTTACAAAAAGTGATATTTTAAACTCAAACAAAACTTTCAATATCAGGATAATGATAACACTACATTTATAATAAACTAATAATAATCTGCTTCTTGCAGCAACGTTTTCAGGTGATTTCTACAGAAGCAACTAAGAGATTATTACAAATTACGAACTACACGTCAGACTGACTCTAAAACTAAGCTAAATAATAGCAAAAAAACGTTTGCATGAGATAAAACGACATTCTTGTTCTGTTACTGTCTCTTTATATTTCAAAATAAATCAAGTGGGCTCAATAATAGGCTTCCTTAAGCACAATTATCTAAAATTACATATTTAGAAACTATAAAACTCAGCAGGACTTGTGTGGACTTGATTAGCCTCTATGTAAGTGAAGTATGCAAACAAGAACAGCATGATGCAAGCTGACATTGATATTTCTGGATTTTTCTTGTTTTAATAACTATATCTTGATGTTGATCAGGTGTAGAAACAAGCTTGTGAAACCTTCAAAGATTTTACAGATTTTTTAAATTTACCTCTTATCATGAAATTTTTAAAGACATGTTTGCATTTTATATTGCTCTTAACTGTATAAACCTGTGTAGGACTACCTAACAGTTTTAAACTACCAATAAACATGATTGAGCATTACAATATGATTATCCCAAATAATCTTCTTAGGCAAATTTATAACAAAAGAATGATTTGATAACATATTAATAGGATTATAAAGATAACAGTGCAAACCTAAAATACTACTTAACTGTATTTTTTAAACCTTCATACTACAACCATATACATTACAGATATATTATATTCAAATGATTTTTTAAAAACTGCTTAAGCACTATAAAATAAGCTTTAAATTACTTTAAAGCTTTAATTAAGTGCCACATTTTTACTTTATTTTGTCACTAGTGTTATTTTTTATATTATTATAAATTCATATTACTTATATTTATGAATGCATTTACATAATTTATTAAAATGTGTATTTTATAATTTTATCTGTATAAATATGGTACAGGTTTTAAATTTAAGAGTAGTTATTGATGTCACAGTGTAAATGTTGCTATTTTGAGCTAGGTATGATTTTTCTGTCACATTTCAAGGAATCGTGCTATCTATTAATTCACTACCTTTGATCTGTATGTGCAAATTTCTTACAAAATTACACAGTGTTTGAAACTTAGAACATGTTTACAGATGTGCAGATCGAAGGATTAAAAGGCTTTAAGCTTTGAGCGTGATCTTTGATCAAATGTCACTCACCCACTGCATGTCTTTCAGCTAAGTCAAATGTTTCAAGGGGTCCAATTATTCTTTTTCACTTTTGAAGTTGTATAGTCAGTGTGTAGTTTTTTATGTTACTAAGTTCAAAAAATCTCAAAGTCCACTCCAAAGAGAGACATTTCATAAAAATAAATAAATATTTCTATGAATGGCTCATCTGGACTACAAACTTGTTTTCAGGGTTTTAATGAAGTAACAACCCCCCACCCCCACCCCCCCACAGAAGTTTGAATGATTGGAGGAAAGTAACATGCTCATCTCTTAGGCTCAGGGCCAGCTTCCACAGAACAGACAGACATTGCACCATCAATCTTTGCCAATTACAACATACTGGGACAGCCATCCAATTATAGCACTTTTCTTTTTTTTTAAGATTTTGTACAAATGTAAATTATGTGAAATTTATTTATTTGACCCCCAAGTATGAGACATACTTACATAAAACATAATTGGACCCCTGTAAAAAAAAAGACTCCAGTGCTAGGAAGTAAATAGCTACAAGTAGCTCTAGCTTAGCTACATTGTTTCAGTAGCTTGTCAGCAGCTCAGCTACGTATGATATAATGTATCTTTTAAAGTAGCAGAGTAGCTTGACAACAGCTACATTTCATTTTTGAACCTACAATGGTCTGAAGCAGCACTGTGTCTTCTGTGATCATGTATTACAACAGTATATTACAGCCATCTATTGGTAAATCACACATCTAATGGTTTTACCATTCTTTGGTTTATTAATTTATTACTGTTAAATTGTACAAAAAACAAAACAAAACAAAAAAACAACTAACAACAGTTGAAATTCAATCCATAAAGTATTCTAACAGTTGGCGATTAATCTTAAGTAAGACTGTTGTTCAATAATGTCATACCAAAATGGAGCCATGTGTACCTTCTTTTCTTCAGAGAAAATGATACTGTGTGCTTAATTAAGTTTTTTATTGCTATGGTACATTTGTTGCAGTTTTGTATTGTCAGTCTGAAAGCTTTGACACTGACATTATAAGTGTATTGGTTTTAAGTGCCAAATATTTGTTTTTGCAAAAAGTAGCTACAAGAAGCTCAATGCAATTAGCTACTTAAAAAAAGTAACCTGTAGTGTAGCTAACTGCTTTTCTAGATGTGTAGTTTGACAGTAGCTACTTTTCCTGATGAGTAGCTTGTAGCTTTTCAAGAGTTTCAGCTTCTGTAAAACAATGAAAGACTCAAAAATATTACCTGATTAAAGCAAACTGCATTTAATGGCTTAGTTCACTCCAAAATGGAAATTGTCAGCATTTACTCTTAAGAAATTAGTTAATCTTCTGAACAGTTAAGAGCTTTTTAATCAAATCTAAGAGACTTCTCTCCCTCCACTGAAAATCTATTAACCCAAAAATTCTGACGTTCCAAAACATTCATTAAGATGATTTATTAAGTGATTTAATATTCAAGTCAAGTGTCTGAAGAAAAGACACATTTGACTTTTCGAATGAAAAAAAATTATTTTTTTCTACTTTATTTACTTACTTAAAAACTTTGATTAGGGAACAATGTTTACATCAGTCAAATATGATGCAGGATAACCAGTAAGGTTCACACTCACGTGTCACATCAGCACATTCAAGCTTCCACCAATCAGGTTTGTTCTCATGCATAAAGCATGGATGAGCTTTTGTTTATGCTCACTGATATAGGTTTATATGTGAAAGAAACCCTGAACTAAATCTGCTCATCATATAAGGCAATAACATTTGCAATAGACGTTACTTAAACTGTTTAATTGATGCAGTGCAGGGTTGATTATTAGTTTTTTTGTAGTCCATTACTGATTATTACAGATTACTTTACAATATAATGTAATCTGACTATGTTTTTGATTACTTTTAAGTTACTTTTGTTTATCACCTAAATTTTTGACCCAGCTTGTTTATCAGCTGCATTCCATTTGTTGTTACCAAGTGTGTTAAACATCATGTTTTCCAAAACTGGAGGCTGTGAAGCAACTACAGGAGGTTTTGTAAGTTGATAAAAGAATTATTTAAGTTATAACAATATAAAATGAATATAAATAATTTATAACACTTGAACACTTTTTCTAATGAAAAAGAAAATATTTTATTTGATTACTTGAATTTTGGGTGATCATCAGAGAACCACAAACTTTCAGATGTGTTGTTAATTGACTAACCTATTATTTTCAAAATTGAAGTAAATATACTTTGTCAAGGTTGGGCATGACAAAAACATTTCGGAACTACTATAATACATGAAGAAATAAAAGTAAGCATTATTACTTTTAATAAACATTTTAATTCCAGATTTGAACGCTTTTTTTATTAATGCATGCCACTGGATATGTTTTACAACTATAAACCAACATGCAATCACTAAAAAAGTTTAATGTTTGGAATCTGATTGCATAGATTACATTTAATAAGCTATTAACCAGCACTTGTCATATGGATTTTTTTTTTTATTTCTTTGTTATTGTTTTGAAGCAGCTTTCAGCTAAAAATCAACAATGCAATGCAATCAATAAAACAGTTTAATGTTTGGAATCTGATTGCATAGATTACATTTAATGAGTTATTAACCAGCATTTGTCATATGGATTTTTTATTTTATTTCTTTGTTATTGTTTTAAATCAGCTTCCAGCTAAAAATCTACCTAAATTGTATAGATTTGAACAGAGGTGAAGGTGGGTGAATGATGACACCATTTTTCATTTTGGCGTGATTTAGACCTTTAATGTAAATGGGCCAGATTATTACAAAATTACCATCACAGCTCACACCCTGTGAAATGTACCAAATGTTTCTTAAGGTTTTAATGGAAACATCTGTCAGGTCTCATGTGGAGATGACTCAGTAAACAATGTACAAAAACAATGTCTTGTGTTTTCTTTTCTTTTCTTTCTGTGAGGTTGTGAACAGTCAACACTGGCCACACTGATAATCACATTTGTTTTGTGATCATCAGGGTGATTCCCAAATACTATTTACGCAGCACAGTCCATAAAGTTGTCTGGTGTGGACTACTTTTGTAAAGAGTTTTGTTTAAAGGATTGCCTTGCTTTGGGACAATGTGCATTGCAAATTATTTGAGGAGCACATGCTGTACCCAGAAACCTTTCATATATTTAACCACATAACATATTTCATTCACATCATCTTCTTATGAGTGTATGATAAGAGATCTGAGAGTACAGCAGCAGCACAGAAAATTCCTGATACTGCCACACATTCATAAACTCTACAGGAAAAAAAGAATAAGCTTGTTTTAAGCTCTTTTTTTCATCCCACATATTCACATGCTAATGAGTAAAACCATTCAAATACTGCCCATAAAACAGAATAAATCCCTTTTATCCCATACCCCAAATATATCAATTGGGTCTGAGAAGTGATGTCACGTGACATATGACGTCAAGTTTTACTGACTTTAATTTACTGATATAAATTCGTCATGTTTCATGTTTACACGGTCATATAACAGCCACAAAACAATATTCTTGGCGGAGATTTAGCCTACTTATATTTCCCTTCCGTGAAAAGTCAATTGCCTGACAATCCAAAGGTCGTCTCTAAAAATAGATTCTCTACATAGAACAAACAGAGATATGCCATCAAATAATTTTGCCACATATTAACTGCATTTATTCAACACGTTGAAATGACTGTTAAAAAAAAATCTAGACAAAAAAAAATGTTTTCTAATAGGCCGAAGTTACTAGCACAGACACTTATTGGAACTTCATAATAAAGCGTTCATCATGTTGTAAAGAGAAAAGCTTAGTTTAGAAATATATTTATTAAAAGCACAATAAGCATACATTGTTGTTTCCTATATAGCCTATGCTGTATATACACGAAATGTCCTATGACAGCTAAGCTAGTGGTAGCTAAGTAGCTGGCTAGCAAGCTTTAGCGTGTCTTAGCAATCAGGCTAAACAATAACAAACCATAATGTAAGTACAATTACAAATTATTGGCCTTTACCATTCAATCAGTATTCAGTAATTTCACATCCACATATCATTTAGTCATGGTTTCTCTTTAAAAATTAACCAGTTAACATCTTGAGTCAAGTCAAAGTCTAAGGCCGATAGTTAAAGGAATAATCCATATCATGCTCTCCCGACCAACTGTATTTCACCAAACCGCAACTCAAAATTATGTTACAAGTTAGTAATATAAATAATTAAGTCATAATAGACGTGAAAAACGAATACACGAACATACACAAGTAAAGTATTAAAACAGATGGTACCATACCTCATTTTCATGCTGAAGTATCACAAAAACCCCAGCGCTGTTTTGACGCACTTTCCAGTCTCAGCGCAAGTACATCCCCCTGTCCGTGTCAGTGGTTTCCCGGAACAACACAATAACAACAACACAGCACACACATCACATCCTCAGCAAGATTTCATCTTTACGTAGTTTTCCAGGATATGATATTATTATGGAGAAAATTGGGGTTTTACGGGTGGTATTTGGTCACCTGTAATCCTTTTACTTTTATTCAAACGCTTTTTATGTTTATTGTGTAAATCAGGATCAAGTTTAATTAAACGCAACTAATTAAAATGAGTATTTAAATAGCCTACAAATATGTAATTTCATATTTATGCAAATATTTAAACTTTGACCAGCAAAACAACATTTATTGAAGCTCTATATTCATTATAACTTAAGATGTTAGCTTGCCAGAAAATACAAAGGTCACTAATAAAATTATCCTTGCCACATGATTATATAAATGTGATATAATGTACAAATGAATTTTCTGTCATTGGTAAACATGATTGTCAACATATGACGTAGCCTATGCTACAAGGCTATAGGCTAATAAGCTCTAAGTGATAACATATCATTTCGGGTTATATTTTAGAGCTTAATTAAATTTCATGAGTAAATAAACGTCCCAATGTTTAGTGAAAAATGTTTTAGAATGGTGCTCTGTCTCTTTGTAACCTAGTCTATATAAAAATAATAAGACAGAGGATCAATTTAAGAAACTTTTTCATTAAATAATAATTTAAATAAAATATTTAGATGGATTAAATAACAGACTAACTAAATCCAATTGCAGGTTACTTCAGTTTCTGCCATGTTCATCGAGCCATTATCAGATTTTGCGGATGTCCCGCCTTCCTTTGAATGTCATTGGATGAATTGTTCTGACCTGAATAAAACATATGGAGGACACAAGTGTCAATCATCGATTAACCAATGGCGTCACTGTAAGTCGAAGGTCAAGACCAAAGCAGCATGGCCGCTCTGTTAAGGGTGTCGCGGTGTCTTGTAGGAAAGTGTTACAACCATGTCAACGCCGTGCAGGGTAATGTGTTATTCTAAAACTCCATGTTTTTGTCTGCTACTGTGCTACTCCTCAATATTTTTAACACGGCAAACATGTGATAGAATGCAATGAGCAGAGCTCGAAAATAGCTGTTAGGCTAAAGTCATAGGCTCGTGTCAGTCACTGAATAACAAGTAACGTTTGAGTTATACCCAAAGTTGTTATACATGTATTCACCACTAAACTAAATTATAGAGATTTGTAAAGTTATTGCATTTGTAATCCTGTCTTTTCCGATATATTTTAGAATTAAATATAATAGGTTTTGATAAAATGCATGGCAAATTATAAAGGGACAAAGCATTACTGAGATTTATGTATTAGACAAGCTTTTGACTGATAAATGTTTTTATGCGTCTTTTGTGATGATGGATTAGTCTTTGATTTGTTTTATTTATTTATTTAAATGTAAAATCAGGTGAATATGCACATAACTGCCTCTAGGTCACAATGCACAAACTTATCAAAATCTATTCTGAGACTGATCAATAATGCTATTTTCATTATTGATGTATAAGTCTATATTTTATTCAATTTTTTATTATTATTATTAATGTATTTAATAATTTCAGCAGAAATATCCAGATTTCTATGGAACACTTCTATAATAACTGAATAGTACATTTTAATTTAATATCTGGTATATTTGTACACATCTGCCTCAAGGTCAAGAAGCACAAACATATCAAGATCTGTTCTAGGACTGAGCATGTCATATTTTGATTATTAATATTGTGGGTTACTTATTTTAATACTATGAGGCGGTTGAAATATTGATTCTGATTTGCTGATGAACATTCTTCGGTGTGCAGCTATTTTCAGGGAAATGCACAGATAAAATAGTTTTTGATAGATCTCGACCTCATCACAGTTGCACATCACTACAGTTTTTTCACAGTCTACAATTAACTGTCAAAAGTCTAATTAAAATGAAAGGCTTTGAATGAGATGTTTAAGAAACTAGTACTGCACACATGAGCTCTTTTAGAACAAAAACCTTACAAATCTCTTGAAATGCAAAATCTAAACAATGTCTTTAGTTGTGGTAACCATAGTACAAGCAGAGTAAGTCCATTGAATTATTATAAAATAATACACTCATCACTTCAGGAGTACCTTTTTTCCTAAGAATTCAATGGTAAATTGTCAGTTATTCCTTGCATAATTTCATTTAATCAGCCACATATGGTAAAAGGTTAGTTCATCTAAAAAGTTTAATTGTCTCTGCCCTTAAGTGGTTCCTAACTTGTTTAAGTTTCTTTCAACTTTTTTTGAAAAATGTTAGAAACCTGTAACCATTGACTTCCCTAGTTGAAAAAAAGCTATGGAAGTCAATGTTTACAGGGTTTCAGCATCTTTCTAAATATCTTCTTTTGTGTTCAACAGAAGAAACTCTAACAGGTTTTTGACAAATGAATGATGAGTAAATTTTCAGTTTTGTGTGAACTATCTTTCAAATGCAAACATATTCAAAGTGAACTTCTAAATTTGACACTAAATAGATAATTCATGTCTCTTCTTAGTCTCCATCAGGTCAATGGCCTCTAAAACCCAGGTGGGCTTCATTGGCCTGGGGAACATGGGCAACCCAATGGCAAAGAACCTCATAAAACATGGATATCCAGTGATCGCCACAGATGTATTTCCAGAATCCTGCAAAGAGCTACAGGAACTTGGAGCTCAGGTCAGGATAACAGACATAAAACTTAACTTGGTCACATCTGATTTGTGTTAAATGCAGTGATGCACAGGCTTTGTATGATTTATTTATTTTTTTAGTCGCTTTAGTCTGACAGTATAGAGACCTATTTTATTTGAATGAGAATTTCTGACTGTTCTTTTGCTCTGTTCTCAGATCCTGGATAGCCCTGCAGATGTAGCAGACAAGGCAGATCGCATCATTACAATGCTTCCCTCCAGCCCCAATGTTGTAGATGTGTATACTGGTCCAAATGGCATTTTAAAGTAAGGATATATTTTCTGTAAAGGCTAAATATTTTTGTTATAGATTACAACATTTTAACTTATCAAATTCAACATGCAATCAATTTATTCTTGGCCATTTCATACTATGCTAAATTCTGACACTCTCTCAGCAAAGAATGACCAGTGTAAATAGGCCCATACAAACTTTAGATCAGGTCAAATTTAGTTCCTGTAGGGCCACAGTACTGCAGAGTTTAGAGGACATGCATTGATCATGCAGTTAGTCTATAGACATGCACAAGTACTTCACAACCAAAACAACAATTGTAGACAACAGAGGCCTGTTACACAAAGCCAGTTTGAGCTTTCATCCAGGTAAATTCACATTTAGTTTGAGCAAACTGTTGACGTTTTGGCTCAACAAGGTGGGTTGGTTTTGATCAGGTTTCATCGCCTTGGTCACCAAAGCAGGTTTTATTCTGGGTTAGAGATGGCAAACCCTAACTGGACCAATCAGCTGTTAATTAATAAAGTGACATATCTGTTGCAACAAAGCTACTCCCAGTTTTTTTTAAGGGTCAGGTTGCAGACTGGGTGCAGATGCAACCTGAGACTGCATGCATGCTTTTAATGTGTACACCAGTGGTCCCAAACTTAATTCCTGGAGGGCCACAGCTCTGCATAGTTTAGCTCCAACCACCTCCAGCTAACACCTGCTTAATAGTCTCTAGTAGTCTTGAACACCTTGATTAGTTGGATCAGCTGTGTTTGATTAGAGTTGGAGCAAAACTTTGCAGCACTGCGGCCCTCCAGGAATTTGAGTTTGAGACCTATGGTGTACACCAGTGGTGTCCAAACTCGGTCCTGGAGGGCCGGTGTCCTGCTGAGTTTAGCTCCAACTTGCTTCAACACACCTGCCGGGAAGTTTCTAGTATATCTAGTAAGACCTTAATTAGCTGGTTCAGGTGTGTTTGATTATGGTTGGAGCTAAACTCTCCAGGACACCGGCCCTCCAGGAGCGAGTTTGGACACCCCTGGTGTACACCTAACCCTACCCCTCACATTGTCTGATGTGCAAGTCTGCAGACAGATTCTATTTAAATTAAAGCTTTTTTTTTTCTTTCTTTTTTTAAAAAAAGCATTTTTTAGACAAAATTGTCTATTATATGAATTATTATTATTCATACTTTAATATATTCAGATTGTTTCAAATGTTCAGTTAACATTAACAATAGCTTTAAATTCAAATTTACATAGAAATATTTATATACAAATGTCCTTTAATATATAAAGCTTTTAAAATTCCTTTCTTTTAAGCTGTTTGTTTGTGGACCTGCATTATAAAAGTAAGTTGATTTGCATTGATATAATAAGATTTGATTTAAGTTGATTTAAGATTTGATTTAATTAAGTTGATTTAAGTATTTATTTCTGCCTTGTAAATGTATTTAAATTCATTATATTTTAACAGATATTATCTATATTTTCAACATCTTCAACAGATTTGCACTGATTCTCTGGCAAGAAATTAATCAAATTAATAATAATAATAATAAAATTTTTTTATCATGTTTCATTTGATTGGCTGTTTGCTGTATGTGTCAGACTTTCAGCGGCATGCAGTCCAGAGTTAATCACAAACTTTGGATTAAACTCAAAGTTAACAAAGACCCTTTATATTATGCGTTGTTCAAACCTCTTAACAAGTTCGGAGTTTGTTCAACTTGTTTGGTCCAACAGGGGCCAGGGCTGTCACAGATGCAAAGTGTTTACCAACTGCTACTTAATATGGCATTTTAGTTGTTCTTAGTTGTCGTTAGATCTATGTTGATGGGTTGTTTTGACAACGTTTTTGTCAATATTTGAAATGAAAGAAAAATGTCCCTTGTGTTTCAACTTTGCTTCAACGAACAAATTGTAGCTTTCAATAAAGCCTGAAGTACTTGATTAGCTGGATCAAGTGTGTTGAATTAAGGTTTAAGCTAAATTGGCAGGGCTGTAGCTCTCCTGGAACTGAGTTTGGCACAGCTGCTTTAGAAAATAATATCCAGATTAAATGGCATTTTAGCAGATGAAATTGTTGAGAAATGTCTAAAGTGCAAAATATAACGCATGTACTTTTATATTCTAATATCTTTGCTTAACAGGAAAGTGAAGAAGGGGTCTCTACTCATTGATTCCAGCACTATTGATCCAGCTGTCTCAAAGGAGATGGCAGTTGCGGCAGAGAAACTGGGCGCTGTTTTCATGGATGCCCCAGTCTCTGGAGGTAAGACAGCAGAAATGTACTCCCTGATATGAAGGGTAGATGTAGACGCAGTAACTCACGTGTGACTGCACACAAATCAAATATATAAGCAAACACAACATTACAGTTTTTTTAGTGCTTGATTTATAGGTAAATCACACACCCATAAATCACACACCCATCGTCTCAGCAAAACTTGTCACCACCCGGGAAGAGGTACAAATTTCTTAAAGAAGTTTTGGCTTCAGTTCAAGCATTGTGGTTTTCTCAATGATGGGTTCATGTTAATTGAGGAATTTGACTTCCATTGAGTTGCATTAACATCCAAGCCTGGTTGTAACCGTCGTCCTCCTTTTATTCTTTCTTAATGTAATAAAAACAAATTCCAAAAGTGCTGTGGCAAAAGAGTAACTTGATTAAAGGTATTTAAAGCAAAACCTATTCCCTTTTCATCAATTGGAATTTTAGAAAACATGAACCTTGTAAAGGAAAACCTATACAAAAAGGCATTTATACATTCAAAAAGTCGAATTTCAGGACACACCAGTTACACCATCAAGAGTTTTATCCTTTCTGTCCTCTGTTTCAGTCTGCGGTGGGTGATTTGCTAGTTTGTTGACAAGAAAAACTTTTATCACCTGCCTCATCTTGTCCATTTTCTTAATCCAGCCATTGGTGTGGACACTTTGAGTTATAACCTAAATCAAAAGCCAGCATCTGGGAATTGATCTTATGACCTCAACTTATGGTGGAGATGGAGACAAGTACTGAAAGTCAGTGACTCTGATGCAGTAATCTCTCATGTAACCTTTCTTGTTGAAACCTACACTAGAGATCAGAGTTAGAGAACTTTTTTTTATTTTATTTTTTTTAGAACAGTTATTATTTCATTATTCATTCATTCAATATTCATCATAATTTTGTATTTAGAAATGGTTTAGTTATGCTAGTGGAAAACGTTTTACTAAATGCACTCTTTGAGAGATATGTGGAGTTTTTTGCTGGGTCACCATTATGGCTGAGAAGAATCACTGAGTTACTTGGGCTGAGGAGATGCCGCTTGTCGGTGTCGAGTAAACGCATCTAGCTGTTTGTGTTTAAGCAATCCTACGCTGCATGTGTTTATTAACAGGATGAAATACATAGAGAAATCTGAGGATTTACTAGCAATGGTTGACCATTAATGTTATTCTGCTTTTCATCTGCCCCCACAGACTCACCATGGGGAGATGCACATCACATTGATGTTGTTTACACTGCTTTTCATGCTAAAACGCAGAACTTTTGTTGCAGTTATATGTGACATTCTCATTACTATGGAGCTTTTGATAACATTTGAAAGCAGAACCATTTTAGTATGAAAACAAGGGTATGGCTATGCACATTCGCTCCCTGATTGGGTTACCTGGATCATTCTGAATGCTTCATCAAGCCCAGTTGATCTAACCAATACACAGATTTTTGTTTTATTTCAGTTGTTTTGCTCTCTGTCCTGTATCAATGTCCTGTGGGAGTGGTAGATGGGTTGAGGGGGCTTGTTGAGGCCTTTGTTGTTTGGGTATTGGGGAAGCTCAGTTCTCTTTGAGATTAATGCGGATCTTACTGCATGGGTGTGTACTGCATTTATTTTTATTTTAAAAAATTTGGTGTAGTTTGAATATCGTTATACTCCTAGTCTCTCACAGACATTACTAGATCTGCTGTGATCTTGTTCACACTTCTTCAGCCTCTTCCACAATTAACACACCCATAGTCTGTTACAAAACTTGTCACCATCTGGGAAGACGTACCAATTTCAGTTCAAGCTTTGTGGATTTTAAAATAATAGGTTCATCTTAATCACTCTGTCCACAGAACATGCTCCTTAGCAAATGTTGGTCTTGGTTGGTCAATTATATTATTAAAAGGTTGGTTAATATATTATTGGTTAATGTATTTCTGGTTGAGTAAATAGTTGCCATTGATTAAAGTCAGAATATAGTGCAGTTGCAAATTGAGTTGAATTCAATAAAGTGTATATACATACATGCATACATACACTTGGCACCAACAACAATATTGTTGTTGGTGGTGCCAGACGGGCTGCTCTAGTATTTTAGAAACTGCTAATTTACTGGGATTTTAACGCACAACCATCTCTAGAGTTTACAGAGAATGGTTCAAAAAAGAGAAAATATCCAGTGAGCGGCAGTTCTGTGGTCGCAAATGCCTTGTTGATGTCAGAGGAGAATGGCCAGACTGGTTCAAGCTGATAGAAAGGCAACAGTAACTCAAATAACCACTCGATACAACCGAGATATGCAGAAGTATATATATAATGAAAGCTTATCTGATTAATCGATCAGTTACAGTGGTAGATTAATCAATTAGTAAAATAATTGATAGCTGCAGTCCTAATTTTAGTCACTTTAGGACGGCTCACCATCTGGCAAAGTCAGTAAAAGCAGGAACATTTTGCTCCCTGTTTGCCAGTTTGTCAGATAATTAAGCAAATTATTATCTGTTGGCAGATATTTGCCAATAACGAAAGTGTTCTCTAATACTTGTGTGTTCTGTTTCCAATATCCAACACAAGTTGTTTGTACTGTGCTTCAGAAAATGTAACTAATGAAATATGGTTACAAAATGAAATATGGTTTCCTGCTATGATAACTTGTATTCAATGGTTATTTCACCCAAATAGTTAGTTCACGTGTTCATCATTCAACACAAATTAAGATATTTTGAATGACATTTTAAGAGCTCCTTGATCTTTCAAGGACAGCAATGGTCCTGATTACAGAAAGGTACCAAAAATATTGTCAAAACTGTCCAGGTGCTTAAGTTGTTCAATATTATGAAGCTACAATAATTTTTTGTGTGCACATAAAACAAAAATAATATTGTGTTTTATATACAAGCATTGTGTACTAATGTATACCCAGGATGGGATATTTTTGATATTTTTCTAGACTTAGAACAAGCTGGCACCCTTGCAGTCTAGTTTTAGATATGTCTAGTTTTAGAGTCTAGTAGGTTTACTGAAATTTATGATTTTGCTCTCTTTCTCACTGCACTTAAAGATGGCCACTTCTGTTGTCGCTGGGATTGCTACTTTAGAAAGAACTGTTCATGTAACTTTTTTTTGAAGTCTTGACTGACTCCATATTGTTTGGCATCAGATTCAGATATAAGTGTAAAACATAATTTGACATATCCACCAAAAGTACTTTTAAAGCTTACAGCACAGGGACAGTTCACACACAAATTGGAATTCTAACAACATGTTGATCCTATTCATTTGTAAAATTATTGGTAACCAAACAGTTAATGGAACTATTGGCCTTTTTTTAATACTATACTGTGAAAAGAAATAATACTATTTCTAAAATTTAAAAAATATATATATTTTTATATTAAACTTATAAAATGCCCATTTAGATTTTTTTTTTATATTACACAATCATTTTCTTTTTCTTCTCAGTGAAATTCTGACAGTGTCAGAAGATTAAAGTTAAATCAAGAACCAATAGGAGCCCTAAACATGATTCAATCAGTGCAAGAACTTTAAACCGCAATAAGGAAATAAAAAAAAAGAAAATTCCTGGTTTTATCATCAAGGCATGTTATGAATAAAAGTAACACTACAGATTGTTGTGCTGTGGTATCATTTCAGAAAGTGGGTTGCTGAAAACGTTATGGATTGACATCATACTCCAGATGAGTATTGTGTGTTTTTATTTTTATTTTTTGGCATGTTTTGATATTGGTTCAGTCGGACATTGACAACTAAGGTTTTACAGTGTGATATGGGGATCATGTCCATACAGTCTAGAAGATAAAATTGTAAAGAATTATTAATCACAGTGTGAGTCTGGTTTTATGTAAGATTTTTCTGGACAGTGAGAAACTTGGTTATTTTAAAGAAAAAGAAAAAACAGAAGGGTTGGCTGAAAATATACGTTTTTATTTTTGTATTGTTTTAAATTTAAATCATCTGGAGGGCCTCTTCAAAGTTTGCTTCAGCCCCCAGATTCAGAAAAAAAAAATTATTTAATGGTGTTATATCATGAGCTATCCTGTATTTCCTAATTTTATTTTTTGATTAAGCTCTGTAATGTCTCCCATATTTTGCTTAAGGCTCCCATTGGTTGGAAAATCTGGAATTTATTCTCTGATCAGTCAGTATTGAAGGATTGGGGAATTTAAACAAAGAAATTGTCATGACAAAAACCACAAGCATGTGCACAGAGACCGAGAAAGGCAGTGTTGCTCATTTCTTAAAGGCATAACAGCAAACCGAACTGTGACTGTATCAAAGAAAGTGAGCAAAATGGACTTTAAAAATAAAAAAAATTAAAGGATAAAATTTGATGTATACAGTAATTTTTCAACAGACCTCATGTCCGTTTTAAGTACTGTGATTGCTAGAATTGACCGTTTATAACCAAGCCTAGTGTAAATTGCACATACTTATATCCATGTTTAACTGTGTGCCTCTTGTAAACTTGACTGAGGTGTGAAAACTGCCTGTGTTGTCGCGTAACAAGAAATGTTTAACTCCGTCAACAGCTAGTTTGTGCTTTATGGCAATACTCCTTTTTAATCAGGAAGTTGTTCCCTCTGGTCTCTGGGCACATAAAAACAATGTGCTTCTAGTTTGCTTTTCTTAAATTGTTGCCTCTCCCAGTTCAAATGCGTCAGCGGGGTTTGGCTAACATACCGTTGGACTCACTTTTGGTTTGTGATAGAGTCATAAGAAATCCACAGACCTGCTTATTCTTTTTAGTTAGACCCTCCAGACATTATTCTCAGCTCCGTGTTAGTGCCTGTGAAGGAGGCGTAATGAAACATGAGCCACAACAAACGGTCCCTGACGTCATCTGCATCTGTGTTCACAGCAGCTGGAGAAGTGCTTGGGTATTTATAGATCTTTCCTTTCTAAGAGTAATTATGGTTCTGCATTTTGAAGACCGGTTCTCTCGATCAGTTAGGCTTGAAGCAGGTTATTGGTGTGATGTAGAAACAATTGCATTAGAGGTGCAGTCACACATTCGTTCAGTCACTTATTCATGTGTGTGTGTGGTTGCTCATTCTCTGATTGGTCATTTCAATTACATTTTCTCAACTCCACCTCCATTGTCATTTTTATATAATCATTTTATATATTGGTCTTCTGTGGAACTTTAACTTATTTCTGTTGGGAGGCCATTGTTTACTCTCCTCAAACATATTTGCACTTGCAAAATGCAAAGTATTTTGAAGAATGTTGCAGCAGTTTTTTTTCCCCTTACAATGAAAGTCACTGGTGTCTGCAACTTTCAAGATCCCTAAATAACAATATTAAACTAATCCATATGATTGTATGGGTATATTTAAATTTCAACTTCAAATTAAATCCTTAACTAGATACAAAAAAGATCTGTCAAACTTTGATGTTGGCTTGAAAAAATACTAGCCTTAAAGTTTGAAATAACTGAAATTAGATGGATAGATGTAGACAATATTGTTACCATAATACCTTGTTTCAGTCGTGTGTGTGTTAGGACATTGCAACCATGCAACCACTGCTAGCTTGATTAAGTCCACTGATAACATTTAGGAGATTGCTGCCATGTTTTAACACATTGTTAGTCCAATCAGAAAAGATATAGCACCATGATTCTACCATGATCTGAAAGTCTCACCTGAGTTTGATGGTTAGGTTGTAGTTCTCACGCCAACAAAATCAACTCACAATGTCATCAAAATAGAAACGTCACTGGTTCTTTGATGTCACATAACCAAACATCAAGAAGTCACCATGTTTGATTTATTTGTGGTGTTCAAAAGAAAGCAAAACATACATTTTTGAAACAGCAGTATTCCATGTAAAGAATGTATATATATATATATGATCTGTGGTGTGTTCTTAATCTTTCTCAGGTGTTGGTGCTGCCACTTCAGGTAAGCTCACCTTTATGGTTGGTGGGCCAGAGGAAGAGTTCAATGCAGCCAAGGAGCTTCTAAGCTGTATGGGTGCTAATGTAGTTTACTGTGGCCAAGTCGGCACCGGACAGGTATAAACAACACTGTAAAAAATGCATGGTTCCACACAATTCCTTCATGTTGTCCAAACACAAATTGATTAAGTTAACAGTTTTTACAAATTTAAGTGGATGGAACATAAAAAAATTATTCATTCATTCATTTTCTTTTCGGCTTAGTCCCTTTATTAATCTGGGGTCACCACAGCGGAGTGAACCGCCAACTTATCCAGCATATGTTTTACGCAGCTTCCAGCCGCAACCCATCTCTGGGAAACATCCACACACACCGATTCACACTCATACACTACAGACAATTTAGCTTACCCAATTCACCTGTACCACATGTCTTTGGACTTGTGGGGGAAACCGGAGCACCCGGAGGAAACCCACGCAAACACGGGGAGAACATGCAAACTCCACACAGAAATGCCAACTGACCCAGCCAAGGCTCGAACCAGCGACCTTCTTGCTGTGAGGCGATCGTGCTACTCACTGCGCCACCGTGCAGCCCCATAAATTAAGTTGTTTCAAAAATAAAAACCTCATAAATTTTTTTTTAAAACATCACAATTCTTATAAGCAGTTTGAACAAGCAGCAAAAGTCGTCTTTTTTGTTTGTTTGTTTTTTTTGCTTGAAGATGTCTTTGGCATTCTTAGAAAGGCTCAGATTTGTCTCCCCATAATCAGTCTTTCCTGGTTTGTAGGCAGCTAAAATCTGCAACAATATGCTGTTGGCCATTGGCATGATTGGAACAGCAGAAACCATGAACTTGGGAATCAGGTGCAGTTAACAGTTGAATTCATTGTTTTAACGTTGTGGTTATACCTTTTAAGTTCTACAGATTGTATTGTTTTCTGCTTTTTCTATTAACAGATTAGGACTTGACCCTAAACTTCTGGCAAGGATTTTGAACATGAGCTCTGGCCGCTGTTGGTCAAGTGACACCTATAATCCTGTCCCAGGTGTGATGGAGGGAGTGCCCTCAGCAAACAACTACCAGGGCGGCTTCGGCACTACACTAATGACCAAGGTTGTCTTTAATGTTTTTGTTGCTTTTGACCCCATAACTGTACAGATATTTCTTTGGCATATTTTTATTTATTTATTTTTAATTACAGAGGCGTTTAAAATCACTAACAATAATGGTAAATCATATTCATTGATACAAGGCATGTGGACTCTTTGGAGCATCTTTAGGTGTCAAATTATATTAGTCAAAAAAATGTGTTAAATATATTTGGCTGTATTGCCCATTTCTCACTGTTGAGACAGAACTTTTGACTGCAACATGAAACATTTTTGTAACAAAAACCTTTTTGTATTTGTAAATGTTCTTCAAGTAAAATTACTTTGCTGTTTGAAAACTATATAACACCACAGAGTTCAGAGTACTTTCATGTTTTTTTGTTAGAAGAAAATGTTTTTGAAAACTTTTTTTTTTTTAAACATTTTATTAAGTTTCATTAATTCCAGTTGATTTTATACTTGTAAATCTCAGATTATAAGTTGAATAAATGTAATATAATTATGTACATTGGATTTTTCACCAGCATTGAAAAAAAACTTGGTTCTGCATCAAAGTTTTGGGTTCATTTGAAATTTCAAATTAAGTTTTCTCAATCTTGTATTTAATAAAAATAAACATCGTTTTTAGTTGACAGTTCTTCTATATATTCTTATTTTCTAATTATAATTAATGATTTGTTTATTGTCCATGCACTTTTTTTGTTGCTTGAATTTTTCATCAAAGTTAATTCCCCTTCCTCTTACAACAACACCTCTTTGTTGACACTTATTGATGTAAGAAACGACTATCATATTTCACGTTTTAAAGCCAGCTTGAAATGTTTAGTGATGCACATCCCTCCTTGATATTTGACTTTATTTATTCTCTTAATTTATTCTCAGGATCTGGGACTTGCTCAGAATACAGCAACCAACACGAAAACCCCAGTGCTGTTGGGCTCTGTCGCCCATCAGATTTACCGCATGATGTGCGGACGCGGCTATGCCAACAAAGACTTCTCATCTGTCTTCCAGTTCCTTCGAGAAGAGGAGGGCCAATAGAAGGCAACCCTCTCTGCCCTTTCCACAGCCTTACCTGCCTTGCACATGACCTGACTCGCAAAACTTTGACCCAACTATGTGATTTCATTGGCATGCATGTGCTGGGAGTTATGAATGAATGAATGGTTACCTTTATAGACTGGAGAGGGAATAATTGTGTGTTTGTTCTCTTTATGTGTGGTGTGTGTGTGTAGTGTTTGAAGCTGTGAGTTCCTATTGGAATAATGTAACGAAAATGGGCCCACGTGTAGAATTAGTAAGCCACCAATCTGTTGATGAGATGCTGTGAATTGACGTTTTTTCTGCCTTCCTGGCTGTTCTGATTAAAAATGTATCATTAAATTTTCACCAATCACAAACTTGTAAGACTCAGATCAGCTGTTACACTCCTTAATGCTCTGTTAGTAAACAGATTTGCATATGTAAAAGTTTAGTTTCTACATTTTCAGTCGTAGTTGCGGTCGGCTGGTCTTGGTATTTTTGTTAATGACGTTACATGTAATGTTCATGTAAATTTAAACATTTGGAAAATAAAGTAGGAAATCGCTCACGTTTTGAGGGTAAGACTGGTGTTGAAACATCCATATATATTTATATAGCACTACAGTATAAATGCTGATGTTTGTAAAATCCAGAAACGATGGAATGCTGTGATGCAACATCGCATTTATTTTTACTTGGTCTCCTCCCTCTCGTCAAGGTCACACAGTGGAATGTTGACGCTTCTTTATGAAGCCTCACCTTGAATTTAGTGCTGTGTAACACAATAAAGATGAGTCAGAAAGCAGGGATATTTCCCGCATCAAGGTACATTTTACATTTTGTGGTGGAGCTATTATTATTTTTGCCAATATGTTAATTGTGTCCCCCACTGACTACTATTAAATGGTCATAAACTAACAAACTATCGCCATGTATGCTCCAAAGATGTAACCAGTTTGTAATGACACGAGTTGAATCAATGACAACCGCAATTTCAGGATCCCAGTAAATGTAATTTCTTCTGTTTGGCTGACTTGGGTCGCATTTACATGAAGGTAAGAGGCGAACAGTATATAAGCAGGTTTGTCTTTGATTTTTCCCTCTCTTGCTCACTCAGAACTCCTCGGAACTTTTCTTTGCCTCCTCGTCTTCTCCATTGTCGTTCACGTCTTCTTGTCACACTCACTTTTGCTCTTCTTTTTTCCCCCCAAAACGAGTGGAAATGCAGTTAGCGGTATGTTTCTGATCTACCCACCAAAGAGCCACAGAGAGGCCATAATGCTAGAGGTCACATGATCACAGGACAAACCCATAAAAAGTCCATTAAGCATGGAGGCCTAAGTGCTGTGTTGTTATCTAGTTGGCAGGTCTTACAAACAGAGGACCATGGGGTAGTTATACTTCAGTCAACCCCAAACCCGCTAGTCCATTCTGGTTTGTTCCATTTAACGACGTTCATTGGCCACTGAAACACCTGAATAATCTCCTCTTTTCTTTGAGGTATAGCTTGTGTAGACTGAAACATTTACCGTACAAATGTTTTTCCTCAATTGTGCTGTCGTTTACTCGACTGTTTTCGTTGTTTCGTATTTTCTTATTTGCCAGGCGACAGAGTGACTTAAGAGTTGGATTTTTTTTTATTCATTTATTTTTTTGGGCAAATCTTGGCACTCATCATCTACCAAATTGCCAAGTGGTGAACGTGAATGATAAATGCATTCAAAACCAATTCTTCGCTGACAGTTAGCTTTATTTACATTGTATTTATTCACAATTACGATTTCATTATTTTTGTAGTTTTTTTTTTTTTGGTAGCCGATTCGTTAAAGGTGCATTAATTGCATTAAACGTTTCTAAAACAATCAGACAGATGGAAACTTGTTCAGAAAAGATGCCTATAACCACTTAATAATTTAACTGTAAAATGTGCTGTGTTTAAGTAGTGAAATTTACATTTAAAGTTCTCAGTGTTTAATGCTTTGATTAATTCGCATAATCTCATTGAAATTCTCAAAAACTTTACACCCTCACAAAAATGAACTATAACAGTAATATGGTTTTAGTTTTTTTGATTATACAATTTCTTTAAGCACATTTTACTACAAATAGGATGGTTAGTGTATAGCAAAAACCATGCACTCCAAAAAAAAGACAGTAAAATATGGACCAATTGGATTATAAATTTAATACAACCTTTTGGTCGGTCCATATTTTTCAATATTTGATTAAACCTACAAAAAACATGTTTTTTAGGTTTTGTTTGTAGACAACTATGAAGCACAGAGACATTATTTATGTCTGTTAATCAGTAACGTGTGAGATGCGAGTACTCCCCTAGTTTATTGTAATAGGGTTTAATTAGCTTTTTCCATATAGCCGAAATAAGTGCACTAATACATTTTATTTATTTCTTTGGGCTAGACCTTGACACTAACTCCAGGTGTGGTCGAAATAGGATATACTGCTAAGATTTTGAGTATGGTGTATGATGTAAGGTAGTTAGGTTTAACTACGTAAAGAAATGCAGCATGCCAACTGAGACCTCACTATCTGTATTTCTTGAAGAGACATGTTTAATAGCTCAAAAATATATGAGAATCCGGTATTTACACTAAAACGTCACACTCGTCGCCTTCGATTCAAAACTAAGTTCTTTTCACATTTTTTTCTTGATTCTCCATTAAACAAAACGTTTACAGATCACTTTACTTGTTAAATAAATATTGAGCCTCAAAAACTTTGACCAAACATTTGTAGTAAAACACTTTCAAAAATGACTGTAGCCTATGAGATCACTTCCATTGTCTAATATATTTCAGCACTGTGTCTACAACAACGATTTATTTAGGCAACTATTATCTGCGTCTATAATTGTGGCATATCTTTAAAATAAAAATAAAAAAATAGAGTATATAATCTATGAATTTCTGTATAAGCACAGCTGTATCACACACACACACACACACACACACACACACATACACACAAAACAATCTTGTATTTCGCAGTGTTAAACTGTTTGGTTTCTGAGAAGTTATTTGACGGATGTTTGGACTTTAATCATGATGTGACAATAAAACGATTTCTTCGATATTTAATTAAAACATTAACTAAGGTAATGCTATCTTTGTTTTGGGAAGCATACAAATGCTTTATAAAAACATAAATTTAGTATTTTTATTTGTTGGGGTTAAGGTTTTATTTATTAGCCTACTACGCAATAAAGATGGCTGGCGATATTTGATCAGCACCGAGAAACACATATTTTTAACACTTTTTATGTTTAGGCAATTTCGTTACAATGTAAAAATAATGTGCAGAATCTAAGTTTTATATTTTTAAATCCAAATTAATATCTTTAATATTAAACCCGTTGATATAAACTACTGATGTACAAATAATGACAGCCAGATGATGTTGGCTATGTAAAATATTCACCTTAATTGTTTTGAGGGACAGGTTAAAGGTTATAATGGTTCTCGTATGCTTGGATGCATTGGATCGTTGTTTCAATTTAGTTAAGTCTATGGATAAATGAATATTTAAATGGACATTGATTCTGATCATAGTAATTTAAAACTACGTTTCAATTATTTACAAATATATTATAATAAAATCACAAATAATTAAATATATGTCCGCAGTACCAAAGAGTATGTGATATTGCGCAGTTAACATTATTTTTAAGCACTGGTGAGATTTGCAGAAATACTGTGTTGTTTTCTAACGCATGTAGACAAGACAAAAATTAGACCTCAAGGCTTCGTGGTTTTCAAATATTTACATTTAATACAGCTGTCCCGACTTTGCCTTTATTGGTTTTCGTGAGTGTATTTGCAGAACAATAATATTTGCAAACTACGTCGATAATTAATCTGAACATAAAACATACGATTATGTAAAGTTGTGCTCTTTTAAAAACTTTCTTCTTTACTTTGTTTCTGAAAGGAAATTAGATCCAAGCCTCGTTGTAGCCTGTCTTTGTTTGTGGTTTAAAGGGTTACATAAAAACTTATTTTAGTGTTTCAAACGTCTCAAAATCGCATCATTAGAGTATAAACATTTCAATAAACATAAAGGCCTTTATATGCTATTTGATTGCGTAAATGAAAAATGTTCTTCACATTAGGCCTACTCGTAGCAATAATCGCAGTGCTGGAACAAACAACAAGACAGCTGTGTTTTAGTCAAATCTTGAGGAAACAATTGATTTTTAATGTTGTGTAATGATGCAGCCCGTTAACGGTCGCCTCTCCTGTCTTTGAGGTAAATTGAACCGAATCTTCTGTCTAGTGGAGCAACCGTTCTCACATCCGTCTGTTCATCGTTGACTGTCTTTTACACAGCTCAGCCATTGTGAGAGGGAACCTTAATGGCTGAAGAAACCTTAAAAAGATCAAATAGGGACTTGGCGCCTAACATGCCTGTGTTTCCACGCCACCAGCAAGGTTATTTCCTGTGTAACTCTGCTGGATAGTGAGCGTATACAAACGGCTGCTTCTCACTAACTAAAAATTGCATCGTTCTTTAGCAGTGTAATGTAGTATATCGTTTCTCTCCTAATAAACATATTTGTTGTGTATAACAGTAACTGCAATTTACCGGTTTAGAAGAAAATTAAGTTAATTTCTATCGTAACTGAATGCAACAGAATCCTGGGGCTGATATTATTGGAATAAAATACGAATTTTTGAGCAGATGTAAGAAACAGTGGCTCTCAGAAAACTGTAAAAAAATATTATTAACGGTAAAATATTTTTATATAGCACAATATAGCCTAAATGTTTTTACAAATGGCAAGATTTTGGAGAATAGAATAATCTTAAATAAAAAAACGGATATTTTTTTTCTTTTATCTAAATTAACTTTCCTCCACTATACAGAAGCGTTTTGATTATTTGAAAGGTTCTATGGATGTTAAATATTCCTCATGAAACCATCGATGCCAAATAGAATCTTTATTTTCTTTTAGAATGCATTCTTTATTAAGAGTAAACTCAAACAATTCATTTCAAAATGTAGAGGACTTATCAATTTAACCGCAACAAAAACTACACAAATTTGAACCTATATTGTCTGTAAAATTAGACGTCGTGAAGAAGGCTACTATGTTATCGTATAGATTACTTATCCAATGTGCTAATTTCAACTGAATTGAAATAAGATTAAAAACAATTAGATTAATTTGTGATATAGACTTTAGAGCATTACTAATCGACCTATAATAGCAATGCCAATGACCTAAAAGAGGGTGATAATTATTTTATGAATAAAAAGAAGAAGAATTATCATAATATTCCAAAGCTTCTCTTTACTCTAACGTTTTTCATCATAATTGCAGCAGTGGCAAATCTCTGTGCCATCGAGTCAAAAGCCGCATATATAATCAAAATATAGGATCAAGACACGCTCATGCTGAATTTGTGGCATCACAAACAGTATAATACCTTTGTGCCTGTTTACAATGCACCCGGAGATGTGTGGCCGTTTCCTGTCAGACGGTCTAGCCTTCAATGACAACAAGGGCCCTGGCTAGACTGCAACTTTCAACTTGACCTTGGCCTCTAGCCGTGTGTAACTCATATGTAAACGAGTCATGCCAAATTGTGGGCTGGATTTCTAGCCGTATAGAGTAATAAACTGGTGGTCAATTTCATAAAGTGTGATTTGTTATTTGACAATTTCATAGGCTCGAAATGGTCGATGATATTTACAGTGAGAGTTCACTGTAGCGGTGCAAAATTTTGTAGAGCAAAAAATCGTAAAAAGATAGACAATTGCCACTTTAAGACTTTTTTTGGTTCCTTATTAAATTTACACATCATCGAATGTCTTAAAATACTAAAATAAGACTTCCCTTTCTTACAAAAAGTTACTTCAATATAAATACCCTAGTTAGTGAGTCTGAAACGCAACAATTTATACAATATTAAATATTAAATATTACCTTTCCATTACTATTATGTGTACTTCAATACATGGTATTATTATATTTACGATTCTTACTGTGAATCCGGTAAGAAGACACGTAATATCCCATTGCGCAATGGAATGCCACTTGGCTTCCTCTTATAAACCTTATCACCAGAATCTTTATAGCTATTTTTGACCAAATCCCACCACTTTGTTTCAGTTCAGTGCATTATGTTTGTCATGCTAGATTGGCGTTATATCCAGTTTAGACGTTTATCAACCTCTTTGCATGTCACGTGCCTGCTCTCGTCCAATAACATTTGGATCTTGACGCACACGGGGCGCATGGGTATCTGTTACTCCACTGATCCACAGCTTCTCTTTCAGTCTTGGGGAATTCTAAAAGAGCTGCTAGGCTCCATGTAGGGCGTGCTATGACAGCGTCTTTACTCCTCCATTCCCGCTGGATTGACCCGGTGATGTTTCTCTATGACAACGGTTTGGATGATATGAGCAAAAACATGGAAGGATTCGTGGGAGGCAATTTTGCTGCTAACCAGTGCAGGAATCTTATTGCCCATCCGTCTTCTTTGGCTCCGAGTACAACCTACACGTCGAGTGAGGTGCCAGTGCCGGTCATGGGAGAACCTGTCAAACAATGCAGCCCGTGTTCGGCCGTGCAAAATTCTCCAAGTGCTTCTTTGCCCTATGGATATTTTGGCGGCAGCTATTACCCGTGTAGGATGCCCAAATCCTGCACGCAACCCTCCACATATGGAGAAAAATACATGGACACGTCTGTTTCTGGAGAGGAGTTCCCTTCTCGAGCAAAGGAATTTGCTTTCTACCAGGGTTACTCGTCTGGCCCTTACCAGCCTGTACCAAGTTACCTTGACGTGCCAGTTGTACCTGCCCTGAGCGCCCCTTCGGAACCGAGACATGAATCTCTTCTGCCTGTTGAAACGTACCAGCCTTGGGCAATCACGAACGGATGGAGCAGTCCGGTGTATTGCCCGAAAGATCAAACACAGTCAAGTACCTTGTGGAAATCGTCTATCCAAGGTAAAATGCGGTATCTCTGCTTTATTACCACCACGAATAAATAGTTCACAAATGCTTAAGCGTAAAAGTGACCTTTAGGCCTTAGGAAAAACAGATTATCTAATAGTTATTTGAAACTAATATTTTAAAAATAATGAACTTAATATTACTAATTCTTTATTTTAAAAGTAGAGTGAAGCTTGTGATTTGCAGCCGTTCCTAGAACATTTCCGCCTACACATATTTATGTGTATTTTATTCGACTTATGTATTTTCGTTGGTTACGCTGCCTCAGATACGTATCAGTATGTTGTTATTATGCGTCTTATTATTTGATACTCTGAAATTATCATCATCTGTTTTGGCTTATGGCTTTTACAACCAAACTTATTTTGGTTTTGATCTGACCCCTAGATACTGTGTCAGGTACCGATGGAGCCTCAGTACGTCGAGGGAGAAAGAAGCGGGTTCCCTACACCAAGGTTCAGTTGAAGGAACTAGAACGAGAATATGCCACAAATAAGTTCATCACAAAGGACAAACGAAGAAGGATATCTGCTCACACAAACCTGACCGAGCGACAAGTAACCATCTGGTTTCAGAACAGGCGGGTGAAAGAGAAGAAAGTGGTCAACAAGTACAAGGGCATCAGTTAAGTCCTGGAAATTATTAAAACTGAAATACCAAAAGGGGTATAAATGGAAGGACCATCATCATTATTTATTCTGAAATTCATTCCATCATCTGTTCCACGTAACGAGACTATGCGGAGATGCGCAGGAGGGAAAATGTAAATTTCACTTTCCTGCATATTGCCAAGACACTGACGTTGATCAAATGCAAAGATACTGCTCAAGAACAGTGTACCCATATTCACCACCTGATTTTGTTTCTTTTTAATATGTCTTTGAAAGAAAGACGTGGATATAATGTAAATATATGTCCTTTAAACACAGTGAAAGAAAATCAGTGAAGTAAACAAAGACAAACCCTTGAAATTCGTGTTTTTATTTTATTTTTACTTTAAAACATAATGTTTCCATAAAACTAACTGTACATTTATGACTGTGGATTTGCATGCTACGTTAACTGTACACTAAATTTACCATAAGCAATGACAAAAATGCTGTTTGCGCTTTTATTTTATTTTCATTTCATTTTTTTGTTTTATTTTTTTAATCCCGTGCGCACATTTGTAAATACGAAGTTGCTTTCGGGCACCTGCAAAATATTAAAAAATGTGTTATTGCAGACAGTATGCAAATAAAACTCCCCATATTAAGTGTTTTTTTTTCATATTTTTGTATCTGTATAGCCTAACTATTCTGATGTCAACATTAATGTCAAAATGTTTAACATAAGCTCTTTTTAATGCATTTATTAAATTCTACTTACATACAAGAATTAGTAAAATATAAATTTTTCAGCTACTAATATAAATTGGCAAGTAATGGCTTTGATTAACGTTTTGCCTCTGATAGGGGATTTTTAGAACAAATGTTCTGCAAAAATAATTCTCCGTGAGCGTGACGGTGCCGCCATCTAGTGGCACAATTATGCATTTGCATTGACAGTGCTATTGGGTCTTTGCTCATTAACGAAGTAGATTAGATAACATCTGAAATTTACCAAAACGTTAGCAGTTATATTAGCAAAACATAAGTGTTTTAAAAGTTTGTCTTATTTTAGTCATGCGATTCGGCGAGTCGTATTTCAAAGTCCTGTAGATCTCAGTGTTTGCATCGGTGTTTGTGTTTTTCCTTGTACCATGCAAATTAAGCTTTTTGAATCAAAAAATAGTGTAAAATATATATGAACGAGTTAGAGGTGCGTGAAAGTCGGAGTATTAGTAATAATAAGTAATTAGTATAAGCAACCTGATATTAGTGGTATGGGTTTTCTGTAAATGATCTTCATACGGTGCATGCTTCATTTAACCACGACCTAAATTTAGCTAAAATATTGACTCCCAATTTAGCCTTAAAGTTGTAGGCTTTACAGCTTTTAATCTAAGGTTTTGTCGTGCAATTTTCCTTTCCAAAACAAAAGCACTTGCAGAATTTCACATTTAAACAAACGAATAGGCTATTCATGTCCAAGTGTTTAAAATATCATAACATAATACACACCAATACAAACGAAATACAAACACAA
>CAIGQW010053747.1:384936-413342 GCA_903798125.1 Danio choprae | reverse complement strand
ATCATAACATAATACACACCAATACAAACGAAATACAAACACAAATACAAAACCAACAACCATCCAAACAATACCTTTATATTATAAACCATGGTTTACAGAACACACTAAAATGTTTGAATTATAAACAAAAAATGTATTTAGAGCAATAATCCTTTGATAAATATATACATTAAGAATAACAGTGCAACTCCAAATTACATATTAATTGTATTTTTAAATATTTATATCTTAAAATTATAGCAATTTTTTAGATTTTGCTCATTTATCAGCAAGAAGTAAAACGTATGCTCATTTATTCTTATATATATTAATAAGCACAGGTCAGAGTAAGAACAAATGTTTAAATAAAAATGTAGCCAATTCTGAATGATGGTTAATCATTATTTCTATTACTCATTTTATTTTGATGACAGTACATAATTTTGGTAGATATTTTTCAAGATACTAGTATTCAGCTTAAAGTGGCATTTAAAGGCTTAAGTATATTAATTATGTTAACTAGGCAAGTTAGGGTAATTAGGCAAGTCATTGTATAACAGTGGTATATATATTATATATATATATATATATATATTTGTGTAAATTTAATTTGACCCAAATATAAATTTGAACATTATTTCGAGAAGGGTAAAGTTTCGGGGGATAAAGTAAATGCAGTGGAATCATAATGGAACGGAATAAATGCAGGCAGAAGTTAAATGCAACAAATTCATTCAGTTTATTTTGTAATATATATATAACAAACATTTATATGTAACAAACGTTTTACTTCCAACTACTGTAATCTAGAGCACAGTTCATTTCTGTACAACTTTTTTTTCGCAGAATTATAAGGATAAAACTTTCCATTTAGGTAATAAAATTATTTAGAAACAATCTGATACACTGAATCGTTAATATATGTTTATTGAAATGCTCGTTGTTACTCCTGATTCTATAATCTGATAATTTAGCTATAGGTCGCTATATAGAATTTACCGTTATGGTAGAAGTTAATTCATGTGTCACTGTAAAAAAAAAAAAGATTTTCTATATTAATAAATAGTGATCATTATCTCTCTGGGATCTGAAGGCATGAGCTGTCGTTTCCATAAGTGTCTGAGCAGATGCAAAATCTGGGAGAGGTAAATGGACGGGATTCACAATTAGCGTTTCAGTTTCAGAGTATCAACACTGCAGGGTGCAGTCATTTCTATTTGGACTGTGCTGCCACCCAAAGGAACTAAAAGAAATTACAGCAGCTGTCAATTTTGGAGATGGCTTGTCGTCTTGTAAATTAAATTCAGATAATTTTGCTATTGTAATTACATTCAGATAACCTTGCTATTATTATTACATCGCTATTACAACACTTTAGCCCCAGTCAAAGAAAAATGTGATGTTTATACCACTACATTTGGAAATAAAGGTTATATTCTAAAGGTTATATTTAAATATACGGATATAATGCATATTCGTAAATAATGCATGTAATGCATCAACACGTTCAGAAGGAAATTAAACCTTCAGAAGTTACAATTGTCTCCTTGACTCCAAATTAAAGCCACGGCGACAATTAACATTTATTGCTCATTCGAAAAGCAACATTTCGCTAAGTCTGCTTCAACATAAGCAACTTTTCGGCACACGCATATTTAAAAATTTACATAAATCTAAAATAGTGGAATGATTCACACCCGTATTTTTACAAACTCAAAGCATTTCTTCGAGTTACTACAAATGAACAAAAAAAATCTCAAAGACATTTATGTTAGAAATAAAACTTTTATTAAATACGCCTTTTATCTAATTAACATCTAGAAAATATTACAATCAAAATATTAACATACATGAGTAGAGGCAAGCTGTAAAATTTGTTAATTATTTTTTGACGGGCGTACAAAGCCGTTCATATTGGCACAGTTTTAATTCCTCCTTGGTGATTTTCATACAGGTCTGCACTTCGGATGATTGTAGTCTGTAAAATAGTTTTAAAAGTCAGTGTGGAATTAACACCAATACTCATCAAACTTCACCGAGCAAGTGCAAGGCAAAGGTTGTGTTTAGGCTCAATCATTTCCACCCCTGTTCTCCTTCTCCAATCGCACTGATTATCGTCATATATCCCAAAACAATTACAAATTATATATATATATATATATATATATTTTTTTTTTTTCTTTTAAGTGGGTCCATAACTGCACTGCGAAAAGAGTGAACAGATAATCCATGTGCTAATTTAAAATGCACCAAAGCGTATATTCACACTGACAGTAATTCACATTTTTTCATTAAAATGATCATTGCTACTTAAATCACATACGTCTTCTAAAAATGTTCTGTTAATTCGATGAATACATTATTTTTTGAAAAAAGGAACCTTGCTACGAAAATATATAAATAAAATAATTATGTCATATAATAGCACGTTTATTTCAATATTTCAATACATTACTTTACAAATTTATATTTATATATACATATACATACATATATACATACACACACACATACATACATATATGTATAAATAAGTTTGCAAGTAATTGTAAGTAATTGTTTGTAAAGACATCTAAATTGTTATAGTTTATGTAAATAAATACACGTTTAAGTGAAGTTAGTGTTTTGAATTTTATTGTAAACGCAGAATTTTATTCGAGTTGTACCGCATTTATACAACTGAAGTGTTAACAATTGAGTTAATTTTGGAGAAAGAAAAGCCACAAATTTTCTGTGGATTTAAATAAGCGTCTAACAGAACAAATTTAGCTTGTTCTTAGTACATGAAGTGATGACAAATTGACTTGGACCGTACCAATTACATGTGCTTCTCAAGAAAGAAGTGCTAACTTGATCCAGTGTTGTGGGTCATTTGCCTAATTCCTGCCCTAATTCGGTTAGTAAAAAAACAATACTTAAGAAAATGCCAAAGTTTCGTGCAGTATTAGCCAACAACTAAAAATTCATTCTTGGCGCTGTTTGCACTGTAAAATAGCCTACTCCTTACTAGCTATGTACAAGTGACCCTCTCTTTTTTACGAATTTGGTCTTGCTCACAAACTCTTACATTTTCAACATCTAAATTTAAAGTTTGTGAGTTTATTTGTGGAGTCATATTGAGCTAGGCATGCACAATCAGCAACGCTGAACGACATCTTCTATTACAATCTACTCTAACAATAATAATAATATTGTAGTTTCCGACCAAACCATGCATGATAACTTTCTAGCTACATGTGAATTCGGTTTTAAACCTGGAAGATGTGCTAAAAGCATGACTCTCACCCGATACAACGCACGAGGCCGTTGTCTCTCTTTAATATACTGTTACCCGTGACTTCAGGTCTCATTGAAGTTCACGAATTCCAAGTAGGTGGCGTCTCATGATCACTCTCCGACGGCCATGGCTTGTCTGAGCTGACAATGGCTTGAGGAAGAAACCAAGAGCACCATAAAACCACGTCTGTCCTGGTTTTGTTTTTTGTTGCCTCCCCAGCTCGAGATTACTCATTAAAGAAACTAAAAACGAAATCAGCTTTGACAATGTTTATAAACGTTACTTAAACCACTTACAAGAAATATTTAGTCACATCTTTCCATATTACTAAATACGCATAAGTGGTTACGTTGTTCAATCTGCTCGCTCTCTCTCTCTCTCGTACATATATATTCGGTTTTCGTACATGTACATGTTCGGCAATTCCTCATGGTTTAATCCACAAACAATGCTTTTAAGGGGGGGGGGGGGGGGGGAGTCCAAGTTAAAACTTTATGGGCCTCAACTGTGTTTTCAAGCCGCTTTACTTCATTATTCGTACTGCCTGGTCAGGGCAAATATACATTTTCTTGCCCATCTACATAGGCCTACATTCAAAGGAGACAAGTTTATAAATTCTGCATAGGAGAATGCGAATTTGCTCAAATAGTGAATTGTCTTTTTGAATGAAAACTGTAATTACTGAAAAATAAAATAATATAAATTAGTATGGGGTGGGGGCACACGTACACGAAAACATCCCCGTTTAACGCATATGGCGCTCAAAGAAAGAAAGAATCGTTTATAGATGTGAACGAACATGTAGTACTATGTTCATATCATAAAAAGTAAATAATTATATTGTCATTCTAGCATTAAAACAAACAATAATGGTACAAATATGCAAATCAAACTTTTTTGTAAATTTTATCTAATTATAAAATGGTACTCTAGCCAATAATCTTTTTGGAAAATAAATTTGTTCTTTAACATTTATACTCTGTGATCACAGTTAAAACATAATGTTTTATTTCGATTTACGTAGTCTAAATGTAGAAACACGTTTGCACAATTTTTGTAAAGGTCTTAATATATAAAGTCTCGAAAGGGCTTAAATGCATGAAGCGCGCTGTTTTCTTACGCCTACTGGGTGATAGATTTTCCATGTTGAAAATAATTCTGAACTGATTATCGGAAAAGAAAGGCAAATATATGACTCTAAAAAGGCAATTGCATTTTAATTTCCCCACACAGCCATATCGTTATGTTCGATTCATTTTATTAGACGGAACTATCAATTAACAGCAACATCACTTGTGAATTCAAATGTGTGCATATAAGCGAAAGAACAAATAAAACCATTTTATTTCAACAATTTCTATCATCTCATTTAATAGAACAAATCCATAAACATCAGAAGCCATGGTAATGCTAGTGATCAGGCGCGTTGGCTGTTAAGCATACGGATGGGTTTCTACAGCAATTCAAAGTGTCAACATAACTAACTGTGGTCCACACTGCATGCACACGTTCATCAATGAAAGGATCGCTCACTCCTCGACTTGAACATTTGCACATGTTGGCATACAATATTCTAAGAGGTACATGTCAATTTCTGCCCTTGGTCACATGACTGGCGCTCTCTGGAATGGATGGAGATGGATCTCCACGTCAGCTCACGTCTCAAAATTTTTACTCGGCGGATCTGCTTCAAAGCCACTGAAGCTGAAGCAGCTCTGTACTACGATGCGAGGCAGTACTATGGTTGTGGATTGCCCAACCAAGTGTCATGATGGATTTTGATGAGCGGGTACCCGTTGGGTCCAACATGTATTTGCCTGGTTGTACTTATTACGTGTCTGGAACGGACTTTTCCAGCCTTCCTCCTTTTCTGCCCCAGACCCCGTCTTCTTGCCCCATGACATACTCATACTCCACGTCCAGTTTGCCACAAGTTCAGAGCGTTAGAGAGGTATCTTTCAGAGACTATGCTATTGACACGTCCAGTAAGTGGCACTCCAGGGGCAATCTGCCACACTGCTACGCGACCGAAGACATGGTGCACAGGGACTGCCTGTCTAATCCAGCAACTTTGGGAGACATGTTATCGAAAAATAACTCGGTTCTTTACCACTCCAACACGTCCAACGTGTATGGCAGCGTGGGGAGGAACGGAGTGCTCCCTCAAGCCTTTGACCAGTTTTTCGAGACAGCGTACGGGAACGTGGAAAATCAGCCGACCGAGCATCCGGTGGACAGAGCAACCAGCAAGGCGCCTCCACCCGTAGAATCGGGCAGCGACAGTTGTCGGGGAACAGATGAGACCGAGCGTTGTGAAGAGACAAGCAGCCCAGAGCCATCTTCCGGCAACAACGAAGAGAAATTCAGCGGCGGCAGCAGTACGTATTAAAACAGTTGTGTGAGAAAGTTTCTGATGTAACGTGCTGTTGTTAAATGTTTTATATGCTGTTTTATAAGCATATAAGGTTTATAGAGGGCCCTGTATATTTACCCTAACAAAACTTTGTTATAAACGCGTGATCACGTGCTCGAAATTGAAATTGGCCGTGAATGATAGGCCATTTCCCTTTAAGTCTTCAAAAGTATGCATCCCAGACTTTATTACAGTTTAGGCTATTTGTAAATTTGGAGTGTTATTTAAGAGTTCATAGCTATGCTATCCTTATTTAGTGCCTCTGCAGGCACGGTGTACACTAGGGAATTTAAAGACAATTTTCTATTATTCCGACTTACAGTTCTTGTTAAAATGTCAAATAATAAATCTTATTATTGTTTGTCATTTTGGGGTGAAAATAAATATAGACGAAATTTCTGTATCCATAAGTTACTCATCAAACGAGCCTGGATGTGTTTTTTATAACTCGATACTGCTTTTAAATATGAATTTAATTACTAATTGTGTTAGGTTATCCATAATAGACAGTTTCTTTATTACAGTCACATTTGTAAGCGCAACGGTTTTTGTGGATAACTTTGGAAAACGGGAACATTTTATATTAAGTGTATATTCAGTTGTCTCCGGTGTATGCACTTAATGAAATTGCATATTTCTGTGCAATTAGTCTAAATCAGGGTAAAGGTTTTTGATATTTTTTTTCTTTTCTTTTTAGATGGACAGAAGACACGGAAAAAGAGGTGCCCCTACACGAAATATCAGATTAGAGAGCTGGAGAGAGAATTTTTCTTCAGTGTTTACATCAACAAAGAAAAAAGACTACAGCTTTCCAGAATGCTCAACCTCACCGACCGTCAGGTCAAAATATGGTTTCAAAACAGAAGGATGAAAGAAAAAAAATTGAATAGAGACCGTCTGCAATATTACACCACGAACCCTTTGCTTTAGATCGTCTAATCTTGAGAAATCATTAAAGGCGAGATGGTTAATTTCAAGTTCGTTGATGCACATTCCGGCTCCCAAAGACTGCTGCGAGACGAGATGTGACCTTCATTCTTTTGACAGACTTTTTCATCGATATAAACATAAATGTATATTCTCTGTATATTCTCTCTTTGCATTTTTAAATGTAAAATTACAATTATGATTATGCTATTATTCTGATTTGTATCATCCTCCATTCTATTCACCTAAGTAATTATTCAGTTTACAGGGATTTAGTTTTTGTTGATATTATGACCAATATCTGTAGGCTACTTTTGGCTTTTGGTGTCATCAGCAGCAAGTATAGGCTATTTTTGAAATCCATTTCGGTGAGGGGAAATGTTGGCAAGGTCGAGATATAAATACAAGTGGACAAGAATGTGGATTTTAATGTTACATGTTTCGTACGTGTGGTGTATATTACTAGACTATTTTCTCCTCATTCGATAACGCACATTACGAATATGGCGTAAGCTTTTTGGAAACGAAATGTATCATTCACGCTATATTCTCTTATACTTGAACTGTGTGGACAAAGTGTATTTGATATAGGTTTATTTACTGTGCATTTTTCAGTAAATTCGGGTGACTCGACAACACTTTAAAAATACAAAAAAATGGATGAAATTCTTATTTATTAGTAACTAATATTGTACATTATCACAAAGCAATAACTGAACCAGCATGGACACTGCTTGAGTAATGAATTGTATTTTCTTTTTAGAATCGTTTCTCCACCTTTTCTCTAAAATGTGTGAAATTAAATCTCGATGTTGCAAAACCCGTTCATGTTCATGATAATCTCTCGTGTTTATAACATCTCGTCAGTGTTATATAAATCAGTCTCTTGAATTATCTTGCGTTTTCTCTCTTTTTCCTGAAGTAGGATCAAATGTTTGATGGATCTTGCGTTATATTGCCTCCACGCGTTCTTTGATTCAAGGATCAAGTGTTTGCCGTTATTAATGCCTAGTATCCATTACGGAACTCCCCAAAACATGGCTGTGTATGTCTCCATGAATCAAATGGCCTTTCAACAAATTGTTCTTTGTCGACCTTCCAGATAAGTCTTCATATTATATTGCCATTTTGAAAGTGGCTTGTGCCATTCAGACAAACCTTGAATTAAGCCAGAATAAAACAATTTTTGTCTTGATCATGAATAAGACAAAAAATATGTCTTTTGTTACTGCATATAATTTTTGTTTCTCTGTATCAATATATCGATGATCCATAGCGAGAGGGTCACAAATCTGAAATGGCTTATGCCACTCTAAATTCTAATAAATAAGGGCGACCATAAGATAATAATGACTGTTTTACGTGATGACCCTGACGGTTTGCGCATCCTTTGAGGCTCGATGGAATTTCGCCCTAATTACGGCACATCCCCCCGTTGCTGCAGCAACTCGGTCATAAAACCCGTCTTAGTCTGGAGCATTTGTAGAATTGGAGTGAGGTGCCATAAACCGTCTGAGAACCAAGGTTATTAACTGTGACTAAGAGCTAAAAAACAACGGCTGGAACCATTGAAAGCTTGTGTTCACGGACTTTTCCGCCATCATTTGTCTCAGTGTCCCATCATGGCACCATGACTGGATTGCTCACTTTTTCGCTACTCTGGCGGTACATTTCATGTCCACTGAGTGGCGCACTTTAGATCAATGTCATTGCCGGGTATCTAAAATCTTTGCTGAAACATGTTTACTTTTTGAACGGGCAAAGGACAACGTCTTCGTTACTATACAAGTCACTGACTCAGGTAAATAGCCAAGCTAAGATATTTTTGTTAACACTGCAATTATGCATTATTATTGGCTATTATGGTTTATATAACAATGGTGTTCGCAACATAGTCTATATGTAAAGCTAGTTTAATGATTAAAATACGTTTAAAATACGTAAAAATGTGCTACCACTGATAATGGTTCTATTAGCCCGAAATGGTTTGTGCGTTTCAGACAGTTGGTAATTATTATAAAAAAATGTGAAGAGGGAAAAGTAGATAAGACTGCCTTTGAGTCTTGATGGCCTATAATTCTAGTGGCCTTTATTCTAAGCAATAGCCTATGAATATATATATAATCCGCAAGTTGTGATTTTTTCCCTAATCTTTATTACCCAATTAATTTTAAATCCCATTGATTTAAAACATTATCTGTATCAAGCCTATTCTATTTCCTGACGCAGAAAGTAAAAATAAATGCATCCTATTCATTAAAACAAGAAGAATCTTAAGTGAAAATATACTTCAATTATTATACTTTTAACATTTACTTCGAACAATTACCAGTGTTTAATTTAAAAATAAATTGAAAATTGAAACTTGTGACTAAAATGCTTGTTTTTAAAAGTAATATTTCCATTTGTTACAATAAAAGTTTCCACTAGACACCGTGAACCTCGATATAATAATTAAACCAATTTGACCAATGAGGTTTACTATACATTTGTGTGGGTGTGCAGCTTACATTTGTGTGGGTTTTTCCAACAGCTATTTCGATCCGATCCTTTAAATATTGTAGTTGTGCTGTCCAGTCGCTATTTAAATCCCATGGATGTGCATCTATTTTTGATAATTGTGTAATAGTAATGTTATTTTCAACTGGACGATTGATCTATTGCCATAAAATAATCCTATCTGTAAATATATTTTAATATTAAAATATATTTACATACATACATATACACATACATATACACACACACACATACACACACACACACACACACACACACACACACACACACACACACAAATAAAATCAAATTAAAATTACGTTGAATATAATTAAATGCAAATCAAATGGCAAAGACAACAGCAAACTATACCTACACCCCAATCTGCTTTTCAGATAAAATATTCAATGAGCTTTAAAAGTGTAGGCAAAAAAATGCACCACACAACAACTGCGTTAAATTGTAATTGTTAATGTAATTATTACATTAATTTTTTATTGTTTATATCTATATTTACATATTGATAGCTTGTAAATTATTTTACCATTAGCCCTGTTATAATTACAAATATTACAGCCCTTTATGTAGTTTAACACTATCACATGGTAATTTTTATACACATTTACTTTAGAAATCCGTATTCACCACATAAAATGTTTCTGAAAAGCAGACTGAAAGCCGCTTCTCGTTTTGAACTTGAGTGTAGTAAATAAATTGTTTTGACCCTCCGCATGAACGAAAACCAGAAGAGCGGTCTGTAACTCACTGTTTATGTGCTTAAAGGGCTGTTGGGGCAATTACAGTGTATCATAAAGGTTTACTATTTTAGCACTTGATCTCCTTTTCGATACCTTGTTGCTTTTTGCTTTTAAATGGGCTACGTGGCCCACCAGGCTTTGCGGCTCAGCGACAAAGTGTGTTAAAGAAGTCGGTGGTCGTAAACATAATGCTGTTCAAGTTAAATGCAGTTTTTATCCGTTTATATTTCCAAAAAGACCGATCAGGTTTATGTAGATTTGACTTTAAAAAAATGTAGCTTGAAAAAGATATGGGACACAAGGGTTACGTGCGCACAGAGGGAGGAGTCATCGTTGCTCGTTGCGATTTAATTGGCTGTTAGCTCACACTGAGTTGTATAGTTATCAGTAATTATATTCAGAATGTTTTGCACAAGAAATGTCATACAGAAAGGGCAATCTTCTTCCACCGTCAAATTATACCACAAAGATGTCATGCTCCGATAGTCCATCTGGAAATTCGTTTTTGGTAGATTCTTTGATCCACGGAAGGGCCGAGGGAACTGGGCACTACTACCAAAACAGCGGAGTCTACTTGCAGCCGACCTCCGAGTATTCTTATGGACTGTCTAATTGTGGCTATTTTTCCGGACTCAAACGGAACGAGAGCAATTCGCAAAATGTACCTACATGTGGTCAATATCAAGGCATGGAAACATGGCTGGAGACGTCGAGGTCCTGTCGCATTGAACAGCCTAACAACCAAATTACCCCACGGTCGTTCTCGCCCACCATAAAAGAAGAAAACTCTTACTGCTTATACGAGTCTGAGAAGTGCCCAAAAGACACCATTACAGAGGATATATCGTACTCGCGGCTGACACCAAACTCATGTACATCTAGCAACAATAACGGCTGTGTTCCGGTGCCCGGTTACTTCCGTCTGTCTCAGACATGCACCACATCTAAAGGTTTTCCAGACAACCAGACTATATCGACTCATGTTGCGGCTCAACGCTCGACCCGATTTGACAGCTCTCTTTCAGCCATAGCAGCAGAAGCAAGTCGGGAAGAGAGCGACGAGCCCCCCACATGCGCACCATGTGCCCCGGGAAGAAACAAGGAGCTAAGGGGGTCCACTGGCACTGCTTCATCACCAGAACCACCGGACAGCCCGGAGAAGGCGGTCACTGTAACTAAAGGTTAGTTCTGTTGCCTATTAAGTCCAAATGATCTGAACTTCATTTTGGCTTGTTGAAACATTAGCGCACTTGAGCGCGAGATAAATATATGAGATTTAACTGGATATTTTGCACACTGTATTGCAGTAAGATTTCCTTTTAATTATCATTTTAAACACCCATATTATATCCGATTGGCTTTAGCAGCACAATCATTAGCAGCGAAATTCTTTTAATTTTTTACATACACTTCTGAGAAGGTGCAGCACGCCCAAATCAGTCCCCTTTGATCCTGTACACAGCATTCTTTCGAGCCAAATGCAATTTACTCTAATCTTCATTCTGTTTTAAAGTTCACATTCTGTTTGATTATTCCTATTTTTTGCTATTGCTAAACAATCTAAATTAACAATGGGCAATTCATATTTGGTTAAAATGAAATCACACACACACAGTCTCTGCAAAAAAAGTCATTCATGTCAAACAGCAATGCTGACAGCAATAACATGTTTCAGGTTACTGGAGGTATTTTCAAAATGTTTAAATTATTACATTTAAAAATAATAAAATGAGCAAAAAAGGCCCATTCCCCACGGCAATGTGTTATGCGTTTACTTAGTAATATCTTTATTTTCATTAGTTCTAATTTTTATTATGCTTTTTATTACACAGTGAGATCTGTAATCACCTCATGTGAATTGTGAAGTGATATTTTCTAGAGGTAAAAATATAAGGTATAATGGTATAATACCTGTGAGCAGAACTAATTAAGGTAATCTTCACAACACAAGGAACGACTGATAAAGCGTCCTATATGAGACTTTATGAGGCAATGAAAAACAAAATAATGGATAAAAATCCATTTGAACTATAAGGATAATAGGCAAAATGCAATCAAAAAATTGTATGCCAATATGTCCTGTGTATAAAAAAGTTTGTTGATGTATTTACGTAAATATCATAGGCTGTTTTGTGTAATTTAATTCATGTTTGCACGTCACTGCTATTATTTTAGCAATCAATTGCAATAACATAAAATGTGCATAATATATGTGGTCGTTGTAAACGGTTTTGAAATTGAAGCTATTACATTCATTAATATATTCTTAAATTTGCAGCAGGAGATTCCAAAAGTGAGAGTACAGCTAACTGGCTGACGGCAAAGAGCGGCCGCAAGAAGCGTTGCCCCTACACCAAACATCAGACTCTAGAGCTGGAGAAGGAGTTTCTCTTCAACATGTACTTGACACGAGAGCGTCGCCTCGAGATCAGCCGCAGTGTTCACCTTACGGACAGACAAGTCAAAATATGGTTTCAAAACCGACGGATGAAGCTGAAGAAGATGAGTCGAGAAAACCGAATCCGCGAGTTGTCGGCCAACTTCAGTTTTTCATGAAGCCTCTCGCTTTATAGATCTCTGGCGCCCTCCTCCATCAGCTGCAGTGGTAGTCTACTTGCATCCAACCGTCTCCGTAGGTGTGTGCATATATGACTTGTGCAAGATACTATTGATAACTTATTGTGTGTCGTATACTGTTGACGTTTTTATCTGTTTATGTATAATTTTATTTGACAACCCAGTCGTCATAACATGTCATGGTTATTTATAAACTGTCAAGAGCACTTCACTGTAAAGCAAGAGAGGAAAATATCGAATGCTAAAGGTGTTCATTGTACATAGCATTCTGACTATATTGTACATGTATTGTATATAACTGCGATATTTGCATGTTGTAATAATAACTATTATGAAGCCATTTTTAAATAATAACGTTTGTTTATAAGTATGACCTTGTCATGTATTTGCTGTTCTGGGCATAATTGGAAGAGTCCGATTCTTAAAATGTAGAAATTTGTATAGCTGCAGACACGACGGGATTTCCTGTATTATTTCAACAGCATTCAAATGTACCATCTTTCTGGAAATACAGGCCAAGAAGATGGACTAGGGTGTAAATTAATTATTCATACGTGGCAGAAAATAAATAAAGGCATGTACATGAAAATCTTCGTAACCCCTTTTAAAACACAGTTATTGAAGTTTTAACCACTCCTGGTTTTCTTATCTTTCTTTATTACGAAGATTTTGGAGTAGTAATGACTGTAATTATACTGACTGTAAAATCTGATGATTTATAATTCTCTTTCTACAAAGTCAGTATGCTTCTTGGTGCAGTGAAGTATCGCACGAAAAAATATTCCAGTTAATTAAATTCTTATAGATTCGATTTCAAATTTACGCTTAAGTGTAAGTCCAAAAAAATCAATAATAAAAAAAAATCTAATTTTTCGAGATAGCATTGGTAAGGTCACAGCAGTATGAGTAAAAATTCATATCTTAGCACACTTGTTTGCTTGTGCAATACACAATGTCGGGAAATTAAATAGATTTAAAAACAGCGTTACCTTCTTATCTTCTCAAGCAGGAAACAAAGACAACTGCTAAGTGATTTAGGTAGTTTCATGTTGTTGGGCTCTATTTTATATCCCCACAACACGAAACTGTCTTAATTGCCTAGCAGTGAGATTCAGCACAACAAGACAAATATGTTGCGGTAAAGTCTTAAGAGTTCAAAGAAGTATATCCCAAATCAAAAGTTAAACAAATGACCATCTATTTACAGCAACATTTGATATATTAACATCCTACTTTTATTACATGGGCTGCACTGCTGAACTAAAATATTTAGAGATGCATAAAAAGTACTGTGAATTAGTGCAGGTGCGGATAGCAAGGCCTCGGTTACGATCAATGCACTTTGGCCAAAGCCGCGTGCGCATCTGAGTCTGAGAGCACGCCCACATCGCCGGATGCGTCTGCTGGGCCGGAGAAAAAATTACAAAGGCTTTATTGGCCATATTCAGACCAGACAGCCAAGTTACAACCCGAAGAAAAACAGAGTAATAGCCCCTGTTATAAACAAAGTCTGTTGAAGTGCCCAGAGATCCACTCCTCTGAGGACAAGAACACAGCAATTGCTCATTGACCAGACGGAGGAAAAAACCTCTGGTCGTCTACTGTTGTCTTCTATTATCAATGGACAAGGCTACAAAACATTGCAGCTTATTATTATTTTTTATCAGTATTAAATATATAAACAAAAACAACATATTATAAGATCATACTGTAAATATATTAAACTACAACATTTGTTTTTCAAAACCTATTTAGGTTGTTCATTTGTGTTCTTTGCTGTCTCTAAATAGATCATTACGTTTATATGTCGTTCGTGTTTATGGAACGTTTATGCTTAAATTTTGTAACTATAAACATGAATATATTTACAAATTCAAACTTTTAATTATGAAGCATACGATTTCACTGAATATGTAAGATATTGTAAACAATCAATTTCTGCTATATATTAGCTTAGGAAAATTATATATCGCAAGATTATATAATTCACATTTGCCAAGCATATTCTAAGTATAAATATATAAATCTGGTGTATTTGTGTAATATGTATATAATACTGTATTAATCTGTAAGGTTTAATCATTTCAATTGTTGTAACATTTTGTTTTGATGCGTAAATCTGCACACAACCCGAACTGTGCACTGTAGTGGTCTATCTACGTTTTTTTTCATTTATTTATAGTTAGATTTGATTCATAATCAAGCGCTTAGTTCACGTTCAGATTCAGTTAACTTGTCTTCACATCACATTGTGCCTTGCTTTGAGGGGCAGGCTGAGGTTCGAACGCGTTACTGAATGACTGGTCACTTAAGCAGGTCATATCTCAACCATTCAGTGGCACTTATTGCCATATAAAGTATACATATGGCTCACGTAAAGATCCGTTTTATGTCTGAACAATTTTATGTCTTCTTGTGGTCGACTAAGCCATGTGCTATACTTTTATTCATCGAAAAAAAAAAAAATATATATATATATATATTGGGTAGCTTGTGAAAATATGTAAAAAAAAAAAAAAAACAGATGACGATTTAAAGATTGTGATTAAGCAACACAGTGACGTGACACTGTATTTACGCATTTGGAGGTTTATTTTATTATTGCCAAACTAGGTCTACAAAAAGTTGGATACGGAAATTTCACAACGATGCTTCTCAAATAACTATTTTTGTTACGCTTGGTTATTAGATGCCGAAGCTTAACAACATGAATAAAAATCAAATACACCTTCATAAAACCATATGACTCTACCGTTAAAAATATGACTTGTAAAATGGAGGCCATTTAACCGTGAGCACTGGCTAGGCTTTCCCCTTTATCTCCCACGTTCTCTCCCACAGTCACGTGCCTAGCGCATCCAATCCAAGCTCTGCAGTGATTCAACTTATCAGAGGTCTGTAGTTCACAGCGAAGTCAAGTAGTTAGTTACTTGATTTCAACGGATTCTGCTTTTGTGTCAGTTTCATTGTGGGTGTATTAGTCAGGTTGCTCTCTCTTTACTTGTTTTTGTTATGTCGACATTGGGAACACTGAGTTACTACGCTGACTCACACATTCCACACGAGAATGACGATCATCTGGCACCGAGGTTCTCATCTGGACCCGTGGTCCAGCAGCAGCCTCGGGAACTGACGCTCCTTGAATATGGCGAACCGGAGCCTTACACTTTCCAGGCCAAATCATCCATTTTTGGTGCGTCGTGGAGTCCCGTGCCCGTGCAGCCCCCAGGCGCATCTATCGCCTACCACCCGTACATCCATCACCCATGTTCAACAGGAGAAAGCGATGGAGCATCCGTGCGTTCCTGGGCGTTGGAACCGCTGCCTGCACTGCCTTTCACGGGATTATCCACAGATACGCATCATGATATAAAACTTGAACCACTGGTTGGGAATGGTGAGTGCACCACGCATACACTTCTTGTGGCCGAGACTGACAACAATACGACCCAAGCAGAGAGGAAGGTACAAGACGATGCTGTTTCCAACGGATCACAGGATGAAAAAATCCCCGCAGAGACGAAGCTAGATCTAGACCCAAGTAAGTGCAACTAAGGTTAAACCAGAATGTGCATTCAAACATTCTGGACAGGCTTTAGTTACTTTTGCATTAACGCATTAATCCAGTCCGATAAAAAATTGTTATTATGCATAAAGACTAGTTTTGTGAGGGAGGTAACAATTGACTATAGTTTCATATTGCTATATTACAGATTATTTGGCAGTAGGCTAAAGGACAGGCCTTTCTTTTTTCGTTCTGTTGGGTGGCAATAATCTGCATTTGCATCTAACAACATGTATGCCGGTTCCAATGGAAAGTGTTCAGTATTTAAAAATGGTTTGCATTAAAAGCATTACAGACTACATTATTATGTGACTGCATGCCATATGCTCAAGACTTCTTTAATGTGCTGCCCTACATTTAGAGTTTGGTTTAAGAAACATTCGATTAAATTGCATATTAAATCTGTGAATAAGCGCACAATTGTCGCCAGTAGACATCCAATCGGAATATTTGGGCACGTTTTTCATAAAAGACAGTAAGGCCCTTGTTTATCCCCCATTCAAGGATGCCAAAATTTTCAGTAGCAGGAAAATTATTGCCTGCACATAAAATTTTCGATCATATAAACTATACCCACTGCCTGGACCTTAAATAATTTCTGATTTTGCATTCTAGTTTCTGCATATTAAAAATTCTAGTCAGTAGCCTTTTTATATTACTCCTCTTTTCCCTCGCTCGGTGATCATAAAATGGCCGCAGTATTTTTAAGTGGCAACATGACTAGCTCTCTCTCTCCGACCCTTCTTGCAGATAACCCTGCGTCCAACTGGCTGCATGCGAAGTCCACTAGGAAAAAGCGGTGTCCATACACTAAGCACCAAACACTCGAGCTGGAGAAAGAATTTCTGTTTAATATGTACCTCTCACGCGACCGTAGATATGAAGTGGCAAGACTCCTAAATCTCACCGAGAGACAAGTCAAAATTTGGTTCCAAAACCGTAGGATGAAGATGAAGAAATGCAATAAAGATCGCCCAAAAGACATTTAAAAAAGTGAAATCCTGTACCCGCGCACTGCAGTTGGAAGAAATTATTTGGTTCGTGCGAAGTTGTTTGTGAATTAGCCTGTCTTTTGCCTCATGCACAACCACATTAGATCATTATAGAGGGCCTACATTTTGTAATGTTAGACGTACATTGCACAAACATTTTATCTGAGAGTATGCTTGTGTATAAATATATATATATATGATTATGTTTTGTATACATCTTGTTGTTGATTGCTCTCATTTGGTTTGCTTGTTGTAGGTCTAATTTTGCATTGTAAATGTTTAATTTTTGTTGTAATTTTTTTTAAAAAATGTACTTGATTTCAGGGAAACAGGTTCTGCGATGTGAAATGTTGATGATATGCATGAATTAAATGATTTTTTTATTATTCAAACATAGGCTATCTGTAAGCGTAATGTATAAATGTTTATTGTGACTACCTAGATGTATTTGAACTACCTACCTATGTATTAAGATCAATTAATTTATGCTGTGTTGTTCGTCATTGAAATATTTCATTGAATTTTGTAACATGTGCTTGTAATGTTATTTGCATACGCCAATACCTCAAATGAACAGTGTTAGTGGTTTTCAAATGAAATATCACTTTTGTAAATAACAAATAAATTTCTGATAAACAGTACTTTTTGGTTAGACTCTTTATACCAAAAGCCTTGGCAAATATAATAGACTATAGTAGACTAATAGCCTACTGCGTGTCATGAGTTACAATCATGGCTAACGAAGTGCAAATCTGCATTGATATTGCAATAACTTGTCACTAATAATTGCAGTCCTGCATTTTTGTGTTATGCAGCACATAAAGTTCCAGACTCATTAAAGACTATACATAAATAAATCGTCCCTGAACGAGGTTGACAATGACTGCAATGCCTTGCTATTTTTACGCCATACAACGAGAAATATTTTACCGCCCTCCAAACAGTTTCACACTTCTCATATTCTCGCGCTCATTCTACCGTTGTCTTGCAACCCGCGGTTTAGTGTCCTGTTAACTGCCCGGATGCTGTTTATCAGAATAAATAAAGCTTAGTTTGATGCTCGTAGACAGGCCTGCACATTCTATTTGTGCCTTGCCCATGCAAGCGATATTAGTGGCCGTGCGGCAATAAACCACAATCACAGTCTTAACTGTTTATGGGGTGCAAAGCGATTGAGGGCGGAACTGAAATGACTTTTTGGACGCCCCACGCTTATATCAATACAATTACAATAAGTATATATTTCAACAAGTTTTACAAAGTATTTTTGTTGTTTTCTTTTAAGTATAATAATAATATTAATAATAATAATAATAATAATTATTATTATTGTTATTATTATTAATAATAATATAATTAATAATTTCAATAATAATAATATCCGAAGTATTTCCGATATAATTATATTTCGTATTTTTATACAATATTAACAAAAAAGGATGAAAAAAATAAAAAGCTATCGGTCGATCTTCAAAGGCTCTACATCAGACAGCATCGTAAAATGGGGCTCAGTCACACTGTCTGTTTTTTCTCTGCTAATTACTTTATTACACCTCAGTAACAATTAAAACGTTGCAGAACCGAGCACCCATTTGTTGGCTCGTCATGCATGCACTCAAAGCGGAAACAAACCTTTTTATGTAGTGTTCTTTTTTCTTACTTTTACATTTTAAAGGTAAGCAGGCAAAAATATAAAGATATAAAGTGAAAAGGTTTAGTGAATATTTTATAATTCGTAAATGTTGAATATGACATATCAAAAGAGAGATTTTAATTTCTATGGATGCATCAAAAGGCGCCTTAAAAGTGTTATCTATCCCTCAACGCAACACGGTTTGTATGTCTCCCTTATTTAACACAACCAATTAATCAGTGAATCAGTTCGTTAATAAAGACTTAATAATTTAGATTTGGAGTGTCGAATTAGCCAGGCAGTCCGTGATGCGAGGCCTCATCGAGTAGAACCGAGAAACACTTATTTATAATATGTTTAACAAACAGAAGGGACAATAGAGCCTCTACCATTACCAGAGCCACTACCTTCAGTGTCCAGCAGATGGAGGCAGCGGTTTGTTTGAAACTTAATTCACAAGACGGGTTCTTCTATTTAACAACCTTGCTTAAAGGGATAGTTGCACACAGAATTAAAATTTGTACATACCACCATGTACATACCCTTATAGAGATGCAAAAATTCTATGAAAAACAATAGCTATCATATTTTAGCATTTTGTAAAAAGAAAAAAAAACACATCAAAAACGATTTGGAACAAGTGTAGTAGGGTGAGTAAATGTTGAAATGTTGAAAGATTTTCCTTTTTTGGGTAAACTATGCATTTAACAAGAACCAGACAGGAACATTAACTAATCCAAATATTTCAGCTAATGTGTCAATAACGATTAACAGGAACATTTGTCAGCATAGGCTAAAAGGGTATTTTTAACTCTGACATATAGAATGCATAGATAGCAAGCTGATTTAAAATTTCATTAGGATTTTAATGCCAAACTTATTAATCATTGTATACCATATAATGACTAGAGAATTACAGAATAATAAAACTTCTTTGCCAACATACCCTTATTCTCTGATCCCACAACATACCTTAAAGAGATAGTTCACCCAAAAATTAAAATTCTGTCATTATTTACTCATTCTACACTTGTTCAAAACCTCTGTCTTTCTTCTGTTGAACACAAAGAAAGATACTGAAGAATGCTGGGGGAAAAAATAGTATTTTTTGTTCCTATAGATGTCAATGGCTTTTTAAAAACATTCCTCAGAATATCTTGTTTTGTGTTAAACCAAATAATGAAATGTAAAAATGTTTAGAACCACTAGAGTGTGAGTAAACAGAGAGGAAACTTAAATGTTTGATTGAACAAAGCACAAACATATGATCTTACACTATGTAGTTGCCCTCAATTCCACCAATAAATCTTATCAAATAAAATTTTACAGTACATAGACTGTTAAAAGGAGGAATACTGTTTGGCTAAAGCCAACTTCCTTGTTTTCTAGCACACCTGTCTGGAAGTTTAGTCACTGGAAGACTCTGATGCACACTTTATCCCTAAAAATTGCATCTTAGTACCTTAAATGTATATTTTAGCACCTGAAGTGTAAATTATTTAAATTATAAACATACTGTTAAAAAGTCCTTGCTCCGTTAAACATAATTTGTGAAATATTTGAAAAAGGAGGGCTAATAATTTTGACTTCAACAGTACATACATATTCATGATCATTATTTGTTTTTTGTATCTTCCTTTACATGACCAACCTACAAAATATCGTTGTTTTATGCTAAAACTGTCTATAATAACATAGGTATGGAAAAATATTGTAACTGGGTTAAAATGTCATTAAAGTGCAGATTACAGTAAACACTTCCAAATGTCAATGTTCAGTTTAAAATGTAATTGATAGTTTAATATTAACACTTTACTATGCCTTCATATTGTTTATATTGAATCATAGATCAAGGTGGAGAGGGAAGAGCATTTAAGAAGCACCTTAGTCTTATGAGTGGTCTGGGGCCCTTGTTAATCCATGAGTGCTTATATAGCATACATAGGCCTATGTAATAATGCTTTTGGGGAAAAAGCTGCAGTGATAAAGTAGCACTTACATGCTACTTGGGTTCTCATTTAGCCTAGTGTTTCAGGAAACCAGACAGTTGTTTATAGTCATTTTCCTCTTTCACTAAAAAAGTTAGGCTAAAATCTATTAATATCATATGCGGTCTACATAATATGTTTATTTATTTATTGCCACATTAGCAACTTATGGCTATTCCATGGCAAAATTGATACACAAAAATATTACATGATAAAAACGAATTCGTATTACATTAAAAGTATATACAAATATATAAAATAGAAATAAATAATTCACACAAAAATATATTCAAAGTTAAATCTGATTTTTCAGGTAAATTTTTGATTTAAAACAAATTTAAGATTCTTCCTGGTGGTACCTTTAAATAAAATCCAAAGTACTCTCCTTATAAAAATTTTGTCTAATGGTATTCAAACTTCCACATTCCAACAAATTATGTTTCGTGGTAAGAGCAGCTTGGCAGTAATTACATTTAGGTGGTGCTTCGTTATTCAGTAAATACAACCTAGAATGTCCAATTCGACATCTAGTATAGACAGTTTGTTAATGCCTGGTCTCAAAATTATACTTTGCAAAGTATTTTGTCAACATGGTATGCTGAACTTGTCATCAATCTATGAACCAGATATAGGCCAATGTACTGATAAATAAGATTATACTTTTTCCAACACACACACATTTCTTGATCACTTAACTTGTTTGGTAATTTACAAAAGAGTATTTCCTAAACCCGTATGTAAATTGTTGTTAGGTTGCTAAGCTAGATTTTGTATCTGCAAAATGAAAACATATATCAAATAATTTACTCAACATGAAAGCAAAGTAAAACATATAATCCCAAACATGAAATCTGCATCTGCAAAGTTCATCTTCTAAACTTAACTTCTGCCTTGCATTGTAAAGAATATTTATACTCAACTGTAAATTGACTGATTAAACGGATGAAAGATAAATAGATGTAACACAATATTCATCTATTCATCATTAACTTGGCAGTTACTATTCAGCTATATTGCTTTGAATGGAAAATCAACAGATGCACACAACACTATGGTGACTAACAACAGCTTTGAGAACTACTTAATTTTAAATAGTATACAGTACATAACAATCTAGATTTAAGTCTAAGCACTTTTTTAAATGGAATCAAGTGTTTTAGCTACCATTCAGCAGACTACAAACCACCAAAACAGATTTAAACCTTAGTCAAGACACGAGAAGAAATTTTGCAACTAAAACGTATTTTATTCATTTTTACTGCATTTAACAGAAAGGGGGCAATGTTGAGCCTTCACTTGCTGTAGGCTATCACTGATTTTGTTTATTGGAAGAGTCACGATCTTAAAGTAAACGAAAATTCACAACAAAGGCTTTACTTCTTTTTCTATTTTTAAAGCTTTTTCTATTTTTTGCTATACACTAAAAAAGGTTGGGCTGTTTCAGCTCAAATTTGGGTCCAATATGGTCTCATACCACGGGAAGGTTAAGATCGTAAATTAAAATAATTTAAAAAATGTAATTCAACCTTCCTCCATATTTTACTCAAATCTGGGATGAAACTCCCCAGCACTGAGCCACATACAGTCTATATATTGATTTCGTTTGTGCAAGTGTACGTTGCCTTTTAGTTATTTTGGAAATCAATTTTCAGAAAAAAAATCCTGAAACAAAACGTCTTGAATCGCACATTGTCATAAGAATTAACACTCCGCAAAGATGTGGCTTTTTATTTTAGATAAGTACAGAAACATAATAAATGCTTTTCCAAACACATTTACAACAGCTTATAATACAATAACAGCTTATTGCTGCTGAATATAATCCAATTATCCTGCATGCAATCAAAAGGCATTGTCTTCTCTTGGTACAAATGACACATGTTGTGCTCCAAAAGATCAGACGCGGCCAGACAACTGTATATTCAGAGGCTCAACGCGTAACACTAGCTGTCCATTAGATCCCATTACACTGATAATTTACAATCAGTTTACTCACAACTTTCCGGCAGGTAAAAGAGCTGCCATGTACGTATTTTTCTTCACCAGAACTAGATATGTATGCACAGAACACCGTTGGGAACATATTCTCATTTATTGTTTTAAATTATTGTTACATGCCGAATAGAATACACCTGATTGAAGGCTACAGTAACCACTTTTTGCGATTTATGAGCCATCCCTACAAAGAAATGTAAGTCTATTTCATTCAATCATTCACAATACCCTAGACACTGGGTATTGACTTTCCAAGTTATCCGGTTTAAATGCCATGCTTCAGCATCTAGAGGTTTAGCAATAAATTGTTACATTTGTGTTTAACACCAGGCAAGTCAACGAACATATTCTTAACGTGCAGGCTATACTCTCACAACGTCATATCCTGAATAACGCTGCATAATTCTTTTCTCGGGCAGGGGTATAGTGCATATGCCCGGAAATGACATACACCTCTAGAACAACAAAAGAAGCTTGGATCTCGTTTACGACCGAGTGCAATGTGTGTGGGTAGAGGGTCATCCATCAAACGCCACTGTTGCTAGAGCTACTGCCGCTGCTGCCTTCGCAGACATCATAAACACCCCATATACGCCTCGCACTAATTTACAAACACACTGTGAGGGACACACACTGATCAACCATGGCTTTTTTTTTACATAAACGAATGGCTTTGGAAAGTATTTAGAGTATTCTGAGACAGTTCATTTAGCTGAACATATATCATGCACACAATGAATTAGTTATTTTGGGAAAATATCGTATAATAATTGAGTTAGCAACCCTAACTTCGATCATCTGATGTGTTATTAAACAGGTCTTTGAATGCAAATAAATCATCTGAATTCTATTAACGAATAACTAACTAATTAATCCGTCGACATAAAAAAAATAAATGCAAAGATAAACAATGTGATTACAATTCTAAACTTAACTTAACAGAAAGAAACAGTCTGTGACAAACTGCCTATTTTTTAAAACATAAAATGAAAAAAACCCCGCATTTTGTCATTTCGCGAAAAAACGTTTTACAACATTGTGCTATTAACACTAATATTATTGATGACAATAAAGGCTAATTATAATAATAACTATTCTTCTTATTATTATGTTATTAAGTAGATTTCTTCTTTTCACATTATTCCATTACTATTATTATTAGCATAATAATAATAATAGTAATGGAATTATATGAAAATATGTAGAAGAAAAAGAAGAAGAAATAAACTTAATGCGTAAATCTATATATAGCCTAGCATATAAATAGTCTACTCCACCAATTAATGCGTTTGCTTTCAATGTAGCACATTGATCGCTTCATTTGTTTGCTGATCCGACAGGCCAAGTTTTCACTCTTAACTTGTGTTTTATGACCGTCAGAATTCATTATTTTTTTAACAGACGGTCAGCGGGGCTGTCTATTGTGCCAGACGCACCGAAAAAAATGCTGGAACATCTACTCAGCACGTGGACGAAAATGATGCAAAATTGCCAAATAATCAAATAATTATTTAATTCATAATTTAAAACGAAATATCTACTTCAATATAACCCGACTTGCCATTAAACGTCACTTTAACAACTTAAGATACATTTTTTCTTTTATTTATTACCAGTCATAAACGCGGACTAAAATGTCAAGATGTTTTTTTCTTTATACACACACTGATTGTACTCACGTTTGCTTATATTCCACGTGCATCAATAAGGTGACTGACAACAAAAAATATTATCGTTCTTGTGAATTTTACTCTAACAGTAATAATTATAATCCAATAATCTATTATCTAGAATTTGACAAACATAAAAACACAATTCAAATTCTGTATTATCAGCACATGAACTCGAATACATTTTGCATTCATGTACAATCATTCATACACTTGCACCGTCGTCGGGAATTTGTTCAACTGCAATTTTACATAAAACAAAAAAACAAGTTTAATTCAAAACACTGCAAGATAATTTGATACTCACATATCCATTCTGTATAGCATATCTGATCAGAATACATACAATGCATTATAAACATTATTTAATATTTCAACAGACAGATCAACAAATAATTAATATAACATTTAACAGTACACGTAAAGATACATCCTTGTTAGATTTCGATGTTCAGTTCGTGGGAAACAAATGACGATTTTTCGTTCGTAGTAGAAATGTGTAGGAAGCAGTGGGCATTTTTAAAGAATGCCGACACCCACGTTCTCCTTTACACAATAGCTCCTGTGTAGCTGGAAAATAAAACGTTTTGCTCTTACAATCAATATATAATCCTATTTAATCCAAACCCTTCGATAAAGGCTGACTTTCCAAAAAACGAAAATATTACACAAATAATGTTTGGTCCGAGAAAACGTTGGTCCTTTCGAAGCACATCCGATATGAAATTATGATCAAGGTCAGTCCCATAATCGACAAATATCACTTTTAAATATTGAATTTATAAAATTAAGAAACTCTTAACCATGAGTACGTTGTTCTCTTCTTCCTGGCCACATATGATCTAAGGGAGTGTTAGATGGTTTAAATGTGTTCTTAGGGCACTAAGCTGTCAGACCTTTTGGCGTGTAAGATTGATAGCGTGCAGGCTTCCAGGGCTCTTTGTTTGGAATATAAGCAATAAAGTGCTCGAGGCCTACACCTACTTAGCTAAAGACTACTGAGGGCAAAACAGAAGACACATTCTTGAACATACAAAAACTATTTGATTTGCATTTTTATCGTACATTAAAAACTTAACATGCTGGCCAGTGACACTGTTTAACACTAATTGTAGAGATCGGTTCAGATAAAATATGCATTCATTTACAATGAACACAAATATATATATATATTATTAAAATAATTGATATATTACTTTGTTTTGATGACCTTATGTTTTCTGAAATCCTTTATTGAATATCAACATATAAGCTTAATAATAGTAGAAAGATTAAAGGTATTAAAATATAGAAATTATCTACAAACACATATCCAGGTTTTTAAAACTTACAATATATTTTGGATTAAATAAGAAATGCATGCATTTGTAAAGCGTCAGTGCGTCAAGGCTTTGAAAGAATTTGTCTGCGAGCAATGTGTGCGCGCGTAATCTCTCACGCGCTTTTGCTCGTGCATTCACAAGCGGGAGCGCGCATTGCCTAAGAAAGTAGTAAAAACCCAGACTCAGGATTAATGGGTTTGGTCGATCGTAGCTATTGGTGTGTTTTATGTGAACAGTTGATGTGTTGGGGGATCTCCTGCCGAGGATCCGTCAAACTATATGAAGAAAACAGCGGACGGACTCACTGTCACTCTTTTCAGGTACTGGCTATACTTGTAATCTACGGAGCGAGCAGTAGGCAAACTGACCATAAATGCGTAAATAAACTAGCCCGTCCCAGAGAGTGAGGCGTTCCTCTCGGACTTTTTTCGATCAATCACACAGACAGTGGGTTCTTTTGATTAAACCCCAAATTGTCATTGGACAGAGGTAATCATGTGACAAGCAATACGGTCCAATTTCAACCTTGTCTCCATGAAAGCAATAGTTTAATGGCACCGCGGTCCCCATACGGCCGTAATCAGCAAAATAGTTTTTTAAACCCGGCACGATATTTCATTATATCTTCCTTGGGTCACAAATTTGTGAGCGGCGAATTTGCAAGACTTGGAGGAGATGAATTACGAATTCGAGCGAGAGACGGGTTTTATCAATAGTCAGCCGTCGCTCGCTGAGTGCCTGACATCTTTTCCCCCTGTCGGTGATGCATTTCAAAGTTCATCAATCAAGAGCTCGACGCTTTCACACTCGACACTGATTCCTCCTCCTTTTGAGCAGACCATTCCAAGCCTGAACCCCGGCAGCCACCCTCGCCACAGCCGGCCCAAGCAGAACCCTAATGGCTCTTGCCCGCTGCCTGCCGCATCCTTACCCCCAGAGTACCCTTGGATGAAGGAGAAAAAAGCATCCAAGAAAAACCAGACAACTTCGACAGCGGCAACCACCGACCCTGGTCCACTATACTTCTCCCCTCAAGGTATTTGGATTTTAAACAATTTTACTATTTTATATTTGACTCCAAACAAAACGTACAAGTTTATACTGTAGCGAGTATTATTTCGAGTAGCTGCGTTGTGCAATGCCATGCTGCTGAAAGTGCAGGGCAGTTTGTTATCCTCATGGGCCATGTAAACTTAATGCGAACAAGTTAGTATCTAAGTTACTTTGGTAGTTTTGGATGCGTATGATATGTTCAGCACAACTCTAAAACTGTTTTAGCTACTTGTAGTGCAGGGCATGAATTTTAATATTTGACAGTAATGAAGAATGATAGATTGCCATTACTCAACTCGGCAGCTGGCGTGTTCATTAATCTTCACTCGGACCTCTCCGCACTCACACTAGACACATCAGTATATTCTGGCATTGGGGATGAGGACACAAATTATTCAAGTGCCGTGGCTCTATTCCCACAAACAATTTATGCTCCCTTAGAAACGCAATATATTTGACAAGTTTGTGAGGTCAGCTTTAAGCCCCACAGCGGCGTTGTAAAAAAAAATCAAGAGTTATAATTAGTGGCATATCAATAATGTATAATGCTGTAATCCCTTCATAGGCTCGCCGGAGATTTTTGATGGAGGCAGTGGGGCAACTCGCCGACTCAGAACGGCTTACACTAATACTCAGCTGCTGGAGCTGGAGAAGGAGTTTCACTTCAACAAGTATCTCTGCCGGCCAAGGCGTGTGGAAATTGCCGCTCTGCTGGACCTCACCGAGCGACAAGTCAAAGTTTGGTTTCAAAACCGGAGAATGAAACACAAACGGCAAACGCAGTGCAAAGAGAATCATCACGGCGATGGAAAACCACCGAGCCTGGAGGAGGCAGGCGGACGGGGTGATGGGAAATCTTTTTTCGAACAAGTGGCAAACAATGTATCAGGGGCGCTTTTGGAAAGAGAGGGTTATCCATTTCAGCAAAATACCTTAACTTCTCAACAGTCACAGAATGGACACAATAGCGATTCCCAAAGCGCAACTGTCTCGCCTTTAGGTAGCAATGACAAACATCTGAAACATTTTCCCAACCCGTCACCCACTGTTCCTATCTGCCCCTCAACAATGGCCCCGGATTGTGCATCTGCTCAGGACAATGGCAGTCCCTCGGCCCTGGACGTCTCTTTACAGGACTTCAACGTTTTCTCCAATGATTCCTGCTTACACCTCTCAGATGCCGTGTCCCCAAGTTTGTCAGAATCCGTAGACAGCCCCATTGGTTTATCTACGGAGGCCTTTGATTTCTTCTCTGAGACGCTTACAACAATCGACCTGCAACACTTGAGCTACTAACTCTAACTGAAGTTTCATTATAGGGACGTCAATATCTTTCTCACATTGATGGTCTGTATGTTTAATTGTGACTTTAAAAAATAGGCCTAGACCATTAATCAATGAGGTAAGTTTTTCAATAATCGAATGATGCTTTCTGTTTACAGAGAAAATATGGCAGGAAAAAAGTGATATTTTTCACGTTTTATTTTTGTATCGCTCGCCGGCAAAGCGCCATATTTTCATAGAATAAATTTGTACTTGTTATTGAGAGTATGAGCGGTGTTATTTATTTCTTTGGTGTCCGGAGTAAGAAATATCCAACAGTTCTGCCAATCATGGCAAGATTTAAAGTGTATATTTTTACTTTAAACCATTTTGGCTGATTATAATTTTTTTGAGTGCTTTATGCTATATGACGTTTAATTAATTAATTGGTTAATTAAAAAAATATTTGGACAGCTAAAATCGTATAATGCA
>CAIGQW010053747.1:360469-384836 GCA_903798125.1 Danio choprae | reverse complement strand
TATATATATATATGTTAGCTAAATGTGCATTCGTAACCGCTATTCAAAACTAATATATGTTGTCTTGTGCGCAAAATAAATACGAAGTTAGGCGTTACGCAGGCTATAGTAATTGCGTGTTAACACTTCTTTTTATTAATCTTTGTTAATTTCTCTGTTGCCTAATTGACGTTACATTTAGATTTTTAACCCTATATTATTAACCCAAAGGGAAGTCTTTATGCTTTCAAATTTGTAGACTAAAACAAAATAGCTCAAGAAGGAGATTGATGCATTGATGCTGCGTACACAAACAAGCGCCTTACTGTATCTGACGACACGTGGAGTCTCCTGGCCAAGAGCTGTAACATTTTGGAGTTCAGCAATTAAATTTTATTGCCTATTAAACCTTCGACAGGGGGTTGGTGTTGAGGCAGCACTCCACGTAATTCAATCCGCCGCTGTGAATGAGAACGCATTTCAACAGTCAAACTACATTTTTTAAATATTTGTTTAAGTTTATATAATTTATTATAATTATTTTTTTTATCGACAATGTATAGGCTGAATTTAGATGTGATGAATGTAACTGGGCTCCAAATAAGTAGGCTACGGCAAAAACAAGTATTATCAAAAAAGTCGTTTTAATCAACAGGCAGTGCTGCAAGGAATGATTAAATAACATAAGACAAACTAAGACCTGTCTGCTCCTGATTTATTATGTACATTAAAAAAAAGTTTACCGTTTAAATAAACAATAAGATAATAAATCTCCCTCGATTGCCTCGGCCCTGAATATAGGCCCTTGTGTCCTCTTGGACTAATTAGATTGATATCCGATTGTTGTTAGAGATCTAAAAAAGTCATTCTGAATCGTTATCGACAGGCCAGAATTTTACACAATAAAAGACTGTCAATCCAAGTTATTATTTACACACCATAACCCATTTTTATGCACTTTACGTAGACTAAGACCAATATGCATGAGTAAATTAATTATGGTGTCTCGAGTCATTGTATTCATGCTATAGGCCTATACTCGACTAAGTTCTTTATATAGGAAATTTATTTTGTATGAGCTGAAATTAGAAGTCATATGAGAAAAGTGTTTGATGAAATCTAGTTATGATAATTTCCACACTTCTGACGCCACGTTGCGATCGCAGCTCAAGTGTTGAAATGTAAATGAGGCCTACCAGCTCAGCTAACACCGCACAGAGGCATTTGTTAGATGGGCTATCCATAATGTTCCGAGTTCTATAGGTCTGGCTAAGCTAACTTTACACATACACAATGTAGAAAGAAACAATGACTGTTAGACTGTTATAACTACTATTGGAAGAATATATTTTTAATTGTGATCTGATTCGTAAATTATTAAATACGTTTTTAAATTAATAGTTCAGTGGGTTTGAAAAATCAAGATTGTTATCTTTTTATATCAGTCTAGATCTTTAAATCATGCACAAAATGTGTTCATAAACTCCACTTTATCGCATTCCACAAAACAAAGATCTAAATTGTTCGGAGCTCCACAGGCTTAGCGCCAAATCGAGTCTGAACAAATAGTTTGACTGACGTCCTTTGACGACACCAAACACGTGACAGGCATTCTTTAGCCAGGTTAAAGACTAGCGAATTGGAACAGAGAAGTGGCGCATTTTTCGACATTTTTATAATTCTTTGACCATTTCAGATACTGCTCCACAAACAATCTAATCTCTTCTTAAAACAGGATTTCATGATTTTTAAATATATAAAGTGTATTTTGATTTGTATCAGCCGTCGCTCCATTTCCATGACAGCACCTCAGATTCACTACTGAGATTGTAAAATACAATTCTGGAAAAATAAAATATGCCCTACCTAGTGATTATGCATCACAATAAGTCACATATGCTACTTTAAGGACATATTACTGCAGATAGAAATGTCAAAATAAGGTGCTGTAAGAATGTTTTAAATATACTGCTAGTCAATAAATATTGCCATGTAGTATGACAGTCACAACACTTCCAAGATATCCAAACTGAACATCATCTGGGACTTAATGCAAACTTATGTGAAACCGTTTGGTATGAAAAATATGTACAATTAGGTTGAGTCTCCTGCAACAATGTTATTTTCTCAAGTGTTTTGTAGCCTAGGTTTATGGCTTTGGTTAGGAAGGCTGACATAATTTTGGTTATCCCAGTATACAGTACAATTTCTGTCCTAATAGCTAGATATTGCCTAAAAGCCCCATGTACTGCTAGTATGCTGAGACTGTAATGTCTATGTAGGCATTTTAAGTCAGCGCAGTCAGCCTTCAACTGGTTTCCATGGAAACCTTGCATTTAATCTTGGTGGTCCCTTTTGTCATTCCTATGCAGGTGGGTTTTCATGCAGATATTTTAATGGTGTAGTAAGATTACAGCAGAATCACCAAAATAAACAGATAAACAGCAACACACACGAAAATAACTCCTACCCCAAAACATAAATTAATAAATATATAATACATGTGTGTCAGTGTATTTTAAATGTGCATTATATTTTATAATGAAAACACTACTTAAAGGGATTGTCAATCTATCAACATTTGCTCACTCTCAAAACACAATTGCAGATATTTGGAACAAAAATGTCCAATGTTGTTTTTAGACTTTCACTGTATGTCCAAAAACAGTTAATACATCTTTATGGCATTATGCATAAGAAACTCTAATAAAATGACATAATAGTATAGATAAATAATGACAGACTGTTAAATTTTAAGAGAAGCATACCTTCAAGGGATCTGAATCAGAGGCGAACCACAGCAACACCACAGAATACAAATGAACAAATTAGCTCTATGAAGCATGATATTATCTCATAGATCATGTTTATAGAATTCCTGAAGTATGCAATTATTCTTCTTCGAGTTGCACTTACGTGGTCTGCTTCTCAAACATCTCTTTACATCTAACATAAGTGTTTATTCTCCTGAGGCTGCAATGAGGCCAAAGTGTGGACTGCTGAATCAAAAGACTAGCACAGGTTACTGCTCCCAATGGAACTGAGCTACTCAGAGCCTCTGAAAAAGCTTTACGAATAAATCTACAGTAATTAATAATCAAAGAATTAAATCCCTGCCAAAGTTTTACACAGTTACATATGTAAAATTTAAATATGAAATACAAATTATTTTGTTGTCATGAAACATAATCTCAAGACTCAATGCAATACAGGGTGGGGCAAATCTTTTTTTTTTTTTTTTTTTTTTTTTTACCAAACAGGTGGTGAAAGTGGTGTCAAAAGACAGTTTAAATGTTTAAATGTAAGCTAATTCTAAGTCTTTTAAAAACAACACCTGAGCAGCCTAATCCCTCTGAGGCCGTAGGGCAAAGACACCATCTCATCCATCACAAAGTTGAACTTCACAGATACCTCTGTACCCTGCAGGCAGTGTAAATTACAGTGGAAAGAGCGCACCCTCAGATGTTCTTTCTTAATGTTCGGAGGCTGTTCAGGTGGTCTGATTCTGATATGACTTACCTGTCACATTGTCATAGTGTTTGCTGGTGACCTCATTCATTTTAGGTGCACGTTCAGCTATATTGTATGTCTTCACAAAACTTGTGTTTTGGCTCTTCCAAAAAAACAGTCATTCTCTACCAGCTCTCTGAAACAAACCAAAACAAAGGCAAATGTTATGAACGCACGTCACTTGACTGACAAGAACAAGGAAAAAAAATAATCACAATGTGGCAGTCTGTAGTTTCCACAATAACGACAGTGCTGGCTACCAAACCGTCATGTCAACTAAAAGTGACTAAAACACTGTTCTACCCAAGAGAATACAACAAAGTTTTATGCTAAACCTTTGGAATAAAGAGAACCAGAATATGTCTAATTTAATAAAGATGATGATCATTGGTTATGATTATTATAATTTAAAACTGCACAAAAACACTCACACACATCCCTCCTCTTTCTGGGTTGGTGCCAGAAGCTGAGACGTGTGAACTGAGGTGAGTCCACATCAAACAAGCTCGGCTGAGGAGCATGAGATATGAAGCTGCTCCGTTCTCCTTCAAAAGGTCAAAGGGCACTTCACCTCTCTTTCCCCCTCCACACCAGATGGATCTGCGGCCAGGTCAATTGAGGTTCAAGCAGTGCTCAACCCAAGTGAACAAGCATGCAGCATGGCAGTGTTGAATACCAACCTATAGTTTCATAAAGTTAAATTAGCCTTTTAATCTCATCAGAGTCATCCCTGTAGTTTTATTATTTGCTTATGTGCACATCACAAGGTCTTTAAGTAAAATATAGATCATTACCATAATATAAGGTAACTGCCATTAATATCAATATTCAAAATAATATCAAACATCACTAAAAAATCTAAATCATTAAAACAATCCACTTCCTATCATCCTTTAGGAAAGGTACAGAGAAGGTGACAAAGTGCAGGTCTCCTGGCAGGGATCTGTTCTCTGCAATGTCTGTGAAACAGCGTAGAAGCACAGAGCCAGATGGAGATGGATAGCTATGTGTTTCCCTATGAAAGCTGTGCATCACCCCCATTCTTCACCTGTCTCCCTCCTCAGGATAAGTGGGCCCCACTCCAAACAGCAGGCCCATCTAAAAAGGGCTAAAAGGTTCTCACTAAAATCCTAATGCTCCAGCAGTGAATTTATAATACACAGAGGGCAATTCCAAATCTTAACATTCAGGAGGTATGAAAGTCATAAAATGAGGATTTTCACGTTTGCAAAGAAACCAGTGAAGTTTCATGTTCAAGATGGGTATGCTTAATATTTATCATCTGTTTTTCTCATGCTAATCAACCATCAAAGGTAATATCATTAGCGTCACAAAACTCAATGGATTACATAAAAATGCAAAAATAAAATGTTCTGTGTATCATTCCTGACAAACCAAGCACGTAAACCTGCACGAGGAAACGTCTGGTTCCCCAGTGCACTGTTTTAAGTGAGCACCCAAATGCGCCTGCTTGAGAAAGCGTGATAAATAACAGCGTCTAATTTGAATAGTGGTTTATTTAGTTTAGGCAGTTGCCTCTTCCGTATTTCAGTCGAGTCCATTTGTAACTTCCGTGTTTCGAAGGCTATCTTGCTGGGTCAAACGGTTTATCAAAATGCGGTCTACACCGGAAGACTTAACGACACTTATTTCAGGTACAATCCAATATTTAGAGAAAACAATAATTGATAAAGAGAACGGTTTGGTTTCGGGCGCTGTAAGAACAGAATAGACGTTTCCAAGATATAATACCTATATTTATTTCTGTTTCTGAAAAGAGGAAGTTTGGTCTCCAGAAAGTCTCTGTATATTTCCCTGTTAGAACACGAAGTAGGCTTTATTTATTATATAAATATTTCTAAACACGAGAGGATGGGTTTATTTTGTGCTATGTTTTTAATGTTTTGTTTGAAAAGTTTATTACGACAGTTAAAGAGGTTGCACTTTATTAGAGTGCAAATAAAAAAGGGCAGTTTTGAGTAGATTATTTAACAGCTTAAAGATTGTAGGATGCTAGCGATGTTTTAGTAACGTGGCTGTTTTGCAACTGGTCACGCAAATTAGATGATGCAGGTTGTTATTATTAGCCTTACCAGCTACCATGTGCCAAAAAGTAAAGTGACAGCAGGCTAGTTGAGTTGTTTTCTGGCCTGTGACCAGTTTAAGTTGAATTGTCCAGCAGTTACTGCCTGCTTGCCAGTAAACTAATCAAATTATCATTAGATTGGAATAACGTTAGTTGAATGCTCCTTAAACGCATCTATTTTCGTAAACCTCATTTGAGGAGCTCAATGGTGCAAAATGGCAAGAGGGTAGGTTTATAAAAACAGTGTTCATGTTTAGATCTGGAAACGTTCTTGACGGATGTCCTTAAAGGGGAAAATTTGAGCAAGAAAGCAAAAGAGAAAAAGGATGCCTTCATCAAGCGCATTAAAGATGTGAAAACAAGGTACGACAGAAATATTAATGTAAGAATTACCTGAATATGTTTGTGACAATATGCTGATAAAGTATTTAACACATCCAAATGATTTCTGTTTCAGCTACGCTCAGGAATTTAAGGACAAACGTAAGTTTTGATGTGCTTCAATGTTTATGTGCGTGCGTCGGGGGAGGGGCTAAAATATAAGCATGCGGTGAACTGCTACTATTCAGTACTTCCCTAATATTCTGGAGGCTACAGTGTACGTCTGTCTTTACTAGTGATACATGACACCGTTAGCATTTAATCTAAGTATTTTGTAGTATTTCTCTTTTGATATTGCTTGTAAAATATATTTAAAGTAAGAACATAAAGACTATTTCCATATTATTTTTGTTTTGTTTACTTACAGCGACTTTACGATTTGAAATGCTAGTTTGGTTGAGAACATTTGCAAGGAAAAACATTGCATTTAAAGCTGCACTCACCCCCTGACCCGGAAGTTGTGTTGTTCCTCTTTATATCATTATACTACCTCTAATATTATCTGTATATGCTAACATACACAATTCTGGTTTTGTCATCATGCTCCTTAATGTTCTTCAACTTGTTAGTTTTTTTTTTATTATGTAATTAAAAAGACTAGTGTTACTATATCCATATCCCAAATCTATGCAAAGTGAGTTTTGAATATCTAGACAGCATGACTGCTGTGCCTCCCAAAGCTACATGCAAAGGGTGATCATAACAGAAACATTTCAGAAGACATTTAGCTACTTCTGAGTGTTCTCTTAAGGTCCAGATCTTTGCGTATGTTTTAGTTACGCAAATGTTAATGAAAACATAAAAATTTTCAATTATCAAACATTATGGAAAAAGTATCTTTGAATGGGTTGAACATACTGAAACTATCATTGTGTATATCACTTGTGAGAAAACTGATGAAGATTATTGTGTAGGAGATGAAGAGTTTCCGGAGCCTGATGAAGCTGACACCATTGATGGTGGATCGCTGCACTCAGAGCAGACTGACAGGGATGATGAAAACGCATATGACGGTAAGTGGAAAATTGTGGGATTTATTGCAATATTAAAAGTGTTACAAGACAAGAGCATCATGTCATGTCTAAAGAAAAACTACAGAAAGCTGGTAAGAAAGGAATATTATGTGACAGAGCTACTGTATGATGTAAATAGCTTTTGTATTGTTTGCAGAAAAGGACTGTAGAAATGCTACAGTATAAATGTAATTAGTTAACTGTCAGTTTGGCAAAATGGGGAAAAAATTAAGGATTTAACATCAGTTGTTATGGAATTTAACTGTAAACTACTTTTTTAAATGCAGTTTTGAAAAGTAAAAAATAGGAATGGGCTGATTAGAGAGAAATTTAATCATATAACCATACCATAATATTATTACATAATAGTGTTTGGTCATTAATGTAAATGTAATTTTGTTATTTTTATGCTTCTTGCATAAAAAACACTGATGGTTTTTGATGTAATGTAAATATATAATTATTGGCCCTGTTCATTTTAATTATAATTTTTGTATGTTTGTCATTTTTTGTTCTGCATGACCTCTTATTGGGTCTGAGAGATGTGCACAACATTTTTGAATTTTTGGAATTTCTGGCTACATCATTTGCTATATTTTCACTCTAAGTTTATAGACATTTTTACTGTGTTTGTGTTTAAAACATTTTTATTCAGTTCTCTCCTGGTAGTCAAAAGAAATCAAAGTTTATACCTGTGAGTATTATAAAAGAATCACGCAGTTTGCTTTCCACACTATTCCATGTACAAAATCCACATAAATTAAGAAACAAAAAGCATATCTCTCTCCAGTTATGAATAAATCACTTATCATCTTTTCGCCAGCCTCAGCTGTCATAACACAGTATTTTTGTGACAGTCCTTTGTCATGTCCTGTCTAGGATTTTTTAGTAGTGGTAGAAAAACACAAAAGCTAAATGAGGTGCTTGAAAGACTGATGTAACCCAGCAACAGGCTCAGGAACGGTTTGAAGGCACAGACGTCAAGGGTTTAGCTTTCTTTTGTCTTTGAGCAAATGGTTTATGGTCTGCATCTCAGGCAAAGCCGCCCACAGCCATTTCAGTTTTCTCTTGTCATTTCAAGCTCCTGTTTTATTAGCTTCTGCTAAATGAATGCTGTTGAGAGAATTTACATTCCAAGGAAATGCAGTTCATCTAGCTCATTTTGAGTCATGCCGCATTTCCAATTATTGCATTCTGAAACTTACAGAATCAGAAGGGCAGAATGCAAGCTTAGAGTAGTTTGTGTGGATGTACAGTATACGATAGGAAGAGGTTTACAGCTCTAGAGCGCTCATGTGTTTTATAGGTCCTTTTGCCCTGTGCTTGCCAGAGAGAACAGCTGTTCAGCTCAAAGACTGGACCGAAGCCTCTCAGTGCACACTGCAGATTCTGGACGAATCAAAATGGCACTTGGAGATTGACCAAAAAGTTATCTGAGCCTGTTTATTTTGGACAAATTCAAAGTAAGCCAAGTTATGAGCACATGCGACTGATAAAGCTATTATTTGCGTAAACACAGGGAGTTTTTTATTTAAATTTTATGTAAGATTTCTTTTCATGGACAAATAACTGGCATGTCAAAACAGACAGCTCAGGCTTTATTTATGGAGAGTCAAAGCTTTGCCTATGTAACTAGTTTGAGAGCTTTTTATGCTTTTTTGGCATAGTTTTTATGCCTTTATTTGTTCAGCTCATAAATAGGAAGTTACTTTTATAGTTGAAGATGAAGGCAAATGAAGGCGCTATTTGTTTGCTGCCTTCAGTAACCACATTTGCTGCCTTTGAAGTTATGGTAGCGCTATAACAAGGATAAAGTGCATTGAAACTGTTTTCATGTGTAAGTCATGGCCAAAGGTGTGGATTCTTTTATGCTACCATTCAAACGTTTGTATCATATTATACAATTTATTTTTATAATTAATTTTTTAGTATGTTCTTTTTACTTAGCAGAGAAACATTTAATATTTATTTTGTTTTGGTTAGTTAGTGGCTGTTTTTGTATATTGTAATACATTCTGCTCACGTACCAGTGTGTTATATATTTTTAATGCTTGGTTTAAAATATATCATACATTTCATTCATATTAGATATGAATTAGATATATACAGTCGTGGCCAAAAGTTTTGAGAATTACATTAATATAGAAAATTGGAAAAGTTGCTGCTTGAGTTTTTATAATAGCAATTTGCATATTCTCCAGAATATTATGAAGAGTGCTCAGATGAATTGCATAGTCCTTCTTTGCCATGAAAATTAACTTAATCCTGAAAAAAATCCTTTCCACTGCATTTCATTGCTGTCATTAAAGGAGCTGCTGAGATCATTTCAGTAATCGTCTTGTTAACTCAGGTGAGAATGTTGACGAGCACAAGGCTGGAGATCATTATGTCAGGCTGATTGGGTTAGAATGGCAGACTTGACATGTTAAATGGAGGGTGATGCTTGAAATCATTGTTCTTCCATTGTTAACCATGGTGACCTGCAAAGAAACGCGTGCAGCCATCATTGCATTGCATAAAAATGGCTTCACAGGCAAGGATATTGTGGCTACTAAGATTGCACCTAAATCAACAATTTATAGGATCATCAAGAACTTCAAGGAAAGAGGTTCAATTTTTGTTAAGAAGGCTTCAGGGCATCCAAGAAAGTCCAGCAAGCGCCAGGATCATCTCCTAAAGCACAGTGAGGCAAAGACTTTTGGAAGATGGCCTGGTGTCAAGAAGGGCAGCAAAGAAGTCACTTCTCTCCAAAAAAAATATCAGAGACAGATTGATCTTCTGCAAAAAGTATGGCGAATGGACTGCTGAGGACTGGGACAAAGTCATATTCTCAGTTGAAGCCCCTTTCTGATTGTTTGGGGCATCTGGAAAAAGGCTTGTCCGGAGAAGAAAGGTGAGGCTACCATCAGTCCTGTGTCATGCCAACAGTAAAGCATCCTGAGACCATTCATGTGTGGGGTTGCTTCTCATCCAAGGGAGTAGGCTCACTCACAATTTTGCCCAAAAACACAGCCATGAATAAAGAATGGTACCAAAACACCCTCCAACAGCAACTTCTTTCAACAATCCAACAACAGTTTGGTGAAGAACAATGCATTTTCCAGCTTGATGGAGCACCGTGCCATAAGGCAAAAGTGATATCTAAGTGGCTCTGGGACCAAAATGTTGAACTTTTGGGTCCATGGCCTGGAAACTTCCCAGAGCTTAATCCGATTGAGAACTTGTGGTCAATCCTCGAGGCGGATGGACAAACAAAAGCCCACTATTTTTGACAAACTCCAAGAAGTGATTATGAAAGAATGGGTTGCTATCAGTCAGGATTTGGCCCAAGTTGATTGAGAGCATGCCTAATCGAATTTCAGAAGTCCTGAAAAAGAAGGGCCAACACTGCAAATACTGACTCTTTGCATAAATGTCATGTAATTGTCGATAAAAGCCTTTGAAACGTATGAAGTGCTTGTAATTATATTTCAGTACATCACAGAAACAACTGAAACAAAGATCTAAAAGCAGTTTAGCCGCAAACTTTGTGAAAACTAACATTTGTGTCATTCTCAACTTTTGGCCACGACTGTACAATGTATCAGCAGCCATTTCGCTTTCAATGCTACTTGTATCAGTAATATTAAGAAAAGGAAAAACACGGCGTTGGCTGTATGGGAGTATTTCACAGAAAAAAAACCCCATGACTTCAGAATTGCAATTTGTTAATGATTTTATGAGCCGAAAGAAGTTGACTGTAGTAGTTTACCTTTTGTTTTTGTATTCACTCTCGCGCTTTCAATCGACTTAGTTTCTGTTAATCAGGGTTTGCCACAGCGGAAATGAACCGCCAATTACTCTGGCATATGTTTTACCGGTGAAGCCCTGAGAGTACACAAATTTGTGAACCTTGTTTTTATGACTGTTTTTATGAAAAATAAATATCAAGTTTCATAGACCTGTGTATCAATTATCCCTAGTATAAATTCATGCAAATTAACTATACTAATTCACTAAAACATAAAAATATCTGTATTATAAAAACAGTCGTAATAAATTGTAATAATATTTCACAATATTAAAGTGCTTGTTCTAACAGACTGCATGATATTAAGTTTTCCTTGCCAGTTCTTCTAACAGATATTGTTCTACCAGGTTTAGCAGAAATCAGCTCACTGAGGGTGTTCAGTTTGCTTTTCACAGTCAGCTTGTGTCATGCTCCTTTGACAGCACTTTATACATAATTGCAAACATTCCACAATTGCCTGTGTCATTCATAACACTGCTCTGCTCTCTCGCACTCATTCAGAAATGCAATGGTAGTGTGTACACAAGAGTGGGGAGGGCAGTGTAAACGAGAGGGGAGGTTTGCTTTGAAAACAGACCATGCATCTGTTTCACATACTGCTGTACCTGACAAATCTGTGCATGAAACTTTATCCAGTGCACCCAGGTCTGAATGTCTGCTAACTTTAGTCTCGCTTAACACCGACCTTTGATTTTTAAACATAAGAGAGGTTGAAACGGCTTTCTGACTGCCTGTGGCAAAATGTATTACATTTGTTGGGAAGTCAGGTACTCCTCTTTAGGGCTTTTTGAATTGTCCCTAACACCAGGTTATCAAAGTTCTATACTCATAAGTGAAGTAAAATTTCATGCTTGTAATAAAAACAAGGGTGGGGTGGGGGGTTTGCAATGCTTTTTACCCAGGGTTATTATAAAACTCTGCTCTGGAGCCAGCATTACAGTGCTAAACATGTACAATTTGAAAATGCTTGGCAACCGAGGGCCAGTCATGTACCTCTTATTTACATCTTTTGATCACTCACAGAAAAACTGCATGAGATGATGCACATTTTTTTTTATTTGCATATTAGTGGTGAATGTGTCATTTATTAGTAATGGCTCTCATGTTCCATGTCCTCATAATTTGAAGACTACAATTAAGTTTTTCTGAATTGTAAGAATTAAACAGTCTCTTCATAACTTCAGTTGACAAACTTTTTTTATCAATATTTGACATTTTTCCTTAAAGGCCGGAAACAACTACAATGAAGATGAAAATTAGAACATGAACAACCTACAATTTCATAAATTTTTAAGTTATCCTAACAGGAGTTTAAGAGATAATGAAATATTTGAGAAATAACATTTGTCAAAATTAGAAAAAACAATCTGATTCCTCACAGTTATTGGTGTTAATTTGTCAGCTGACAAACTCTATTTAACAGGTAAATTACCTTCCAGTTTTGACTCTGCAAGAGCCATTCTCAAGTGAAGCCCACCTTTCAGTCTTTGTTTTGTAGAATATTTTATCTTTACTGTGTCTGACTAATTCAAGTCCTTCAAAAAAGCTTGTCATACACAACAGAAAAATGTTCAGTTGGACAGGACAATACAAGAATCTTAAATGACATTTGGTTCAATGCTGCAGTGGCTTACCAGTTCAGGGTTTAACAGATAAAGAGCTCTGTTTCTCATCTTAGTGTATAAACATTTGAGAGAATTTAGCTTTCTTGCAGGTAAATGTCCTCTTTCACAGTAAAATGGGTAAAGTTCTTTCCAACTGAAAACACAAAAATAATGAAATGACCAGCCCAGAGTCCTGACATAAACCTGACTGAAAATCAGAAATAGAAATATGGCTTAGAAACAAATTACTCCCCCTGAACTGTGAAAAAGACTAAAGAACATAACAAGATCAGATGTATGTATTGTGAGAGAATAATGTGAAGGACTAGTGATGTAATGTGGCTTCAGATATTCTTAAGTCATTCAAAACAATGAACTCTACACGTCCTACTGTTTTCTGAGTGCTGTAACCTCCAGAAATGTTAGTAGTTATCTTTCTTTATGCTATTATTGCTGTTCATTTTGTTCATTGGATTTTCCACAATACATTGTTTTTTGCAGTATTTTACTAGCATATACAGTTGTGGCCAAAAGTTTTGAGAATGACACATATTAGTTTTCACAAAGTTTGCGACTAAACTGCTTTTAGATCTTTGTTTCAGTTGTTTCTGTGATGTACTGAATATAATTACAAACACTTCATATGTTTCAAACTTATTGACAATTACAAACGTATTGACAATGACATTTATGCAAAGAGTCAGTATTTGCAGTGTTGGCCCTTCTTTTTCAGGACCACTGCAATTTGACTGGGCATGCTCTCAATCAACTTCTGGGCCAAATCCTGACTGATAGCAACCCATTCTTTCATAATTACTTCTTGGAGTTTGTCAGAATTAGTGGGTTTTTGTTTGTCCACCCGCCTCTTGAGGATTGACCACAAGTTCTCAATGGGATTAAGCTCTGGGGAGTTTCCAGGCCATGGACCCAAACGTTCAACATTTTGGTCTCCGAGCAACTTAGATATCACTTTTGCCTTATGGCACGGTGCTCCATTGTGCTGGAAAATGCATTGTTCTTCACCAAACTGTTGTTGGATTGTTGGAAGAAGTTGCTGTTGGAGGGTGATTTTGGTACCATTCTTTTTTATTCATGGCTGTGTTTTTGGGCAAAAAATTGTGAGTGAGCCCACTCCCTTGAATGAGAAGCAACCCCACACATGAATGGTCTCAGGATGCACTCACCTTTTCTTCTCCGGACAAGCCTTTTTCCAGATGCCCCAAACAATCGGAAAGAGAGGCTTCATCTGAGAATATGACTTTGCCCCAGTCCTCAGCAGTCCATTTGCCATACTTTTTGCAGAAGATCAATCTGTCCCTGATGTTTTTTGACACCCTTCTTGACACCAGGCCATCTTCCAAAAGTCTTCGCCTCACTGTGCGTGCAGATGCGCTCACACCTACCTGCTGCCATTCCTGAGCAAGCTCTGCACTGGTGGCACTCCGATCCCGCAGCTGAATCCTCTTTAGGAGATTATCCTGGCGCTTGCTGGACTTTCTTGGACGCCCTGAAGCCTTCTTAACAAGAATTGAACCTCTTTTCTTGAAGTTCTTGATAATGCTATAAATTGTTGATTTAGGTGCAATCTTAGTAGCCACAATATCCTTGTCTGTGAAGCCATTTTTATGGAACGCAATGATGGCTGCACGTGTTTCTTTGCAGGTCACCATGGTTAACAATGGAAGAACAATGATTTCAAGCATCACCCTCCATTTAACATGTCAAGTCTGCCATTCTAACCCAATCAGCCTAATCAAGTTTGATTTCACTATAACAATGTTTTTTGATTGTCCAAAGCATGTAAAAATGAGGAATACGATTGGCTGTGATTAAATAGTAAGAAAGGTGATAGCCCCATTTTTAAATGTTTTTATTTTAATTTACATTTTTTTAAATTTACATTTTAAAATTTTTAAAGTGTGAAATGTTTCTTTATCTGTGCCTAATACAAGACGCTAACTGAACTAAGACTGAGTTTCAGAGCAGGTTTGGAGTTGACAAAACCAAACAAATCCAGCTTTGTTTTAGGTAAGGTTCAGCTGTTCCGCGACAGTCGGTATAAACATTCTGTCAGTGTCAAAGTTTGTAATTACCTTGAAATGTGTGCACCTGAAAGTGTGTAGCAAACAGCCAATCACTTTGAAACAGGGTGTCATTACTTTACTTCTCACAAGAGAGTGAATCAAATTCCTATATATCATTATCATTATCCAAAATAAAACGCACGAGCTAATGCTAATGATGAAAGTGGGGGAAAAAAAATATCAGACAACAAGTGAGGTAACTTAATTTAAATAATTTGCAAAGAGCTAATATGTAAAAAACATGCAAGTTTAGCCATTTAAACACTTAGCCATATTATTTTTATACATACAAATATACATACAGGGGTTGGACAATGAAACTGAAATGCTTGGTTTTAGACCACAGTAATTCATTAGTATGGTGTAGGCCCTCCTTTTGCAGCCAATAATGGGAATGACAGATACAAGTCTTGCACAGTGGCCAGAAGGATTTTGAGCCATTCTTCTTGCAGAATAATGGCCAGGCCACTACTGGAAAACGTTTCCTGATTGGCTCCTCCAAAACACCCCTAAGTGGCTCAATAATATTTAGATCTGGTGACTGTGCAGGCCATGGGAGATGTTCAACTTCACTTTTGTGCTAATTAAACCACTCTGTCAACAGTCTTGCTGTGTGTATTTGTGCATTATCATCCTGATACACAGCACCGCCTTCGGGATACAATGTTTAAACCATTGGGTGCACATGGTCCTCCAGAATAATTTGGTAGTCCTTGGCAGTGACACACCCATCTAGCACAAGTATTGGGCCTTGGAAATGCCATAATATTGCAGCCCAGACCATCACTGACCCACCCCTATGTTTCACTCTGGGCATGCAACAGCCTTGGTGGTACACTTCTTTGGGGCTTCTCCACACTGTAACTTTCCCGGATATGGGAAAGACGGTGAAGGTGGACTCATCAGAGATCAAAACATGTTTCACATTGTCCATAGCCCAAGATTTTTGCTGCTGACACCATTGAAATCAGCATTTGACATTAGCAAAAGTGACCAAAGGTTTGACTATAGCAGCCCATTTTGGTGGAAACCGGAGATTTGATGGGCACATTTAATTATGCAGGGAGTTAAACGACTGTGGTTTTATGTTTTTTGGATACAACCCAGCTTGGCACTTGGACATCCCTTTTTCATCCACAGTTACTCCTGTTGGATGTGGTTCATCCTACTTGGTGGTATACTGACATTACCTTGGATACCATGGCTCTTGATGCATCACAAAGGTTTGCTGTGTTGGTCACAGATGCACAAGCAAGATGCGCACCAACAATTTGTCCTCTTTTGAACTCTGATATGTCACCCATAATGTTGTGTGCATTGCAATATTTAAGCAAAACTGTTCTATTACTCTGCTAATTAAACCTTCACACTATGCTGTTACTGGTGGAAAGAGCAACCAATGAAGATTGGCCACCAGGCTGATGAAACCTCCAACGCTTTCAGTTTCAAGGTTTCACATTCTGCATTTATTTAATCAGTGGCATTTACATAAAGTTTAGGAATGAGAAACATTGGCTTAGATACACTTAGAATGGATTTATTGTTAACCTTGGGTCATTTATGAGCAATGCGATACGTGAAACGAAACCCAGTAATCACTTTATCCAAGGGTTTAGAATGACCAGCGTGCACTATTTCAAGTCTGTAAAGCACTGTAGTGGCACAGTTAGTCAAAAATAAGCTGTACCAAAATTAGAGCTGCACAATATATGGGAAAATGATTGTTATCACGATAATACTATACGCAATATTCATATCGCAGAGAGGTGCAATGAATTACTCAGTTTAAATAAATTATAAGAGTATATCTGCCCAGGTTTTCATTCATTCATAGTGTCTATTTGCACCTTGCCAGTTTTTCTTTCGATCAGAAAATTTATTAGATCAGAAAAACATCTATTATTACCTGTTTATTTTAGTATGATTATTACATTATTAAATATATATTTTTAAAAAGGTAATAAAAATAGCTTTTTTTCTAAGGAAACAGTGCTGTTACAATACTCAACAGCAATATTACATATTTTCCAAGTATCGTGCAGTACTGACCAAAATCTTTGTTGCAATCAGGAGTCCAACAATCTCCTCCAGTGGCAGCTCAGGACCTTCAATCCATTTTGAAGAGCGGCTACCTGGAAAAACGCAGAAAGGGTGGGTTATTGTGTTTTTTTAAAAAACTGATTGTTTACGGCAATAACATGGAGACAAAATGACCTCCTTTTGACTTCTAGATCATAGCTTCTTTGGCAATGAGTGGCAGAAGAGATGGTGTGCCTTGAACAACAGCATATTTTACTACTATGGCAGTGAAAAAGGTGCGGAAGCTACTGTTTGTGTTTAGATGTGTCGTCACAAATAAAATGTAGCCCTAAATTCAATTTCACTCTACTTCACTCATCTGAATATTCAATGATGTTCACTAGATAAGCAGCAAAAGGGAGAGTTTAATATTGTTGGATACACTGTCAAAATGAACAACACTTTGCGGAAAGATGCAAAACGAGATTGCTGCTTCGAGGTCTCAGCTCCAGACAAGCGTGTATATCAGGTTGGTCACCTCTCATACCATGTTAAAATATGTGGTGTTTTTTTGTTCTCTAAGATCTCTTTCAAAATCTTTTTGCTACAGTTCTGTGCTGCTTCTGAAAAAGATGCAAAAGAGTGGGTGGAGCACATTGATTTTCTGATTAAAGGTAGGGTCTGTGCATTATAGAGTTATTCAGTATTATACAGTTTGTACAAAACACTGTCAGTCTGTAAACCTGGTTTAGATGTTTTTTATGCAAAATGCATCATGTTTTGTAAATCTTTTTTTCCACTCTCAGACATGGGTGGAATTATTCCTGAAGATGAAGAAGAGTATGATGACTGCTTAACTATGAGCCAATCAGAGGTGGCCATACTTCCTGATGATGACATCTATGAAGAACTCCCTGGTTTGTGCCTACATTTCATATTTGTTCATTGGATAACAGTGGTTTGTTCTGTGGCCAATCATGGCAAAGATTCTTAATTATTGTGCCCTCAGAAGTTTTTCATTTTTAAAATTAATTGGTTTTATTGAAGCCAAACTAAAATAAATACGTTTCTCTATAAGAAAAATATAACATGAAATACTGTGAAAAATGTTCTTGCTCTGCTAAGCAGCAATTGAAAATGATTTTTTTACATAAAATATTCATATTATTTATATAAACAATACAAATTTCACAGGAGAGGTAATAATTTTATCTTCAACTGTAAGCTCAGAATTTTAAATTGTTGCAGGAAAAATATATTAGATATTCTATAATTTAATATTACATAAGCAAGAGTATTGTTAGTGTCATTACATTATATTGGTATTGATGATATTGTATTAAACAACAGTTCAACAGACAAAAAGTTAAAAACGTAGTAAGTATTGTTTTAAATTGTCTGTTTCGCTAAATAATCCCAAAATATGTATGCGTCTCGGAGAAACTCTGCAGTGTTTCATTCTTGAATAGGTGCTACATTTGAATTAGAATTTTCTTCAAAACAATTGAAAAAGTATATTCTATATCAGGGGTGACAAAACTCAAGTTCTTTCTAGGTATACTAGAAACTTCCAGGTAGGTGTGTTGAGGTAAGTCGGATCTAAACTCTTCAGGACAGAGTTTGGGCACCCCTGTTCTATATAGTATGAATATATGTAGTATGAATGAAATTTGGACAAACTACATCTGACATGTTGTCATTATTAAATGGTCTACCAGCATCAGTTGCAAATCACTAGCTAAGATACTTATTTTGGCAATATCGCCCACCTCTAAATATTTAAATTTATGTATTGTTCTTATTTTATACTCTGCCTGTCCAAAAAAAATCATCACCTGGATTTAAATAAGCAAATAGGTAAGAGCCTCCATTGGATAATTTCTGCATGGATGATTATGTTTCATCTGGTAACAAGTTTAATAACCCCAACCGTGCATTCATATAATTTCTAATGAAGTAAACTAATTAAAAGCTGTTTGTGTAGTGAGGCTTTTGTGATCAAGTGCTACTCTAATTTCAACATGAGGTTTATAGAAGACATTTAATAGCCTTGGTCTTCACATTAATGCTAATTTGCTCACATCCTACATTACAAACCGGGAACCCACATAGCAATAATCTACCTCTGTGTTTGTTTGGCCTGGGAACTAATGTGGTTGGAACCAAAGTTTATTGGACTGTATACTTTGGAACCCTCTCAAGTGGTGAACGTGTACTGTTCGATATGTTTCTGCCGAACCGCATCACAGACCATTACCATAAAGTTGATCTGATTTGAACTCTCCTTTATGCTCGCACCATCCAAAATGCACCACGTCGCTTATGGTGGTGTAAACGTATGGTAACTGATGCAGAGAGTAGCTTCTTCTTTTTGTAAACAACGGTGTCAGAAGACACATCCTATGGTCATAGAAAAGGTCTTAATCTGTTTCAGAAAGGTCAAATTATTGGCATGCATCAAGCAAATAAATTATCTAAGAAGATTGCTGAAACTACTTAAATTGGGGTAAAAAACATTTTAACTAAGTTTTTTTTTAAATGGAAGTATAACAAAAAATGAAGTAGAAATGTGGTCAAAAAAATCTTGAATGATCGAGAGTGCGATCACTTAAATGTCTGGTGAAACCAGTCAAATAAAAGAACAACAGTAGAACTCACAAGCATTTCCACACTTGCAATGCAAAGGGAACTCAAAGGACTTGACTTAAACAACTGTGTAGCCTTAAGAAAGTCACTTATCATTTAGACAAATCAAAAAAAAAAAAGAATTTTAAATTTTTTTTAAACATGGATTGGCCACCACAGAGTCCAGATCTTAACCAAATTGAAAATCTTCGAGCAGATCGACCATCACCAATACAAGGTCTTAGTGAAAAATGAATGCAACTCTGGATGGGAATAAATTACATTGCTTAAGCATATTGAAATGATGCCTCCTTTAATTAAAGCTAAAGGTGCTCCAACAAAATATTACAGTGTGTGACTTTATTTTATTGTTTGGATAGGCAGTGATAATTATTGTTATTATATTTTATTTATGTATTATTTCATAACAGGAAGTAATTATTTTTTTACATTTCAATATTGATAATCAACATAAATATTAATGCAACAGTCTCTAATGTTGAAAATAGCAGCAGAAAATGTAAATTTGGTATATTACTCCTTGCTCTGACTGACATTTGTTTTCTCTCTCTCTTTTACACACACACACACACACACACACACACACACACACACACACACACAGAGGAAGACGTACCCCAGCCTTCAAAACCAAAAGTGACCCTGGTCAACAAACCCCCACCACCAGCCACCCCTGTGACAGGTAATTACCACCAGGTCATCAAAACTGTCCATCCTCTACCTGCCCTGCTGTCCCAGAACACCACAGAGACTCCCACATCTGCCTGTGTGGCTATCATCTGTCTTTTCAACTTTTTTTTTTTTCATCAAAAAGTGAAAGAGATGGAATGGACATTGGAGGTACATATATGAAGTAAAACTGATGACAGGAGTGTAAAGTGTAAAGGTCATCTAAACCACAGGAAGGGTTTAAAGACCAGGCATTTTTGCCCGCTTACTGTTTGCTTCTAAAAGTAATAGCCTTCTTGTAGCTCAAATAGTAGTGCATTGCACTACCAACAGCAAGGTTGTTGGTTCGATTCCCAGGGAAAGTATAGAACTATTAAAATGTGTACCTTCAATGCAAACCTCTTTGGATAAAATATGTAAATACTATGACTTTTATTATAACAACTCTAAATCTCACCCTCATTACAGATATTAAAATATGGTTTAGAGATTTTTTTTTTCTGTCCCTGTATGAGGAAAGCGTGTATCCTGCCGTGTGCTGGGCACTGGGCAGGGGTTGGTAGGCTCTGGCAGGAAACTGACTCCATTGGTGCACTGTGGCCCACCATGGCCCTCTGCTCCAGGCTCACAGCACAGGAAGTCCTGCTGACAGAAACCATGGCTGAGGCAGGATCTTGTGACAGATGCTCCAAGGAGGAGGCCAGCTAGAGCACTAGAGAGAGCCATGATGGAAGGAAAACTACAGCCTTCAGGGAATCTGTCGTGATTTGTCTACAGTAGTATTTGCTGTCATTTTTGATAAGGATTTCTTTGTTTTAAAATCCTGAAAAGTGGATGAATTTAAGTGACTACTACTTCTAGACCGGCACAGCAGGTGGAACACTAATGCTTGGTTGTTTAAAATGCAGCCATGAATAAAATCTTAACTCAGCGGAGGGTAAGGTTATATTTAGAAAATAATTATAATTATGTGCCATATCAGCATAACTGGGAATCTGCCAGCAATAATGTCTGTTGCAAGATATTTTTTGTTCTTTATGTGAAAGCAGTTTTGCTAAACACCCACTCAAGGGGCTGCTATAAAGTACCCAACTGTAGACTTGACTATTTTTAGATAAAAAAAAAAGAAGTTAAAATGTTCTCACCAAAAGAGGGCAGGTCAACTAAAGCTAAAAGAGCAACTATTATAATTTATTTATATGTTGAAAGTTTTTCACAATTTAATGAATGTGCAAGGCATTGAAGCTCAGTTTAGCATTATAAAAATAATTTGACTACACATGATAAAATGCACTCATGGCTTATAATCTTATAATGTTAATTTACACCACTGTGAAGCTGTAAAGACAGGGTCTTCGTTAGAGGGTTTGTTAGGCTAGCTGGAGCCACATTTCATCAATTTTTACTCTCTGCTGCCCACTAGTGAATCTTTATGTGCCAAAAATAACTTATGCTGGGGTCTTCAACCAAGGACCTCTTACTTGGTGAATAGAGAAACAGAGAAGCTATAAATTTAACGTTTGCACTTTTGTATAGTATAATTTAAATTTATTTGCATATCATCCATACCCATTAAAATTAGCATTGACAGACAGAGTCTTGTGCATTATATTCCAAGATAATTTTTAAAATGTAAAATTGTAGCTGCATAGTTTAACTTTAACTTAATATAGAATTTTTTGTACAAAACATTGTGCAACCAAACTATAGAATTGTACAAAACATAACTAAGAATATTGACCTACAATTGCAAGTATACAAAAGCAGTTTACACTACTGTTCAATATTTTGGGGTATTTAATTTAAGATATATATATATATAAGATATACAACTGTATTTTTAAGGAAACTGAAGCTTGTATTTCTTTGTGTGTATTTGTGTGTATATTCAAAAATATTGGAACATTTTATAGACCACAAACTTTTGAACACGAATGGGTCAAAGATTATAAAGTTATTTCACATAGAAAATAATTTGGGAATATTAAGTATTATTACACTTAATGAGTTTCTACTGTAAATCTTGATTAAAAAGTTTTGTAGTAGTATTCTTTCTCAGAAGAAAAGATCAAATAAAATGGTACGCATTAAAGTGCAAATCAAGCTTTTATTATGCTTAACTTTTTTGGCTTTGACGTACATTCGTAAACAGTGAGATCTCTTTCACTGACAGATGAAATGGTGTTTACAGGCCAAACCATCAACCTCACAATCACCATTTTTTCAGCCCATCATAATCATTTTGTGATGCATAACAGTGAGAGTGTAGAGTTTGAAACACACACACTTCAAGCTTGTAAAGGTGGTGTGTGTGTATATATGTGTGTGTATATATACTGTATACAGACTCACTCACTCACTCCCAGGGCCATTTTTATATAGAAGTTGATATTTAGCCACATCATCTTTGGTGTTTCGTATTTTCGTATAATTTTTACGAGGTGTGCCATTAGCCCAACGCTCAATCCCCAACCTGTAGGACCAGGACATACACACATACACTATGGACAATTTGTGGGGGAAACTGGAGCACCTGGAGGAAACCCACCCAAATACGGGGAGAACATGCAAACTCCACACAGAAATGCCAACTGACCCAGCAGGGGCTCGAACCAGCGACTTTCTTGCTGTGAGGCGACAGTGCTACCCACTGCCCCACCATGTCGCAGATAGATTATATATAGATATCTATATCTATCCTTTTTAAAGGGGATGTTTCAATATATATTTTTGCTTTAGCAAGTTATCTAATCTTCTATCATCTCTTCCCTGCAGCAGTGAACAAGAGCACAGACTATGCAAACTACTTCCAGGGCTTATGGGATTGCATTGGAGATCAGCCTGATGAGCTGTCCTTTAAAAGAGGAGACGCCATCTACATTCTCAGCAAGGTAAGACAAGAACCTGGAAACTTCTGGACTTGCCCCAGTTGTCACAACCCATGTGATCGAGGACAGAAATAATAGAGCATGAGGTAATGTTTGTTACTCTGCCCTCTCAGACGTCAGCAAAAAAACATAAATTCGCACAAAACATTTTAAATAAATATGCTGCATCGTCTGGATACGTACACGAGTCAAAACGTAGTTTCACCATCTCATATGCTTCACAGCAGTGTGTTTCTGAATGTGGAGGCTTAAAACGCTCTCTCTGTGCGCACTGATGGGATTAGTCCAGTCACTGCGGAAACCATTTTAGTGCTCTTGGCCTTGAGCAGGGCAGGTTGGCAGCCATTGGCATTCTGTCACCTCTCTCCATGTCTGCCCACCGCACACGTGTGTCTCAAAGCTTGTGTGTGGGAGTGTGTGGATATTTCAATGCCATGTTCAGTAAGGGCAGCCTCACACAAAATTTTAGCCTATACACTTCTCCGCCAGTCACTATTTATGGCTGTAATGGTAGTTTGTGTTCTCAGGAAATGCTGAATCCACCTCTCTATTCGTACCAGGTGTGGCGTAGAAGTGAGTTTGGTTAGAAACTTCCCTTACCTGTCAGCTCCGATGCAAAGGCAGGCTGTGCAGATCTGGGTTCTGCCCGTGGGGTTTGTACCTGGCTAACAGAATTAGCTCAATACCTCTTAGAGCTACTTAAAACAGCTCGAGCTGATTCGTTTCCAGGAATTAACTTGGTATCTTGTGGTTTGTCTGCTTAACACCTTTGCCCTTCAGAGAATGAAGTGGAAACCTTAAATCAGAAGCGTGTATTTGTTTTTAGTTACGCTTGGTTGTAAAGAAAATAATAATAATTGCTTGGTTGTTTAACTTAATATTGGGTCTAATGAGACCCTGGACTACAAAACCAGAAAACCCTGGTAAGTGTAAATTTGTGGAAAATTTAATTTATGCGTTATCTAAAATTTGAATAAATAAGCTTTCCGTTAATGTGAACTCTCAGGATTGGACATTTGGCTCTATTTGAAAACTGTTTGAGGGTTAAAAAAGAAATACTGAGAAAGTTACTTTTAAAGTGGTCAAAATAAAGTTCTCAGCAATACATATTATCAATCAAAAATTTAGTTTTTATATGTTTTACATTAGAATGTTTTCTCAAAGAGACATGGTCTTTACTTAATTTTTATAATGTTTTGGCATAAAAGAAAAATCTATTATTTTAACAGATACAATTTATTTCTGGCAAAATGTATACCTCTGCGAAATAAGACTGGTTTGTGGTCCAGGGTCACAAATATGAAAAAATGTAACCCAACAGTTGGGTTTGTTTTTATTTGACTCAAAATTGGGTTGAAACAACCCAGAATTTTTAAGTATATCAAAGTGTTTTCATATCATCTGTGTTCTGCTGTGTTAATGAATAACTGTAAGGACCTTTGTGGGTCAGTGACGTCAGGCCTACTTTAGAGTTTAATACACATGCCAAAATATTATAAATGAGGTGGCTTTACAGAGCTCAGGATTCTGTGTAAATTTGCAGTGCCAGATTAAATCATGCCTGGTTTGACCTACAGTACCTCATTCAGCCTCTAGTGTCAAAGTACTGTGTAAAGGAGCAATTGCTGTGTAAATGCATTAATGCCACCTCTGAGCAACATTAAACACTCTCTGAGGCTAAATGCTGCCTCAGAGGTG
>CAIGQW010053747.1:330283-343270 GCA_903798125.1 Danio choprae | reverse complement strand
CAACCAACCAACCAACCAACCAACCAACCAACCAACCAATGTGTTTCTTCAGCACCATACCTTAACGGTCTTCGAAAATTTGATGCAGCATTGTCAGAATTAAATATTACAAAAATTCTAATGGCTTATGAATAAAATCATTAATTGTCATGTGCATGGGTTCATTGGATCATTCCTAGAATTTGAAAGAAAATTGTTTAGGGTTAAAACTCCTAAACTGTTTTTCCAATATCACCAAATTTGATTAATTTAGACTGACAGATCCTCATAAATAGATTTCATATCAGTTAGAGAGAAAGGTTTTCATTTAACCCCAATAGTTAATTTGATGGATTGATGCCAAGCTGCATTTTAGGATGTATCTCGACAAAGCTTTGACATATTGATAAAATACTTTATGTAAGTCATTGTCACTTCACTCACCACACCACATCAATTTGGTAATGGCTTCACCTATTGGCCAAAAGCAGCAAACCAGTAAATCACATGAGTAGTGATTGTATCCATGATTTTTCAGCCATTTTGACTAAAATCATCTTGAAATGTCTTCAGTTTCTTATCGCTGCTGTTAGACTGATGCTCCATGCTATTCTTAGCACCTCATTCTGCCTCCGTTATGCTTGGTGCCTTAACTTCTGCTTGCACCAATATTAACAGCTGTGATTAATTTCTGTAAATACAGATGTAATTACACTGACCTTCACCTACCCCTTACACCTACTCGTACTAAACCTGTCCCATATCCGACCAAAATAGCAACAATAGCATTTTTTGCAATGCAGCATGCGACCATATAAAGAACTCAATTACTCTATTGTGATGTACAGTAGTTAAAACTACCTAATTTAAAGTGTGACCCACATTTTTTGTTATTTAGGTATAGGCCTTGATTTTTCCCCTCAGTGATGGGTAGCATTTGTGGTTGAACAAAGCAGGGTGGAGCGTCTTTGTCTCCTGTGCTGATGATATAGTGAGCTGGAGGCTCAAAGTAGAATGATATGAAGCCAACCCTCTGTCCTCTGGGTGACATTCAAAGGCTCCATAAATCCTGCTCTTTATGGGGCCAGTTTGCCATAAATCCCACAACCTAATTGGAGATGTAATGAATTACCATAATTAGTCATAGGCGGTTTTACATTAAATGGGAGGTGTGTGTGCCGCAGGGAGCAGTCCATCATGGGGGACGGAAATCTGTGTTCATGGACAGCAGAGATTTTGTTGGAAGTTTCCCCAGCTGTCTAATCAGAGATCAGGCGTGTTGTGTCCTGCTGTCTGATTTCAAGCTTCAAACCCAAAAGGGTGATTAGAGCATAAATTGGTTGTTTTTTACATCTAACATCCTCTGAGAGATTCCTGGATCGAATTTTGGAAGACTAAAAATATTTAGATGCGCTAGTAAATTGCTAGTAAACCTGACAGAGTATTACACAGTAAAACATTGGATTAAACTTGACATTTTCTGAAATAGTAATTTTTTACAACAAAAACAATTTTTCCATTGTGAGTTTTGCAAACATCCGGTAGACAGTGGACCAATCTTGCCAACTTTTCTCCTTCAGCAAAATTTATCTGATGATGAAAGAGCTACCGTGCTGGCCGTCATCGAGGGTCGTTTTGCTAAATATTACCATTTGATTTTATAGGCTAATAAATGATTTGGTTAATGGATGTGCACTCTTTCCCCTGCTCCGCTTCGGACAGCTGCATATCCTTTATTACAGTTTGTTGGAAAAATATAGGTTTCATAAGTAAATGCCACAGAACAATTAATCTGAAGCGCATTAAATTCTAGTAATGATGCTAAAACGCTAATAATTAAAATGGGCAACTAAAAAAGAAGTTTGATGAGTCAAGTTGGAAAAAAAAAGTGCAGAGGGTGCAAAGTGGAGAGCAGGTGCCCTTCTGGCTTTACTGCTCAATTTGGTAATGATGCCGTTTATATGAGCTAACATTGTAAAAGAAAATGACCACTCACAGATGGATTATGTCATTATTTGTGTGGAACACATCTGCGGAACATGGTCGGGGTTTAGGGGAGATTACATTGAATACGTTTTATGTATATATATATATGTGAATGAAAGTTGACATGGATAAGGATATTACAGGCATATTTACAATCTTTCTTGATAAAAAGATGCATTACATTATAGTACACTTTAGTATACTTTCCTTTTAGTTCACAAAAGGAATAGTTGTTTACAGAAGTAATATTCTTTAAATTAACTTACTGAATGTAATGTTTTCAACCCTTAATTGGAGTTCGGAGTTAGATTGATAAGTGATTTAAAGGCACAATACAGTATGTATGTTTTTTTCATTTAAATATCAAAAAACAACTAGAACAGCTAGTATATATATATAATCCCAAATGTTTAGAAAAATAAGCATTTTTAATAGTGAAGTGGACCTTGTTCTGTGTTGCCATTGCTGTGATACACCCTTGAATTCAGGTTTGTTTTTATAGAAAAAAGGAAACACCAAAGACGCTTTAAGGCACTGCAGAACTCTCATGATTCCAAACTCAATCACACTGTCAAGAGAATACACATTTGTTCGTTGTGATTATGTGCCCTCTAGAGGCAAAGATTACACACTATGTCTTTAATATATTTTGTAAACAAAAGTAGCTGAACTTTAAAGCATTTTTGATCCTTGTAAATTGGAATAAAGTACCTTCTTTTTTGTGTGAAATTATTTTTGAAAAATGACTATGGAGTCATCGTCACGTCACGGTGGCGCAGTGGGTAGCACGATAGCCTCACTGCAAGAAGGTCGCTGGTTCGAGCCTTGGCTGGGTCAGTTGGCATTTCTGTATGGAGTTTGCGTGTTCTCCCCGTGGTCGCATGGGTTTCCTCCGGGTGCTCCGGTTTCCCCCACAAGTCCAAAGACATGCGCTTTAGGTAAATTGGGTAAGCTAAATTGTCTGTAGTGGATGTGTGTAAGTGTATGGATGTTTCCCAGTGATGGAAGGGCATCCGCTGCGTAAAACATGGTGGATAAGTTGGCGGTTCAATCTGCTGTGGCGACCCCAGATTAATAAAAGGGGCTAAGCTGAAAAGAAAATGAATGAATGATTGAATGAATGACTATGGTAGTCAGTTACCATTAAGTGTTTGGTTCCCAGAATTGTTTTAATATTTAATATTTCAAAATGTCATTTATTGTGTCAGAAATATAGTAGTCTTGAAAGTGCTCTCTTTAGGTACACTTAAGAGGTCTTTTGATTAATTCATTCATTCATTTTCATTTCGGCTTAGTCCCTTTATTAATCTGGGGTCGCCACAGCGGAATGAACCGCTAACTTATCCAGCATATGTTTTACGCAGCGGATGCCCTTCTATCTGCAACCCATCACTGGGAAACATCCACACACACTTAGTCACACACATACACTACGGACAATTTAGCTTACCCAATTCACCTGTACCGCATGTCTTTGGACTTGTGGGGGAAACCGGAGCACCCGGAGGAAACCCACGCCAACACGGGGAGAACATGCAAACTCCTCACAGAAACGTCAACTGACCTAGCCGAGGCTTAAACCAGCGACCTTCTTGCTGTGAGGCGAACGTACTACCCACTGCAACACCGTGAGGCCCTCTTTTGATTAATATTATATCATATAATATTATATGCATTTTTAACTTTTAAAATTTGAAGTACACTACAAACATTAGTACAGTTACAACACTCTATTCGCAAGAACACTTATGATTCTGAACACAATTTCAGCTGTTGAAGTCCAAACAGCATCCAATGTGTTGAACTGACCCTCATAAGATCAATACAATATATTAAAAATATATTTTCTCCTGACTTTTCAAGTATATGTATAATTTATTACCGTTTAACTGATGAACGTTGTGGTGTTTTAATACCTCTTTGCTCATTTATCCAAACCTATTCACACCTTTATTGCTTTCCCATCTTTTTTTCCCCTCTTTACTTCACTTTTCCCCATTCACACACTTACAGAAAGGCACACCTCACTAACTCTCCTGGAAATAACAGGGGCTTATTTATGTGGTTTCCCCAGGCGTCCCTCAGGGAAATATACTACTTTTCCAACTGGCCTCCTGTCAGCATCCCATTAAGCCCCTGTCTTCATTTTACGCCTTTAAATCTGATGCAGACACCACTGAAATGTAAGCAAATATTAATTGGGGTCAGTCGCAGCAGATGCAACTCATGCAGGCGTCTAATGTAAAGTACCTTTGTGAAGCCGTGGCATTACAGAGCAGGGCGCTGACGCCTCACATTTTCCACGTATGAAGGCTATGGTTGAGATGATTCATAATGGCCCAGTGCTTGGCCTTCATATTTTACCAGCCAAGTGTTTTATCAATTAAAGGAAACGCTGTGATGGTACCCTAGTGCCTCAGAGAATTTAGCTTGATCTTTAGCTGACTTGATTGTTCAGTTGCGCAGTGACAATAGGGCATTTGTGTTACTCACCCGACTGTTACCACTTAAACAGATGTGATCCTGTAAAGTAATGTGATAAAAGCAGAGAAATTAATATAAATCTTGTTTTAAAAAGGTGTGCTGAGTGATAGGATGCTTTGTTGAGTGCAGCAATCAGGTTTCAAAAGTAAAACTTTGGTAATTTTATCCTTAGTAAAAATGATCTTTAATCATTTTAATCATTTTAACTTTTAAATACAAACCTTATGTAAGTTTTGTTCATGTTGATAATCTGTTATATAATCTTATGTTTAAGCAATCTGTTTGCATCAGCTTATCTTTCAAATAATTGTGTTTAATCAGTGAGTGGCAGGTTGCAAATGATGCCAGTTCATGCCACTTTAAAAGTTGTCGGATTAAAGATCAAGATTTCATAGTATTAAAGTTATGGATAGTTAAAAAACAAAAATCATACAACTGGACATTAACATTTGTTACAGAGCATATTTAATGAACTATTTTAAATTAACAGTTTAATATTTCTCTTTTTTCTTCTTCTTCATTAAATTGTCGTTCACATTGTTTCATGGCATTGTAATTTCTACTTGTACTAAGTGTTTTTGTTCTATTTAAAATACTCTTTTATCCTTTAAATGAGTCTTTATAATACTGTGATTCAGCTTGTAAGTGCTTTGTTGATAGCTTATTTTGCTTTTACAAAAACGAAATGCGTGTTTACAGTTGAAATCCGGTTCTCTTAGTTCTTTTGGTATGGACCAAAAAAAGAAAATTATACATTAGGTCATTGTATGTCCATCCAAGTAATGGTATTTTTATCAGTTGAGAATTCCATCTCACAAATGATGATCTGCTGCAAGATGAATCTGACATCTGTATTGAACTGTAAAGGGCAACATTGCTTGATGAGAAAAAGTAGGTATGCTTGAGCAATATGTCCTTTTTATGGTTGGAAGTTGTACGTGGAGCGAGATCCACCCTTTCAGTGAACTCGCTAGCTTGATTGGCATGTACAGTACACTAAGGATTGGATGTCAGGGTTCAGAGACTTATTCAAATAAATTGCTCTAATTGAGAAGAACACAACAGTCTTGTTCTAGTAATAACAATTTCCCTATATGGAAATAACTGATCAACCTTAAAGACACATATAAGCTATGTATCGGTTCATTCATTCATTCATTTTCATTTCGGCTTAGTCCCTTTATTAATCTGGGGTCGCCACAGCGGAATGAACCGCCAACTTATCCAGCATATGTTTTATGCAGCGGATGCCCTTCCAGCTGCAACCCATCTCTGTGAAACATCCATACACACCCATACACTACGGACAATTTAGTCTACCCAATTCACCTGTACCGCATGTCTTTGGAGTTGTGGGGGAAACCGGAGCACCCGGAGGAAACCCACGCCAACACAGGGAGAACATGCAAACTCCACACAGAAACGCCAACTGACCCAGCCGAGGCTCGAACCAGCGACCTTCTTGCTGTGAGGCGAACGTGCTACCCACTGCGCCACTGTGAGGCCTATGTATCGGTTCACTTCAACTTATTGTAAAAAACAAATCTGTTCAATAGTGAGATTTGTGCAGAAAAACTACATTATCCATGATCCTGTAGAGATAATTCCTATTCACCTCTCAGAGAGTTGCAGCAAGCAAACACATCATCTTGATAGTAGCTATGTTTTCATCTATAGATGAGAATTAGACTTACAAAACTAGAATACCACAAGAAACATTTCCTTATGTAATAAATTGCTTGCACCTCAGAAGACAAAGACAAAACGTAATAAATGTGCCACTTTTTGAGAGCGCAACCAATCAAGACAGTTCTGGCAGGTAATAATACTGAACCACTTTGAAGAAGGACTTTAACTAAGGGGTTTAAGGATGACCAAAACACCATTTGAGATTTTTTTATAATGTGGTCTATCCGCTTGTTTTTCCATTAATGCAGTGTTGATGATAATGATACATGATAATTTTTTTAACGTTTTGAACGTAGTTCCATCAGACAAAAGGTTTTATCCTACTTTGTTGTTTTGCACATATTTATGTGAATCTTGGCATTTCCATTAAGTTTTTTTTATGTGAAATTCCATAAAATAAAATATAATTGAATAAATATATAGGGGTAATATAAAAAAATATACAACATAGAAAACATACCTAGTGGTTGGTTTGGTTCATTACTTATAACATTGTAACAGAGGCTTTTTGAAAATGGCAGGTCAGAAATATGGATTGGAAAAACATTCCAGAACCAGCTCCACTGAAATAGCACAAATGCTTTCTTTTGTGCTCAGTAGCCCCATCCATTGAAATGTCTAATTAGTTCACAATTTACCTCCAAATAAAGGCACATTAATTATTTAAGATCTTTCGATTGGCTGTGGTTGTGTTAAGTCATGCAGCAGCTTTGGATGGAGTGTGAACAGATAAATCACCTGACACTTGTCACATTGAACCTAATTAGTGTCACCCCCCTGCTTGGTAGGCCAGTAAGTGTATCATTACAAAGGCAAAAATGCATATTGGCAGCCATACTAAAGTATTGTCTGCTGACAAAATGAAATGATTCTGAAACAAACATTTCTTTTTGTGTTATAGTAAATATTTTACAAGTGACAAAGTACTTTGGTGAGTTTATAAAAGACTTTCCCCTGTCTGTTGGAGATGAAAAGCTCCACGCAGGTCACATACTTTTAAGGGGTCATGTGCCTGCTGAGCAACTGCCATAGAGATGAATTAAGAATGCTGACGAATAGCTCTCTAAATGTATTTTAGACCTCCTATGTTAGAACACGACATAAACTGCTTTACCTCTTGCTGGTATATGCTTAGTTATCCTGTGGAGAGTGACAACATTCAACACCCAAAACATTTATAATTCCACCATTCCTTTAACATTCCTTTAATATTTACAGTGACTTTGTAGGAATTAGATTTCCTCCGTCTGCCGTATCAGGGTGATTTGAGGAACATGTTTTATGAGGTGTTGTCTGCAATCAGCTGTTTTGTGTTAAATCAGAGACAAAGCTGCAGAGGAAATGGATGGGTAATTCATTAAAAGAACTGTGCCCTGCAGACCCAAGGCCATTATTAATTGTTGTTCATGCTGCTTGTTAATTTGGCTGTGGTGGTGGCAGCGTACAGCCAGATGCCATTTATCAGAGGAACAGAGCGATACCTCCAATGACTTTTCAAAAATGTAATGAGTTTTATATCTGAAATGTGCCAAAACTGCAGCTCTCAAGCCATGACTTGGCAGGGTTTTCTGAACATAAAAGCATGGTGTATACACTCACTTAAAAAAAAGTTCCAAAAGGGGATTTTTGCAATGACGACATAATGGACATTCTGTAGTTACAGGAACGCAGTCATAGGGAACTAGCCACCAAGCCTGTTTCTTGAGAACTAACTTCCTTCAATCCATTTTTCCCTGCATTTGCGCCACCGAACTGAGGCAATACTACTGGATGATGTAAGACATTGTAATCGCAGCTGTTTGCATTGTGTGTCATGTTTTTCATGATAGAGGAAATTGAATGTATAAGTTATGCTATTGAAACAAAAAAAAAGGAGGACAAAGTCAGTTATTTCACAACTTGTCTTGCTACATGTCTTGCATAGTGCCTGGGAAAAGAGCAAAACACTGCAGACAATGACAACCAATGAATGCAGCTAACATGAGCTTTTCTTGTAACATTGTTTTGCATTTATGTATTTCATGTATTCATGTATTGTGCTATATTAGACTGTGCTATTATGTAGGAGCTAATATAGTTTCCCCAAATGACGTTACTAGAAATTTCCAGTTCCTGCTGTATAAACACACCAAAAAGCAGGGAATTTCACATAAAAGAAAACATGTCAAAAATACAAATCAATTTGATATAAAAACACTGACATCTATTTGACATCTACACATTGATGGTCTTTTGACCACCACAATAATGACTCAAAAGTATTATGATATGTTTTATTCATCTGAAAGCTTCAATTCCAAATTTACACTGGACTCAGTCCTGTAATTGATTTTTTGTGTGTTTCTGATGTCAATGTTAAATTTCAATTTGATGTCTTTTTGACATGAAGGTGGTCAAATGACATCAAATCGATTTCTATTTTTGATGTTTTCTTGATGTTGCTTTGAGATCAACACTGTAAAAAATGCTTGGTTCCACACAATTCCTTTATGTTGTCTCAACACAAATCAATTAGGTTAGCTTAATTATTTTTTACAAATTTAAAGGGAGGGGTGGCTCAGTGGTTAGCACTGTTGCCTTACAGCAAGAAGGTCGCTGGTTGGAGTTGGCATTTCTAGTGCTTGGTTTGGTTCATTACTTATAACATTGTAACAGAGGCTTTTTGAAAATGGCAGGTGAGAAATATTTTTGTTGAGTGAAGGTACCCACTGGGTTCTAATTCCCCAAACACTTTTCTTAAATAATCTTGTGCGTGTGTGTGTGTGTGTGTTCACAGCCCACAACAAAACTTTGGAACCTTTTAATCTGACAAAATTTTTGACCCACAATAGTCTCCATTAAATTAAAATGGAAGCTTTTTTTAATTTATTTTTTTACTTTTATTAATATGTTAACCCTGAGGTAATCTATGAACTAGAATGATCCACAACAATGGCAAAATTCACATTTAGAAAATATAGGCAGTAAGACTGAGGCAGGCATCACGGTTGCTCAGTGGTTTGCGCTGTCGCCTCACAGCAAGAAGGTCGCTGGTTCAAGCCCCGGCTGGGTCAGTTGGCATTTCTGTGTGGAGTTTGCATGTTCTGCCCGTGTTCGCGTGGGTTTCCTCCGGGTGCTCCGGTTTCCCCCACTGTCCAAAGACATGCAGTATAGGTGAATTGAATAAACTAAATTGGCCATAGTGTATGAGTGTGTGTGTGAATGAGTGTTTATGGATGTTTCCCAGTACTGGGTTGCGGTTGGAAGGGCATTTGCTGCGTAAAACATATGCCGGATTAGTTGGCAGTTTATTCCACTGTGGCGACCTCTGAAATAGAGACTAAGCCGAAGGAAAATGAATGAAGACTGAGGCATTCACAACTTACAGTCTTTCACTTTTACCAAATATGGATCAATCATCATTCGACATTTTGATGACTTCACTCTGCAGTTTCCATTCTTATCAGATGTTCTGTACAATGAAATGCTTTCAAGAGAATGACGATGACTTAAATACTATATGGGGCGTAAGTCAGTCAGATAGTGTAAATAGGCTTTCAACTAGGGGAGAAAGAGGTCTGGTTTCACTTTAGTGTCATGCAAACTGCCGCAGAGCACTCACAGTCTGCTCTAGTTAAGAGATAAGATAGCAAAGAGCCCATCACATGCACAGGTCAGCACAAACCACAAAATATATCAGACTTATTTTATTTCTACAATGTGGGTGTCATAAACTGTTATAAGCATTTTTACCAAACTGAAAGTCTCTGACTGATTTGCAAAATACTGTAAAGGAAAAAAAACAAAACAAGGACAGGAGCTGCTTAATATATATCAAACCATAAATTCCTGTTTCACTGGATTCAAAGAAGACTTATTGTTTCAAGACACTTCAGGGAAACTTTAAAGAGGAAAAACGTATTAAAATCATCACAGTAAGAAATAAATTGTTCTTTTAAGAACTCTTTGAGGAATCAAAACTGGTGCGCTATATGGAATTGCTGCAAATGCCAACTTTTGGAACCTTTCTTTTTTAAGCGTACTTGTCAAGACTGGGCTATCTTATTCCACTTACTCCCAGTAGTAGCTAGAATCAAATCTAAAGGAACACTACACTTTTTTTTTTGAAAATAGGCTCCCCTAGACTCCCCTAAAGTTAAACTGTGAGTTTTAACATTTTAAAACCCATTCAGTCAATCTCTGGGTCTGCAATGATATTACACAGCTCCTGAAAATATTTACCAACATGGTAACTTCCAACGAACACGTGTACAAGCAGGTAAGGAAAATTATCAAATTATTATCTCTGGTTATTTTTGAGCAATATGCAAATGGTCTAATATGATTCAATAATCTATGCTAAGCTTAGCCTCAGCATCAGACGTCACGCCAAGCACTGCCAATGGACCCTTGGCTAAATGTCAAATGCATATGGCACACTTTTCTGGAAAATCCTCAGTCATCCTATGATTGGTTTAAATATACAGGATTTCCAGGATTTCGTGTGAAGCGGTCTTGATCAGCTCGCCTGCAAACAAGTCTGAGTGGATAAAAAAAAGCTGTGATGTTTATATTGATGACAGCACTCATTAATAAATACAAACTTTCTGAGGCAGTCATGAGTCAGTGATTTACTGCCAGCACACCCGACTGTTATTGTGAGAATAACTTCATTCAAAACAGTTTTTTTTTATTTGTAAATGCTCACAAATACAACAAAGCCTTGCTTTTATAGAACAACGAAAGCTTTTTCTCAGTCTGCATGAAATTTATGTAGGAATGCATCACCAAAATAATGAATGAATCTCAGAACAAAGTCTACATACATGTTCTCCTGAATCCTAATTTAGAATATTGATGCGTCGTTGTAAACTTTTGAAGATGTTTGGTATTGAATGATGTGTGGTTGCATGATGAGCTGTTACTCCATTATTCTATTTCCACGCCCACAAACATGGCATGGCACAAAATTAAACATGATTGGATGGTTAACCTGTCAGTCATATAACACAGTGGGCGGTTCTTGATGATTCAAAGCGTCCAAAGCACCCAGACCTTCAGTCTGACTACGCAAGACTATGCTAAGCTAAGCTAAATGTGCTTCTGCCAGACCCGGAGATTGGCTGAATTGATTTAAAAATGGTAAAATTGAACTGCACATTAAAAGTACATTAATTCACAATTATTATTATAAACTGTTATAATTATAATTATTATAAGCATTAATTAATTTTGGCTGTTCTTGAATAGATCTTGGTCTTTTTCTTTAAATCCTGCTGTCTTTATAAACTATTATATTATATTAGAAACTATTATTATTATTTTAAACATAAATGATTTTGGGTGTTCTTGGCTAGATCTTGGTCTTTCTCTTTAAATCCTGCTGTCTTTGAAGTCAGTATCTAAAATAAATTAAAATCAGCTTTATTTAATCCTCTTAGCAGAGAGAGAGAGAGAGAGAGAGAGAGAGAGAGAGAGAGAGAGAGAGACTTGAAGGCCTTCTTTAATTATTAAAAAAACATAAAAGACCAATATTAATAATAAATCCCATTTACATACATTTAATTTTTTCACATGCATAGAAGATATCATCAACATCACAAATGCAATTATTAAAAGCCCATTTGTTTCTATTTCTGTTAGGTATTCAATGTCATTGACCAGTTTATAATATGTAAACAAAATTTTAATACTAGATTTTAATAACCCAAAACAGACACTGAGAAAGAGAGAGCAAATTGCATTGAGACAGTGTGTGTGTGTGTGTGTGTACCTTGTATTCCTCAAGTTGTGGGGACATTTTGTACAGCAAATAGCAGTACTAGTAAATTTGGACCTTATTAGACATTTTTGAGCCTTTTTTAAAAATTTTTGTTTCTTGTCTTGCACCTCAACCCCCCTCTAACAGTGCCCCTGTTGTCAGGGTTGGGTTTAGGGGCATAAAATAAACAGTTTGTACAGTAGAAACATCATTACAGCTATTGTAAGTCCCCATAAAGATAGCTGTACAAGCCTGTATGTATGTGTGTGAGTGTGCACGCATCAGTTAGAATGAAGCCTTGCTTGGCCATCGGAGGTGATATATGTGTCAAATTTTCTCCCAGAATAAATCAGGGCCATCAGCATGACAAGCGTTTTTCCACCTGCTATAAACATCTCTCCCACACACTCGTCCATCCCGGCGTTGCAGAATATTTACTGGGCTGCTCCCATGTTTACTGCTACGGCACACCTGACTCTGATTGCCAGAAAAATGTCCAGCTTGGCATGCTAACGCTTGTTAGCGCATGACTGATGGTCCTGTGTGTCTGTAGCGTGAGCAAGCCAATGAGAAGACAAACTAGCCATCTGATACGACAGTCATCTGAGACCAGAGGCAGCTGCCAAACTCTATCAGAGCTGCTTGATGTTACAGCATCCACACACACTTTTCCTGATGAAGCGCAATGATATGATTTACAATAGGGGCGAGTTGGGGTTATGTTGCAACATTTATGGTTTAAACCTTTCCACACATGCTAGCATAACAAAACTTATAGTATTTACTAGTTGCCATATCAACACTAGAGAAAAAAAAATTGTCACATTCAAAAACCTTTTGAAGTTATTATTGAACATTTATTTACCCATAAAAATGTTCTGGCTTAAGTATTTTTTACAATTGACATATTTGTGCTTATTTAAAATGGCGCAAAGCTGCTGTTATTATGCAGTCTGTTATTTAACAATTTAGACAGTTCTTTAATGCTTCGATCACTAGCAGAATATACACAGTATTCACTAGTTGTCATATCAATATACAGAGAAAAAAAGTACCACAATTCCAAAAATATGTTTGTTATTGTTGAATTTATATTTAACCATAGCAAA
>CAIGQW010053747.1:313179-328377 GCA_903798125.1 Danio choprae | reverse complement strand
ACACACACACACACACACACACACACACACACACACACACAAACATAGAGCTCACCCACTGGGCACTTCTCTTTTCTTCCTCTAACAAGATATTAGTTTGGAGCAATTCTGGCACTGTTATCCATCAAGTTGTGGGGGCTGTGTGAAACAGTGCGCCTTTAAGCACTGCACACGCTTGTTTAAAACGTGTCTGCGGAAATCAGTTATGCCCATTCATTCGGGAACAGGTTACAATGATGCCATTTTGAGTTTTGAGTGGCTGGTTTCTCTCTAAGGGGCTCTTTGTCTCAATAAGGGCCATAGATGAATAGCTACTAGTTAAGACTCACTTAAAGTGTATTGTAGTGTGATTTAATCTGAATGAGTGATGAAAAAAGTGTTTATTATGGTTGCGTGCATGTGCTGATAAAACTGTTTTTACAATAGTTCTGGGTTTCTGGTCATGTCATATTTTAATTTGCATTACCGCAAGAACAGCTTCACAGTTTGTATCACAGTTTGTATCACTTCATCTCTCAGCATTCCTCATAATGAAGTCATAATGAAGGCCTACTCTAAATAATAATTTTCAGCTACTTTATTATTCTGCCTTTCTAAACATTCAACGTGCTTTACACATTTTGGGGGAATCTAAAAGGTGGTTGTCATTACAAATGTACAAATGGTCCAGCATTTCTATGAGAGATTGTATTGGAATCACTTTATAATGATGGTCCTTTTGAACATTTTGTCAAATATAATTACATTGCAACTACATGACAACTAATACTCATTAGAGTATTAGCAGACTGCTTGATATCTGCTGATATTTGTCTCCACCAAACCAACTAAATATAAATAACTTTGCAAGTACGTCAACTTACACTAACCCTAACCTTGAAGTTTACTAATACTGTTATGACAAAATAGTTGATATGTTGAGACAATATAATCTACGATCAACATGTGTTAAAGGGACCATCAAAATAAAGTGGTGCCATTTTATATAAAAAGAATGAGATCTAGAGTTCTAGAAAAGTCATGTGGATGATTTCAGAGACGGAGGCACCAGGATGACGGCAGAAGTCCAGCAGTCATGAACTCTCCTAGTGCAGCCTTACCCATGACAGTTCTCCTGAATTTACCGTTGACTTCAGTTTATGTCTCTGTAATGATTTAAAAATTTTTATAACAATATATGAAAATCTTTTATATATCTTTATATTTTTTGGACAGTTTACCCCAACATTTCATTTATTTGATCTCGGGTTGTTTCCATTCTGTATAAATTGTTTGTTCTGCTGAACACAAAGGAAGATATTTGGAAGAATGTCAGTAACCAATGTCAGTAACCAAACAGATCTCACCACCAGTAAATGGCAGTAAATGGTAAATGGAAATAGATTCCTTTCTGTTCATCAGAACAAAGATATTTATACAGGGTGGAAACAACCCGAGGGTAAGTAAATGATAGTAGAATAAAAAAATTGTGGTGAACTATTCCTTAGTATTTACAGGGGTTGGAGACCTTGTTTTGGACCATAATAATTCATTAGTGTGGTGTAGGCCCTCTTTTTGGGGGCAATACAGCATCAATTAAACTCGGGAATGACAGATACAAGTCCTGCACAGTGGCCAAAGAGATTTTGAGCCATTCTTCTTCCAGAATAGTGTCCAGGTCACTACGTGATGCTGGTGGAGGAAAACGTTTTCTGACTCGCTCCTCCAAAACACCCTAAAGTGGCTCTATAATATTTAAGGTCTGGTGACTGTGCAGGAAATGGGAGATGTAGGGCATGAGAGATGGGAGATGCAGGCCTGTGTGTGTATTGGTGCATTATCATCATGAACCATTGGGTGCACATGGTCCTCCAGAATGGTTCGGTAGTCCTTGGCAGTAACCCACCTATCTAGCACAAGTATTGGGCCTAGGGAATGGCATGATATTGCAGCACAAACCATCTCTAATTCACCCGCATGCTTCACTCTGGGCATGAAACAGTCTGTATGCTTCTTTGGGGCTTCTCCACACCGTAACTCTACCGTTTATGGGAAAAACAGTGAAGGTGGACTCATCAGAGAACAATACATGCTTTACATTGTCCACAGCCAAATATTTTCACTGCTGGCACCATTGAAACCAACGGCTACCATGGCCCTGGATACATCACAATGACTGGCTATCTTAGTTACAGATGCACCAGTGAGACATGCACCAACATAGTGTCCTCCTTTGAACTGATATGTCACCCATAATGTTGTGTGCATTGAAATATTTTAAGCAAAACTGTACTATTACTCTACTAATCAAACCTTCACACTCTGCTCTTACTGGTGGAATGTACAATCAATGAAGATTGGCCACCAGGCTGGTAAAATTTTACCTTGAATCCTCCAACACTAAATTGACCAGTGTTTTAGTTTCCTTGTCCAACCCATATATATATATATAACTCTATAAAGCAGCATACATGCTTGTGTGAGAGTGGGTCCAAGTAATTGTGAGGATACGCTTTCTGAGCAAATATTTCTCAATGCCATTCACACAAAGACATTTAAAGTACAAAACTATCATACGTAATCATTCTCAGGAGAAGCTATATATCAACCAATTATAATATAAAAGAATTCAAAATTGAGGATTGCAATATAAAACGTGCATCTTTGCATTTGCCCTCTAGAAATATTTGTGAGATGAGGGCAACCTGATGCCGTTTAATATCCAACCAAATGACACTCGGCTCACGAGTCACTTCACAGCGCTGCACACACAGTAATTTCTTCATCTCCAGCAGAAATATGCTCTCTCGCCCGCAGTGACGGGGACCCCATCCGAGCGGAACCAGGCAAAGGTAGCCTGTCAAGGCTGATGAATGGGGGACACGCTGCATCCAGATTCATTTCCCTGCCGACAAGTGAGTGACAGGGAAGATGTCTGGCTCTGGCAGCGGTGGCATGGAGGGCTGTTTTTCAGATGGAGCTTAATGTTGAGACAGGACACATAGACGAGTCCCCTCCCCTGCACTGCAGTCCAGATCTTGATGGAAGACAATGAGTTATTGCAAGGTGATAGAGCGTATATATTGTATGAAAGATGCAGGAAGACTTTGAAGAGGATTTTGCTTGTAGATCACTGTACTTATGTCGGGATGTTTGTAATTCAATTTCGCAGCAAGATAGAGTGTGTGTTTGTGTGTTTGATGGCATCCTGTAACAACTTTTTGTAAGGCCTTATCAAACTTGCCTTCTATCAGGTGCATCATGCGCTTATTGTTTGGAGGGGCACTAGTGGTGGTCCTGGTTCAGCTTTAGCAATAGCAGGCCTGCAGTCAGACCTATTTGCAGTGATTTCTTTAAACTGTAATTTTTATATGACCGTTTTATAAATAATGTTATGTTATGTTATGAGATTAGTGTTTGTAATTTCATTTTGAATGAAGAAATATGCAATGCAAACCATTACATTTTTTTTAGATGATCTATTATAAGACAAACACAAACATTTCAGGGATAAACAATAGGCAAATAACAAACTGCCTTGCATATTTTCTCAAAGGTCAGAATTTTCCCATCTGAATAATAAAAAAGGAAATCCAAAAATTATTAGCACATTCTACAAATAAGTCAAATAATTGGCAAATAAAACATTTGAAGTTATTGTGAAATGTAAAAGTGTACAAACCTCACAGTGTTACAGTACAAATACTTATTTTATGCTTTTTATTCATTTATTTATATTTATTTAGCAAGCGAGCCGATCCAGATATCCATCTAACAAGCATAATACATTTATTTTTTATATTCTAATAATTAGTAGAAATTGATCAAACGTTTATATGTGCAAATAATCTCTGCTTCATTTACAAGCTAGGGACTTCAGTTCATGGAAGCTTTGTTTGGTTAGCTAATAAAATATTACAACTCAAATCAATATTTTATGTACACTCTAAAAAAAGAGATGTTAATTAACAGTTGCGCGTAGCTCGTGATTCATGGATGTGTTCCATTTAGTTATGCTTTCAGCTTGAATTATGGGACCTTGATTCTGCTCTACTTGTGAAAATGTATCTCTGCATAAGAGACTAATAATGATATTTTTGTAACTTGAATCAATATATTGTTTGAGTTCTTTAACCCAAAAATGTGTAAAAGAAATATATCATTTCTTATACAATATACCATGTTAATAAACTTTTATATTAGTAACCGTTATATTAAGTTATAGTATATTAGAAGTTATGTTATATTAGAGTTAAACAGACATTGTAACCGATGTATTGTTTTGGTGAAAACTTGTAGACACACAATGCATTACATTCAGAAGGGCTCATTCCTATGCTCTAATCCCTTTGAAGTGTTTACCCTCCAGAGTGACAGCTTCAAATGTTTGGGGCACTGGGATGAGCCCTTCCGAATAGAACACTTTGTTCGAAACCAAACAACTTCTTTGTACAAAGGATCATGGGGGCCATGATCTATCCATAAGTTCATCTATGGGCCATGATCTATCCATCCTTCATTCCACAGGCCCTTTTGAAGTGGTCAGTTTTGAGCACTTGAGGTTTGGAACAGTATTTCAATGTGGCGGCCATAATTGTTTTCACTCCAAAGTGCCTTTTATACTTTTTTCTTCTGGGTTTTCTCCTTTATTGGACATGACATTGGAAGCTACAGACAGGAAAGTGGGGGTTTCAGAGAGAGGGGAAGGGTTGGAAAAGGACCTCGAGTCGGGAATCAAACTCAGATCACCGTGAGCATCACAGTGTTATGTGTCGACTAGACCACTTTTAAAAGGGGAAATATCCCATTTGGAAAACACCAGCTCATTTGCATTTAAAGACACACGTTTGAAAACTGTGCTTTTGCTTACACTTAAAATTAGGCATCTACAGCATATTACAATAAATTATATGTTTGGTATTTTTTGAGATGAAACTTCACAGACACGTTGTGGAGACACCTGAGACTTTTATTATATCTTGTAAAAAGAGAGACAACAGGTCCCTTTTAAATGATTTGCTACCTGAAATTGCCAGCCAGTTATCAGCCAATAATTAGCTTCTTTTGTTTGTGTGTGTGGAATTACTATATATTTTTGCATCTACAAAATCCACTTAAAAAAAAAATTGGAGTAAAATCTAAGTACAAAATAGTTATGATTTGTCTAAAATATGGTGTTATTCAGTATTTAACTTCTTTAAAGTTAGGTTTTTTGCTTGTTTATTGAATTATTCCATAATTAATTAAATGTTCCATGTGTTTAATTGAAAATTGAATTTAATTGGTCTACATGGAAATGCTTACATTTGATAACAATCCACTTGCATGCACAAGAACAGTCAACTACAACATAATGTTAAATATGGCTCTGATGTGTATGAGCGAGCATGTTTTTGCTGTGAGACTCTATGCTGTTGGTATCAAAAAGTGCTGACAAGCTCTGAAGCAGATGGTGGTGTCCCCTGTGGAGTCATTCCCCTCTCTGTTACCTTTTGTAGCTTCTGTTTGTGGAGAATTCATTTTGGCCATTCAGCATGAACAGATGACCTCCACACACTATGATGAACAGAAACACACACACACACAGAATCATCAGTGTTAGAAATTGACTATATCTGGTGGTATTTTTATATTTTACTACTTTTATGGTCTTTTAATATTTTTCCTTACAATATAAAAACATAATTTGTATGTAAAATACTTCAGTGTAATCTTAATTTATTAACAAGAGAATTATTTTTGAGAATGTATTACCTAAAACTTGAATCTCTGTTAAATCTTGATTTTAATTTAAAAAGCCTCTAGAAAGGATTCATCTTCATTAATTGCAAGGTAAAACTCATATCCAATGGACAAGAATAAATAAGCTTTATGTGAAAACATAAACTACCATTGATATACTGTAAAATAGATCAGCAGTTAGAATATTCAGTCTGAATTAGCTTAGATTTAAACTTTAAATAAAAAAAAATCTGTTTTAAAAATAGATTCACCTGGAGAACTTGCAGAAAACCCAGGTATTAGATGTAAGATTCAAACTTGGCTAAGGTGAAGGTCTGTTCAGATTTTAGTGCTGTCATGACAGTGGAGCGGGACTGACAGCCATGACCATTCCTGCTCCTCTTCCCCCTGTGGTGGCTCAAGGTTAACAGTCTGTAGAAGAGGGAAACAGACAATTACAGACTAGTCAATAGCTCTCAGAGACTGGAGCACTATAGTATACCACTGAAGTCAATATGAGCATCTGAAATGACTTCCTATTAGCTGAGCACTGCATGGCTAAAACTAAATTTACTGTCACAATACTCCTCTCATTTAGGAGACAGTGAAAGTGGTCCATTGGGTCTGGGATTGACTATTCCTTAAAGGTGCAATCAGTCATGTTTCCTCATTAAAATCTTTTAGAATGCAATTGTATTTTATTTACACATAAGACCATATGAGGATGCCTGCAGTCATATTATTCATTCATTCATTCATTTTCATTTCGGCTTAGTCCCTTTATTAATCTGGGGTCACCACAGCGGAATGAACCGCCAACTTATCCAGCATATGTTTTACGCAGCGGATGCCCTTCCAGCTGCAACCCATCTCTGGGAAAGCAGTCATATTAACAATCCGTAAAAAGTTGTTTTAAATGAATACTATTTTATTTAACATACACATAATTGTGTAGTCTGGCATTTTGAGATCACTCTAACAACATTAATTCTTGAAAAGACTTGAATGACACTCTCACATGAGAGACATGTTTTGCCATGCTGTCAGTCCATTTTATTCCACTTGACATTTTAGTGTGTGTGTATCATTAAGAACAGTGGAGCAGTAATCTAACAGGAAGCAGGAAACTGTATAGAGAGCAGCATGGATAACACAGGAGTTTCTTTTGTCTGGACATCCCTTTTGAGAATATTCTTGCAAGCTTATGTTTTTTCACTGGTTTGGATTGTAAATACACTAGTGGACTATCACTTTGGGACAGCACAACATGATTTTTTTAGGGCAGGGGTGCCCAAACTTGGTCCTGGAGGGCCGGTGTCCGTCAGAGTTTAGCTCCAACTTGCTTCAACACACCTGCCAGGATGTTTCTAGTAAACCTAGTAAGAACTTGATCATATTTTTCAGGTGTGTTTGATTAGGGTTGGGGCTAAACTCTCCTGTACACCGACCCTCCAGGACTGTGTTTGAGCACCCCTGTTTTAGTGTATGGCACATTGAACTGTATGCTTTCAACATGTTCCTTGTTTTATTGTGTTGTTTGTGAATACACCATTCCTGCTACAGTCATTTATTATGTCATTCTTTTAACACTAAAACTTCTCACACTACTGAGAAGTACTTAAAATCTGAACTATTTTAAACATCGTTTTCTGCTGAGCTCCAGATATATGACCTTCATTAACATTGAATCTACAGTCAAGAGATTGAAACTTTAATCAGCTTTGCACCCACAAATAATGTTTTTTCAATGATAGAAACAGATTCATAAACAGATGCATTGATGAAGATAATGAGGTATTTAAGTGATTCATTGAGTGTTAGTGAGAATTGATGATAAACACCTGCTGTTAACAAGCAGAATCATTGTTTGGGCCTTGTGAGGTCTTCCTGGGGGGTAGGTGTGGGCTGCCCATGTGAGGTCAGCACTAGGGGCTGACATTTTGCCAGTGACCAAACTCTAAATGGCTGTGCGCTGATTAAGGACTAGCACCGATTTATTCGCAGGGTCCACTTCATGAAACAAATCACCCACGTGTTACAAATATTAAGGACTTCAGATATATAAAGGTAGTTAATTCATTATAAAAGCAATGGGAAAAATGTACAAAACACATTATCGCAGAGCAACCCAATTGCCACCTAGTAAAGTAATTTCTCCAATAGAGTGCATTATGGCCATCCACTTTCTCAAAGACATTGGTTCCAGAAGTATTCTTCCCATTTATTTTTTATGGTGATTTTAAAAATGTATTTGTATATGTGTTACCAATATGAACCAAACCAGAAGATATAAGGGAAATCACAACATTATGAACTATATCACTACATTATGAATATCTAATATCAGGTCTAAACAAGACTGCTCAACAGCTTTAGTGAGGCAAAGAATTACTATGTTATAAAGTTTGCAAATGACCTTTTTGAATGAGTACAGAGAAAAATAAAACCATTAATACTAGTTGTTGGTTGTATCTAGCTTAGGTCTTAAACTCTATTCCTGGAAGGCCGCAGTGCTGCACAGTTTTGCTCCAACCCTAATCAAACACAGCTGATCCAACTAATTAAGGTATTCAAGACTACTAGAGACTACAGACCCGTTTCACATTTCCAGGTTTCTCAGTAGCGGAGGGCATCATAGCTGGGTAAACTCAAAAGGAGAATAGGAGAATACAACAAATATTTTTTTTACAGTCTTATTTTACCTTGCACAAGAGGTAATTCGTTTTTTGTAATTTGACGCAAAGATGATATATAATACTGTACGTTCATAAATACATATAAATGTTCATACCATTTTTAAAAAATCTAAATATTAAAAACTTTCAAGGATATGAAATGACCATTATGATGACCGTTATTATAGACACGCAAAAATATGTATGCAAAAATATTTACTCTTTTACAGACTTGATTGTAGAGCTTCATAGGGGTGGAAGAAGCTGAAGATTTCTTTTGGCTTGTTTAACTGATTGGGACATTTTTCATTCAGCTTCACGAGTAATGTAGTTTTTCTGCAAATATTCTGCTATTAAGCTTGACTGTTAAAAATATATTATTAATATTATTGGGAGGAAAAAAGATGAGTTTGACAAAATCCAATTAATAAATAAATTAGGTTTATCTCAGGTTAATAAACATTTTGGCTTTAATTAATTGTCAAGTTTTTTCTATGTAGAAAATAAAATAAGATTTTCAATTCCAGACCTGTCAGAAGATCCTGTTACTATTAAAACAGGCAGGCTTAGTACTAAAAATGTGAATGGATTTGTCCAGCCTGAAATACATGCTTTTAAATAAGCAATAAGCTACTCGAGACCTTGCTGCATTGTGAATAAGTCATGGCTGAAAGGTGTTGTTAGGTATAGTGTGAAGCATCGATGCACATACATAAGTCTGCTTAACACTTTCCATCAGAAAATGTTCATTTTGAAACAGACCGAATTGAGGCAAAGAGCTTATAAGTGCCTATAAAAGTATTTAGATTTGATGAAAATACAGTACAATACCTGAATAAGAAATCTTTTAAATACATGTTCCCTCTACACTGCAGAAACCATGTTTTCATTCATTCATTTTCCTTCGGCTTAGTCTCTGATTTATCACCACAGCCACAGCAGAATGAACCGCCAACTATTCCAGCATAAGTTTTAACATGGTGGTTCAGTTAGCACTCGGAGGTTGCCTCACAGCCATCCGCTGTGTAAAACATATGCTGGAGAAGTTGGCTGTTCATTCCGCTGTGGTGACCCCTGATGAATAAAGGGACTAAGCTGAAGGAAAATGAATGAATGAATGTTCACAAAAAATGAACATTTACAGTTAATTCCACAGAACATTAAAGAAAATGTGGTCTTTCATGATTTATATAATGTAAGTCAAGGGTCACGCGTTTTTGAGATTATAAATAAACATAAAAACAGTCCAAAGCAATCCCCGTGGCTGTGAATACACTGAGGTCTTCAAAGTCATTGAAGAAATTTAACATAATTAACAATAGTTTCTAGCTTTAATGGAAACTGTTTGATAAACACTATTTATTATTATATAATGGCTATTAATGCCATTAGAAACAACATTTTTGAGCCAATTATTGTACAGTATGATTTTGTTGCTGATTTCAAATGTGTGTGGCAAATAGCTTTTCTGGCTCGGATGTGTCGAACATGTCTGGAGAATGAACAGACTTTCCTTGAAGGATTCTTTGAAAATATTCCTGTGAGTAGAACATTTGTAAATGCAAAACAGTTTCCATTCCAAGTTTGATCATCCACAACACTAGATGTCAGTATAATGAAATCATGAAATCTGAAATCCTAGTTGTAAAATAAAGTGCTACATAAACAAAAAAAAAGACAAAGTGGACCTATTTATATATTACAAACATAAAATGGTACGTTGTTAAATATCTTACTTGCTTTTGTACCAGAGATATTTTAATTTAACACCGTATTCTTCAAAGTATATTTTCTAGACACCCCACAAGGCATTTTCCTCCGACTGAAAATTCATTTCCAGATTGGAAATAACAGCAGTGGAACAGTGCATCTGCCCTATTCCTGGACCTGGTCTCTGCCCTGAGCTGTAATTGGACTGGTCTGTCTTTAGCAGGTGAACGACTCTCTCATTTGAATATCAACCATGTCCACATGCTGGCGGCCATGACAGCTTCATTACCGCTATGTGTGAAAATGACGGGAGGGGTAATGCATACGGTACTCTCATGCCCACTGCGCTCTGCCTTCACACCCACAATTTCTATCCCTCTCACACACATCCAGACAACTCGACAAACCCGGTGTGGTTTAATAAGACAGTTTCAGCAGTGTGTCCTCTCAACCCCAATTTGGTGTGCTCCCTGCTGCCCTCGCTGGTCTATGCTGAGTAGAGGAGGTCCAAAGGTGACTTTACCTGTCAGTCATGCAGCCGAGAGCCCTTTGTTTCCCCGATTATGAATTTATAATGAATATCACCCTCACCTCCGGACGACACAGTAATCTAATTAATGTAGCAAATGTGTCAGACGTGTTCGAGCTAACGGCGTGTGACATTAGCATAGCATAATTTCCTACTGCAGACTCTACAAGCAGTCTTTACAGATGTACTAAGGTACAGAGTTAAGTAAGAATTTAAATTGTGTATTTGCTGTTACACTGGTTCCTGATGGTACAGTAAAACAACATATAAAAGAGATGTGTTAATTAGTCATAACAGCAATACAGCGTTTTGTTTATTGAAATTTTACTATTCTTATTTTTAAATGAACATAACAGGGCTTCTTATAAACGATGCATCTGTGCAGTTCAATATTTTCAAAAAATTGATTTGCCCCTATAATCTTTTATCAAATACCCCAACCTTCTTTCCCCCTTGGAAACAACTTTTCTTTATGTCTGTTCACATGGAATGCCTTTTGGGTGGAGCTATCAGGGCATGTCATGCTTTTGTCCATTCGTCAGTCTTCTTCCATTTTGTTAGCAACGCCCATCTTCCGATGATCCAATCGATTCCCAGAGGACGAAATCAAGCACCACCATACTGTTTTTCTTATTTTAGGAATCCATCACAATATGGGGAAAAAGGAAAATCTTTCATGCCGACATTAAAGTGCATTTCAAAATTTTGTAATGTTTAAGTACTTAATATCGTTATATGTTCTTTAATAATTACAATTTAATGTCTTTATATGTTTATTACCTGTACTGAGAAGCAGTTAAACTCATTTAAAGCCATTTTTATTGAAACGTATGTCATGTATTTAAAAATATTTGTACAATTTTACATTTTTAAGCTAAGTTTGCAGTTAGAACATCATAAAGTATCTTAAAATGTACACTGTAAAATATTTATTAAGAGTTGCCTGTAGCTCATTATTCATGGTGGTTTTCTGCTTGTTAAAGCTTTTAAATTTCATTATATTGACCATAACCTCTGCTCAGACTACTTTAAAGTGGAAATTATATATTGTCTGAGTTTGTCGTAAATTTTTATTATTATAAAACTGTACAAAAGTTGAGTAGTTAGCTCCCATTACATTTTTATATAGTTTCTGTGTACATTTTACAATTTAAATGTATAAAATATAAAAAGTATGAAATATAAACATTCATTCATTCATTCATTTTCTTTTCGGCTTAGTCCCTTTATTAATCTGGGGTCGCCACAGCGGAATGAACCACCAACTTATCCAGCATATGTTTTACGCAGCGGATGCCCTTCCAGCTGCAACCCATCTCTGGGAAAAATAAACATATTTATAATTTTAAAATTGAATTTGTCACTGTGGGCGACGCGGTGGCAGAATGAATAGCACAATCGCCTCACAGCAAGAATGTCACTGGTTCGAGCCTCGGCTGGGTCAGTTGGCATTTCTGTGTGGTGTTTGCATGTTCTCCCCGTGTTCGCGTAGGTTTCCTCCGGGTGCTCCGGTTTCCCCCACAAGACCAAAGACATGAGGTATAGGTGAATTGGGTATGCTAAATTGTCCGTAGTGTATGTGTGTGAATGAGTGTGTATGGATGTTTCCCAGTGATGGGTTGCACCTGGAAGGGCATCCGCTGCGTAAAACATATGCTGAATAAGTTGGCAGTTCATTCCACTGTGGCGACCCCAGATTAATAAAGGGACTAAGCCGAAAAGAAAATGAATGAATGAATTTGTCATTGTTACAAATCTTTTTAAATGTCTCCTTAAGTGTGTTACAAAAGTCATGAAAGTTTATTTACATGTTTTTTTATTTATTAATATATCTGCATGATCAAGTATATTTCTAAGGTTTGAAAACCGTAATACAATGTGCACACTCAACATAAAAAGTAGACTTCTTTTTCAGAGGTGAAAAGTCATGCAAGGCATGTCTGTAAGGTGGCCATCTTGGAAAAGCAATCAGACATTACAAATACAGTTCCTGTCTAACTAAATTAGGAAAAAACTCTCAAAATGTCACAAAACTGCTTGCCCAACACACATTTCAATGACACAACAAATAATAAAAAAAATCTATGCATTACAAAATAATAAAATGTTATTAATATAGGATTCTCCATTTCTCTGGATTTATATGTTTTATGTATTTGAAAAAAAAAAGTATTTATTATTTCATTCTGGGGCCTCACAGTGGCGCAGTGGGTAGCACGTTCGCCTCACACCAAGAAGGTCGCTGGTTCGAGCCTTGGCTGGGTCAGTTGACGTTTCTGTGTGGAGTTTGCATGTTCTCCCCGTGTTTGCATGGGTTTCCTCCGGGTGCTCCGGTTTCCCCCACAAGTCCAAAGACATCCGGTACAGGTGAACTGGGTAAGCTAAATTGTCCGTAGTGTATGAGTGTGTATAGATGTTTCTCAGAGATGGGTTGCAGCTGGAAGGGCATCCGCTGCGTAAAACATATGCTGGATAAGTTGGCGGTTCATTCCGCTGTGGCGACCCCAGATTAATAAAGGGACTAAGCCGAAATGAAAATGAATGAATGAATATTTCATTCTGTAAACCACTGATGGCATGTCTTCCCAATTTCAAATATAAATGTTGTCATTTAGAGCATTTTTCTGCATAAAATTATAAATGAGAAACAACACAATACCAACGTTTTATCAGAAGCATGAAGAAATCAGTTCTTGTTGGAATAACCATTATTTTCAGTCACGAAACATCAATTATACCAAACAATTGTCATTTTCTAAAATAAATGCTTTAAATTGCAATATTTGAAATTGGGATGAAATGTTATCAGACCTTTTTAGAATAAAACCAATACGAGCATTTTACTCAAACTCTTACCTCATAAATAGAGTAAATCCAGATTAGCTGAGAATTTTCAAGTGGTCTCTTAATTACTTACTTTATGTATTTTAAAAATATATATATTTCTTTAATTAATTCATTAATTTACCCTACTGGACATGTCTTCGTTCAGTAAACCAGGATTCTCATCTACATTAAACAGCTGAAGCAGTTGAAACAGTTGCTTTAAATGTTACAGTATAATTCAAATGTCATCTTTTTCAGTTGTTCTGACTGGCCCGCTGTATAAATAATACACCTCATGAAGATGTCACAGCACGGGCCAAGCACGTCATCTCAGAAGGTGGACAGAATGACAGGCCGCTGACATTAACCAACACGGCAGCCTGCACTGGGACTCTGCTTGTCAATGCGGTATTGCCCTCATACAGCCGTAAGAGTGGCTTGTCTGTTTGACGCATACACACCTCCAGTCTCTTTTACTGCTGTTTGTGCGTCCAGTGGGAGTCTTGGGCCCGGGGCTGCCAGAGCTGCTGAGTGTGTGCAGAGCCTATTAAGACGGTCTCCATCGTTAGAGAGACAGCAGCAGCTGGACGCCAGGGTCTTATGGGATTGATGTTCAGGGGGCAGGCGATTAGAGGAACATTTCAACCTGTTGGGCAAGTCTGCACATATGAGCCTTTGCCTGAAGATGTGAGAGGAAAAAGCAAGACAGGAAGAGATAGGGCAAGGGAAACTCCTTTTTGTGAAAATCTCAGCAAGACTCTTACTTACAGCTGTGGTTTCTGTGCCTTTAGTGTCAGCGTGTCTACTGCAGTTTCATGCGTTGGCTTTAGCAGTTTACACTTTAAAATAAAGTCTTTTAAAGTCAGCATGAAATTGGAGTTGTAAAGGTCTTTACTCTGTATTACTGTGATTGGTAATATAATTCCAATGAAAATACATCCTGAGCAAGAAAAAAGTGCATTTGAGATCTTTATCTATAATGAATTGATTTCATTATAGATTTTTGATTATTAAATTGAACAGTTTAGTGTGATCTTAAATGAGTAATATTCTCACACAAGTAATAATTAAATGATTTCAAGCTAAAAGCCAAAAGGGGGGTTATTTGTAAGCTTATGTATTGTAATAACATAGCTTCATATAGTCCCATTTAAGAGTAGCATTATCAACTTCTAACAATTATATTTGCACTTATTATTGCCCTGAACCTTCAAAAAGTCCCCATGCCTTCTTAGAATTATTTTATTTTAGTTGTAAAATTATACTGTTACAATATGAGAAACCAATTCTTTTTTTTTTCCTATGCACATTTAGATACACACAGACTGAAAAAGAAGAAGATGGGACCAGAAGATCCCCATTCACTCCTTTCACTATAGAAAAGTGAAGCCAAAATGTCCCATTGATGTCATTTGGGGCTAGATTCTGCACATTAGTGATCATGAGCTGGTTCTGCAATATCAGCTTACCCAAAATGTCCACAATCACAATCGCAAGCACGATATAACTAACTGAAACCAAAATTAGCCATCTTTGAATCATTACAAACGTAGACTATTAATAGTTTTAATGATGGAAAAAACGACAACCCACAAAGCATTGTAAATTAAACAATTACAATAAAAACAACTAAGAAATATGAAACTGTTAATAAAACTATTAAAGTGGTTGAATAGTAAATAGAAACAATATATTTCAGGTTAATTTCAGACTATCTATCTATCTATCTATCTATCTATCTATCTATCTATCTATCTA
>CAIGQW010053747.1:289472-308179 GCA_903798125.1 Danio choprae | reverse complement strand
AAAACTAATTTGAAACATATAAATTTACTTAAACTTAAATATATAATATAATTAGGATTAGGTTATACATTTAATTAAAATATTTTAAACAAAATGACAAATATATAGAAATAACTCATTTGAAATGGTAATAAATAATACCTAAATAACAATTAGTGTGATTATGCTGTGCTATTACAGCATTAAAGTGACATATTATTACAGATTTGTTATATATTATTACAAGTGTTATATTAAAGATTTGTTAAATATTTTAGTTTTTAATATTTAGAGTTAGTATTTGATTTTTTTTCCAGTTCAATTTTAACTTAGTTTCCATTATTTACTGCTTTTTAAATAACAGACTATATAATATGAATATATTTTTTAACAACAATTAACGTCATGTTACTATAAATTTATAACAAACTTTGCTTTGGTAACTAGCTGAAATAAAATAAGGTTAACACTTCAGTTTAAAGTGTCCTTGTTTCATGTAGTTACTAGTTAGTTATTACAATTAATTCTGCATAATTATATGCAACCAACCATAAACTTAACTTGCATTATAACCCTAACTATATAGTAAGTCATTAATTAATTTAAGTTAAAGCTGCAATAGGTGATTGTCTTCAGAAACATTTTTGTAGTGCTGGTTGAAAGTCTCTTCACATTCCGATAGTAATGATTAATGTCTAGAACTAAAAAATGTTGATCCAATCAAAATGTTGGGGCCTAAGATTACAATAGACTCCCTAAACAGCATTGTTCACACTGATAGAAACATCATTAGCGCATTCAGTGCGCCAACTTGGTGCTGACAGACAGAGTGACGATGGCAAGCAAAAAAACATCAACCTGACCTTTCTTTGAAAGGCTGGATCAAAACTGTTCTAAAACCCGAATCAATATCGGATTTGCTTTTACAAGCTAGAGGCAACTACAGGAAGCAAAGTGTCTGAAGGATGACACCATGGTTACAGTATATCTTTATACAGTATATCACACCAAACCGATGGTAGGTCTTTGGGTTTTGTCAGTCTGGGTAGTTGGTTTAGTGTGTTCCACGTGTTCCAATATTCACCTCTCGTCAGGTTAATATTGGAGCTTGTTTTAAAAAGGAGAAAGAACCAAACATGAGTCAACGTAAGGTGACAACACATTAGGGTTTTGTTTGTACTACTGAAGTTGTTTGGCTTCAGCTTGGTGTGTACCGTTAATTTTTTAAATAATCTTTTTAGTTATGCAAATCTTATGTAGGCAACGCGGTGGTGCAGTGGGTAGCAAAATCGCCTCACAGCAAGAAAGTCGCTGGTTCGAGCCTAGGCTGGGTCAGTTGGCATTTCTGTGTGGAGTTTGCATGTTCTCCCCGTGTTTGCGTGGGTTTCTTCCGGGTGCTCCGGTTTCCCCCACAAGTCCAATGACATGCGGTACAGGTGAATTGGGTAAGCTAAATTGGCCGTAGTGTATGTGTGTGAATGAGTGTGAATAGATGTTTCCCAGTGATGGGTTGCAGCTGGAAGGGCATCCGCTGTGTAAAACATATGCTGGATAAGTTGGCGGTTCATTCCGCTGTGGCGACCCCAGATTAATAAAGCGACTAAGCCAAAAAGAAAATGAATGAATGAATCTTATGTAGATTGTTTTCCTTTTATGAATTATCTTAAGTGACTGAGCCACTTTTCCACTATTGTGCCGATTGGTTCTATTTACTTAACCATTCCATTTCCAAAGGGTTTGATTTTACACCGATAACGGAACTCTTTGGCATGTACTACAAATGTGTCAGCCATTGCCTTGGTGAAGTGTATTTCTGTTTTCAGGACTCCTTTTTTTTTTTATATATATAATAAGTTCTCTTCTACCTATTCATTTATGGAGAAACAAGCAGCCAGGCAACATACTCTGTTTTTCAAAAGGTTTTAAAGTTTGGAATTGTAGTATTATAAAGTACTTTAAAGTTTTCTCACTGATGAATGACTCATGATGTAGTGTTATAACGTTGTCTGTTGTTGTCTATTCGGTGCACGTTCATGACAGAGAAGTGTTTGGACTTTGGACAGCAGTTTGTATGTAAAGAGAGATGCACGTTCTCAATGCTATCAGGCTAAAGTTAGCATTCTCCCAGATCTCCTACTGCATCGTTAAATGAATAGCTACACTGTAACAAGAACATCTTAAAATAAAGTGTAGCCAAAATAAATGAAGGCTTTTTTAGGTTGACATAACTATGATCTGAGGAAAAAAAAATATTAATTGTTTACACAATTTAATAATAAAAATTACTACACATTTATTATTTAGCATAAATAGTATTTCTGTGTAATACACACATTATTATTAATTTCCAACAAATGATCTGGTATAGAATTATTACCACTTGATGAGGAACTTGAGCTCTCCTTGTTGGTCTGTGCAGCCGATGATGCAGTCTGGCTCAGGGTGGCTGAGTTGGCCTGCTAAGATCTCAGCGTTATGTTCTTCAACCTCCTCCTTAGTCCTTTCAATTAGCTCCTCCTGAGGCGGCTGGTGAGCCTGCATGATTCCACACACACAACTGAACTATCAGAAAACTTTACAAGAGGGATGAATTATAAATCACATGGCAAGAGTAATAAACCTGCAGCTTTTGGACAGGCTGTGCAGTAATAAAACTCTATACTAGTGTAACTATTTTCAGTCCTGCCTGTGAAACTCCACTCTTCTGCCTTTTAGCTCCACCCTCATCTGACAACCCTGAAGACCTTGATTAGCTGGTTTAGGTGTGTTTAATAAGGGTTGGAACATAACTCTGTGGTAAGTTGGGCTACATCAGAAATTACATAACTCATACTGTGACAAAATGTCAGAATTCACAGAATTGAAGTTGTGTTTACACCACAGAACAGCATTTGTGAATGGCAGTGAAGTGGCACAGCTTATGCTAGAAGGTCAACATGGCAATTGTGCCCCAAGGCCATTCATAATACAGACATTTATATTATTTAGAACATATAATTTTGACCATACTAAATTAGACTAAATAATCAATCATTCCATTTACTGCTGAAACTGGATGGTGAATATAGGAATTTATATTTCAATTTATTTGTGTTCCAGTCCACACATAGGTAACCCCGTTCCTCAATATGCGTTTGTGTCTGTACTTGCGTTCTTGTGAAACATCATTAGTTATTGCCCAAGCACTGTTCCAATCAAGAGTTCACATCTAGCCAATTACAGTTTAAATCTCTGTGTGAGCTGGCTCCACCACTTTTATTGGGGATGCATAAGGAGGTAACTTGTGTGAACTTGTAATGGGCAGGTACCCTAGGATGCATGTTGATTCAACCAACTAGCATCATTCATTCATTAATTCTCTTTTCGGCTTTAGTCCCTTTATTAATCTGGGGTTGCCACAGCGAAATGAACCGCCAACTTATCCAGCATATGTTTTACGCAGCGGATGTCCTTCCAGCTGCAACCCATCACTGGGAAACACCTATACACTCTCATTCACACACATACACTACGGACAATTTAGCTTACCCAATTTTACCTATAGCGCATGTCTTTGGACTGTCGGAGAAACAGGGGAGAACATGCAAACTCCACACAGAAATGCCAACTGACCCAGCCGAGGCTCGAACCAGCGACCTTCTTGCTGTGAGGCGATCATGCTACCCACTGCGCCACTATGACGCCCCAACTAGCATCAATGGCAGAAAAAAAGAAATAAAAATACTACCTTTACTTAATCACAAAATGTAGTTGTAAGAGTTTTTCAGGCAGATTGCCGTTTAAAACTTGAATAAATTTTTCAGTCAGTCAGTCAGTAACTGTTTAGCAGTTTACTCTCAAACCTCACTGAAAGCAGTGTTACAGCTATGCACAGTTAAGGCCAGTGGCATTATATAGTACTGCTGTTCCATCTGAAGAACTGCCAGATTTAGGTCCTACCATCATCAAGAGTTCGTATTCGTAGTTTGAACTACTAAGGATGCAAGCCTGAGCTTTGCGTAGTTGACATTGAGAAACATTTTGAGACAAAGGCAAACAAATATACCAATAAACTATATGAGACAGACTAACAAAAATGCTAAGAAACAATATATTATAACTGTTTCACCTCTGTTGATGCACTGAGCATCTATATCGGGTTCTGAAGGGATGCTGTGGTTCCTCTGACTTGAAGGAATGTTCTACTAAAATCTGAATTTTCAATACAAATGCAGTGCACCCCAAGTACCTACTCAAGCAAGTATGCAATTTCAGAGGCAGCCATGATTTTTCAGGAGGATTGGACACATTAAACCAACAGTTATTCATCTTATGCCACAATATTTAGCATATTTTTAACTAGTATAATTAATTTAATCATGAAACACTGCTGCACCTATGCCTGAATGCTAAAAGGACCAAAAGCTACAGTAATGGCATCACATGTGCAACTGCATAGTATACAAAAGCACCAACCATATCAGCAGCCAACTCTGATAACTCTTCCTTGGGCTGAACCTCGTGTTCTAGAGATTGACAATCCTCTTGTTTTGTTTCCTGTCCCAAGACAGTTAGATTTCTGAGATACTCTTCTATCAGCTCAGGACAATCCAGGTTATCCTCTGGCTCCCAGGTATTCTCTGCACTGGAAAAAAAAAAAAGGTATGACAGACCTGTCATATACAGGCAGATATATAATATAAATAATTAAAAACTCTGACAATCAGACAGCACTGTTCCATAAACTCACTCTGTAAATCCTTTCCACTTCAGATAATATTCAACCTTTCCATTGTTGACTCGTCGGCGGATGATTTTTTCCACTGCAAACTCTTGAACAACTGTCGTCTCTTCTGCTTTCCTATTTTTTACATTCTGCTTTTTCCTCATGATTTCCTATAACAACACAACACCTAATATTTCCAAAGGTTAAAATATTTCAAAAACTATTCTTCATTCTATATTTACCAAACATTAAGAGTGAGGTTAGTGATGAAGATTTAAAATTTGATAGTATGTGCCTTCGAGTAAACAATATTACTAGAAAAAATTGGTCCATGACAATGATTTCATTTTTGATATTCTAAGTAAAAACGTTTTTACTTACTACAAAAACTGGTCAGCGACGAGGATTTCATGTTTGATCATGCCCGAGATTAAAAATGTCACATTACTGTAAAACTTACATTATAGACTTAAAATTCAACCTTTTAGTTGGTGAGATTGTAAAAGCATATTTCTCATGTGTACTGTGTACCAAGCGATGTACCACATGGCGTGAAAAAATACCAGGAATTCCTATGATAAACAATGCCAACAATACGTCGCTGCCAGAGCAGTGAAGTCACCGCTTATATGTATGACGTATCATTTCATACAACATAAACTTTCTCAGTCACAGTCCGAACATGGAAATATCACGAACGACGCTAGTATTTAATGATAGTTTTTTGCGCAGCTGATATGAATTTGATAAGTGCGCGCGCCCACCTGCCGTTGCCCGCAGTTCACGCGCTATTCTTTTATTTCCTCAGCTGTTGATTAATGCTCGTACAAATGATCGGTCTGTACAAACAACGCGGTTCATCCACACGGAAGATCACAACGCAGATCACTTAATCTAGCATCGTCAACTATGTCGCCTTCGCGATCATTGCTTTACTGTTGTGTTTACATAACTTTTCATGAATGAGTCAAATTAAACATGGCCGATTGGGAGAAGGGGAGGAAGTGGTTTCAAAGGGAAGAGGTCAGTTCAGGAAAGCCGGGGGAGGAATCCTTAAAGGCGCATCCCGGGAGCAAGATCTGTCTTGAAATCTCTCTGAACACTATAGACGTTTTAGGGGTGGTTTAAATTTGACCCTCGGTGTTTTATTTATCACAAAACGCGATTGGACAGTTAGCCTCGGTAGCTTATAATTTATTTGTAATATTTCCACTCATATTGACCGTAGTTGCCGTTAATGGCGTTTTTTTGTAAGTTGAAATGAAACAATCGTGATTTTGTTTTTGTATCACTAATACAAAAATCGTCTTTAGCTTCTCGGTCTAGTGAAGATGTTGATACGGATACAAAGCTACATGTTATGGGAACGTCACACATGTAATATTGTCGAAGGACACTGGAGGGAGCATGCAACACTCATTGTCTGTCTATAAACCAAACCCAGCAGCTCGAGCTATGAGGTTCAGAACCTCCGTGAAGTTGGCACCCCTCATTACGAGGCTTTGGAGTAAATTATTAATTACATTTTGTTTTAATTACAAACAAGTTGTATACTTCAACAGATCCACATCACATACTTCTATCCTCATTTGTATGAAATCATCTGCCACATAACTAGTAATAAAATTTATTATATATTTATTTTCCCATATTTATATATTGATTATTTTATTCATTTATGAAAATAAAATAATTTGTCTATAGTATCTACTTTTTAGTTACAATAAAATAGCACGCATTTACGGTCAGAGACATTAGACATCTGTAGGTCATTACAGATCAGAGGTGTAAATACTTTATTCAAATAGTAATACAATCAATAATGATGGTATTTTGCATCAAGGACTGCTTTCTAAAATCGGCCAGTATGGGTGTTTGAGCGTGTTTACGGTGAAAACTCGGAGCTCTTTACTTTAGGACGCTTTAGTGCGACTGACCATTGGTTTCTGTATTCAATCTAAGCTCCTCCTATTCTCGAATTGATTGACAGTCGTCCGCCATCCTATCAAAAAGAAGGTTGAATCGGATTGGTTCAGTGGTTCACCCAATCGCATTCAAGCTAATAAAAAAGAAAAATATTTTTGGGGTACCACAACAAAAGTTTCTCCCTATGTTTTATGGCCAGGGAAGACCATACTTTCCCCTAATATATTTAGCATTTACTTGCTATACCTAAATTACAAGATAGAACATATGAAATTTGAACCAATAATTTGAACTTTTAATATAATTTTTTGTTAAACTGCTGCTACTTTTTGCTGTGTCCACAAGAGGTCGCTATTATCCGCCCATAAATCTCTTGTCATCGCCGTTTTCAGTGGTTGTTTTGTTCCTCATAAAATGGTTTATTTTTACGAGATAACTTGTAACATTTTTATGTCGTTTGTTAACGCAACGTTTAGTATTTGCTAAATTTACTTCATAACATTTTTATTAACTTTATAACGCATTTGACATTGTGTGACAGTTTTTCAAGTGTTTATGAGGTTGAGCAAAGTTAAGGCGTTTTATTTACTTTCTTGCTTTTTTAATTTCCAGATTCCCAGATATTTTTCTAGTTATTTAGTTAGTTTTTTTCTGCACTGCATGTAACCAATACATTTCGTTGTGTATTGCAAATAACATGAAAAAAACTAGTAATTTATGGTAAATAATATAGTGCATTTTAACCTTAAACAGACTATTAGTGATTGAATTAATCAGTATGCTAATACTGAAGCTGCTGTGGTAATACAATTATACGAATACAAACAAATAAACCAATACCGTGCTACGTTTTCTACAACTTTGTTATATAACCTACTAAAGTGTACTACAGTTTGTTTGTTTTTTACAGTTTATTAGTTCACTATAGTTAATACTACTGTATGCTGTAGCATTTGTTAAAAATGTAAATACTATAGTATATACAGTATAAAACTATGATGTTGTTCAAAAACACTATAGTATATGCTATAAAGCATTATAGTTTTTTTGTTCATGTAGGCTCTTGCATCTCAAGTGTGGTGCCAAATGAACCTGCAACCTGTATAACCTGTAACTGCAATATGTAAAAGATTTATTTTGATTTATGAATTCAGAATATATCTTTAGTAATCTAATCTACATGTTTTATTTTTTTTCACTTTGAACAAAAACTATCCCCTCTGTACATTCCATGTGTAGGAGGAGCCCAGTTATTCAGCCGAGGGCTCGGGGTCCATAATGGCTGACAGATGGGCTATAGAAGGAGACTTTAGTGTTCAAGTGAAATCACAGATCTCTCTCTCTCTCTCTCTCTCTCTCTCTCTCTCTGCACAATCCAGTCCTCCAGTCTGCACTCCATCTCCAGCAGTGACAGTCCTGAGTGGGCCGTATATGTGAATACGTCCTTTAATGCAGCCATGGCTCCTGTCAGGGTAGAAACGTGTCCAGATGGAGGAGCCCCGCTGTGTGCAGGCCTGGCCAGTGCTTGAGGGGTGAGGAGAGCTGATGTGTGGGGTGGGGATCCGGTCTAACTGGACTCTTTCTCAGCGTGAGTTTTGCCGAGTTTTGGCACGCCACCATGCCTCAGCTCAGGTTACAGGTACGCTCGTGCCGGCCGTGTCAGACATGTTGTTTTTTTGTGGCTTGTCAACCCCATGAACCCCGAACAGATTAGTTTGAGTTCAATTTAATCAAAGTGTTCAGTGGCGCTTTAATTCATCAAGCAGTTTTTGAAAAGGTCAGAAAGGAATCCGAACAGCTGACAGTAAATATGATCCCTTTTGTCGGTGAATTTCGTGGCTGACAATAAGCAGATTTTCTCACTTTCTCATAGCTTTTTGTTTTTTTACAATTAATTTCTGTGGTTTAGCCCTGAGATTTGAACCTGTTGAACAGAGAAAAAAAACATATAAATATTTAAAAATATATATATATTATTGGTTACAGTCTCACTCCTTTTTTTTGCCACAAAATAAATCATAGATTTTTACGCTTGATTCAAGTATTAATTTTTTACCAATTTAAATCTAATGTACAAAAGAATACCAAATATTTGTAAACCAACATTTTAACCCCAACACATAAATAAAACATCTTACACACAATGAATTGAACAAATAGTAGTCTATTAACTTTGGCTCAATCTTACTTTGGCATAAAAGAAATCAAATTTTTTTCTTCTCCAGTGTATTCTCTAATTGTTTTTGTCTATAATTTAAACTGGATTTTCTATTTTTTTTAAGTTTATTTGACATTTATTGCTATTTTAAGTTAATCAACAATGGTCAACCAGCTGCATTAAATTTAAAATGACTATTAAAATAGATACTAAAAAATACATCTTTCATTTTTGAAAAAAAAGAAAAAGATTATTATTATTTATTACTTGTTCACTCCTATTTTGGCTTACATCTACTCTATCCATTTACTCCTTTCATTTACTTAATCTCATTTTCATGTGGTTGAACGAGCCTTGAATTCAGCTTTTTTCATTTCAATCCACTTGATTGTGGATGTGATTCAATCTCAACACACGTCAAATTTCAGCACAGATGAATCAGAGAGGGGATCGAGTCAGGGAATCTCAATGAAAGCTCCTCACAGTCTTTCCCAGCAGTGTGTTTGTCAAAACTGTGGGTTTTGTATGTTTTACTGGTTATATCACACTCACCCATCGCACTCTGCCTCTCCATATCAGCGCTCAGATCACTATTATCAGCAAAGTGTCGGCTGGACTCAGAGCAGTCATCTGTCATTCTCCGTCTTTTGCTTTGAAAAGCCCAAACCTGACACCGGCTGACAGCCTCTGTTGTTTACCCAACTAGAGGGACACGGGCGATTGTTCAGAGAACATGACACGGCATACTGGGCGGCAATATGGCGGACGGCTGGGCCCCCTCATCAGCCGGCTCTCAGCACCTCCATCAAGACTCAAAACCCAACAGAGTATCAGATTCACGGCCCCATATTTAAGCAATCTGAGGTTCACATGATGATTTGGGTAAGGGACTGGGGAATTGAGGCAGGGAATTGAAACTGACGTTCTGCTGGGGGAGAAACGAAGGATTTGAGGAAAGACCACCTGGGTAACCTTTCATAGAGCTGTCCTCTGGTGCCAAAACACCCTGGAATAATATTCTCCCTCGCGCTCCGTTTCACAGGCTTGTGCTGAATGTTAAAGTAGTGCCAAACTTTCGAGTTTTAGTAGTTTCAATGGGCTGATTCACCATAATCGTAATGTTTCTGTAACATTAATTTAATATACATTTGCATATATCTTTTTGCAGTTAACACCAACTCCCCCCAAAAAACTATTTTTATAAACATGCAAAACATTGAGCATTGCAAATTATAATAAGTTTTCTCCAGGTTATGATGTAATGTTTTATTCTGATATATTTAAACACAATTCATACTATTAACTGGCTTATTACCTGCCTATTATAAAGATATTAACTGTTCATTAGTGTTTCCCAGAGATGGGTTGCAGCTGGAAGGGCATCCGCTGCGTAAAACATATGCTGGATAAGTTGGCGGTTCATTCCGCTGTGGCGACCCCAGATTAATAAAAGGACTAAGCCGAAATGAAAATGAATGAATGAATGTTCATTAGTGGTTATAAAGTATGATCTTATTCTGCATCCCTAATCCTATCCAAAACCTAAACTCAACTTCTACCTTACTATCTATTAATAAACAGCTAATTAGTGGTTTATTAAGCTAGTAGTGTTAGTTAATAATATGTAATTATGACCTAAACTAAAGTGTAACCAAATTTTTTTTTAAATGTTTGCGCAACAAAAAAACCAGGCGATAATAAAAACATTTGTCAAAGTTTTGACGAATGATAGAACCTTATAATGGCAAGAAGATGAATGGTCTAATATAAATAATACATTCATTCTTGAAAAAAAAATTTTTTTTATCAGATTTAAATTGTTAAAAAGGTCCCTTACACTAATGGCTTTCCTGTGTTTTACTACTTGTTATTTTGTTTTCTCTACTAATTTCCTGACCAAAAAAAAAAACTATTTTTTTGACACTTTAGAGAACATTTAAGAATAACATTTTCATTACATAATGGGAATTATAGCAAAACATTCCTAGGATATATTTTTCTTAGGTGAGGTGTGGTATTGTATGAAATGTGTTACAAAAGATGGTTCAACCAAAATATACTGTGCTTGTGGTGCAAAAAAAAGACCTTTTTAAAAATAATAATAATAATTTTGTAGCGTAAACAGCAATGGGTTTCATTGTGGATTAAAATAAACCTAATTGTGTTTCAGAAAAAAAAAATCAAACAGGAACAATGTGAGATCATAAAGGAATTGTTAATCTTTTATATATTTAATGTCTATGTATGTCCTGTTTTTTTTAATCCGCAATTAATGACTGTCATACATTTTTAACATGATTTACTGAAGACACTTGTCATTCAGTGTATAATTTGCAAGATTGTATTTCAAAACAATCTTGTCAGGCATTTTAAAAACAAGACCATTTCTGATTATCACAGTGCAGCCGAATTGTACTAACAATCACAATAAATGATGTCATTTTACACAAACGTTTCTGTTAATCTGAGTAATGACAGAACATATTTCACCAGTAAATAAAATAATGGATACATTTGACAATTTATTTGAATAAAAGTTTTAGTTGACACTTTAGTTGAACTTAATATGCTATGTATATATCAATTCACTTTTGTCAGTTTGATTTGATGCAGTCTGACACCAACATGGGACTCAACTTATGGGGCTCATTTATTTTTATGTTACTATATATGAGAGATATTAGGAAAGAATTATTTGGAGGAGAGAAATGTCTTTGCATGTGGGTGAGAGATTATTAATATAAAGGCTTCATAGTCATTGCCAGTCATGACGGGGACTGCGGGTGCCTTTAAATACATGAATGGGGAATTCCAGTCCTCTCGGCCCAGCAACAACAGACTTGGTGGGAATCGGCAGCTGTCTCTCTCTCTCTGTTTTGACGCCGCTGTCTTGCTCGTTCGTTCCTTAATATATATAATATATGTGTGTGCGTCTGTGTGTGACAGGGTCGTTGGAGAAAGCGAACAGACATCCTGTGTGTGACAGGGATCACTTTCAGCAGAGCATTACACTCATTTCCCTCCTCAAGCCCACACACAATCCTTTCATTCGCTCTAATTAAGACTGAAACCTGTGTCTGCCTGTGTTTCTCTGTCTAAAAAGAATAAGATTCAGGTGTGTTAGCTAATTTAGATGTTGTTTTTTCCAGTAAGAGGATAATAGGAATATAAAAATAAAAACAAATAAATTAAAAAAAACTGAAAATAACTGAAATTATAGAATTATTTAAATTGGGATAGTACTTTTTTTTTTAAATCATGCGTATGTCATGTGTCAAGTCAAGCGCTATATTTTGGCTCAAATTCATCTTTCATATGGTAGAAGCTCGCCAAGTCAAACAGATGTCAACAGTGAGAGTTTGCATGACTTCATTCTTGAAAACCATAAACAAAACTATACAAGGTAAAAGAAAATATGGGTCTACAAAAAATATGGGTTCACAATCACTCATATTTCACAATCACATTTATTTTCCAACAGCATGAAACGTTTTAAAACTCAACCAAACACTGAAATAATAGAGCATATGTAGTGTAGTATATGATTTTTAGGGGGGAAAATACTTTTTATGTATTAAGAGGATCGCACAAAATTAAAAATTCTGTTATCATTTACTCAACCTTCACTTGTCACTGACCTGTTTTTATTTTTCTCTAGAACATAAGAATTTATTCTGACAAAATGTCAGAAATCTAAACATTTGTTTTTCCTACTATGTAAGTCAATGGTTACATGTTTCTAACATTTTTCAAAATATCTTTTTTGTGTTCCAAAGCTTTGGAACCAATCAAGCTTGATAAACAGTAAATATTGAATAGAGTAAATTTTCACTTTTGGGCGAACTATTTATTTATTGGCATTTTTTTGCTATGTGTGAGGCCAGCTAGTTTCGAAATTTAAGAAACAAAGCAATACTTTTCCCCCCCAAACAAGTCAAAAAAGAGAAAAGCTGACATTTTCGTGCTCACACGAAACCAATGCTTATGCAATGTTTAGCATTATGCAGAAAGATATATTTGCTTAGAGAGCTCTTAAAATTTGTACACTTAAAATTTGTAAATGCGGTATTATTTGCAACACAGGGTCATTAAAAATACATGCTTCAAACTACCTTTCTTTTGTGAAACTTCAAAAACCTACTCCAAGTATGTTTGACTGCAGTTAGTTAAATGAATGCTCCAGGACAGTATGAAACCAACAACTTTTGTTCCTTTTCATACTCATGAGAGTAAGGGACATATTGTCTATGAATAAAATATTATTTTCTTACAGTTCTTTGCACAATACCAAATCACAAAACAACTTAATGGTGTTTGTAATCGAATACATTTGCTTCACCTATTTACAGTGCTCAGCATATATGAGTACACCCCATTTTGAAAATGAATATTTTTATCCATTTCTCAGTGAATATAGGCAATATATATTGGTGCATTTGAACAAAACAGATTTATTTATTAAACAGATATATTTATTAAAATAATATTTTAGTCACAGAACATCTTTAGAAATGGAAAGATAATACATTTAAATTCATGCAAAATATAGCAAAAATTATTATTATTATTATTATTATTTAATATTTTTCTCGAACATATAAATTTGGGCTACTAATTTTTGAACCATTATTGTAAGTTATTTTGTTCGATTATCTCCAGATTTGGCTTCAGTATACTGACTAAACTAATGTATATGCACAAATATAGTATTGTAAAGCATCCTATAGAAAACATTCATTTAAATGAGAGATTTGTGAGGGGTGTACTCATAAATGCTGAGCACTGTATGTCCATATGGACAACTTTTCTAGAGTGGTCAATTTGTTCAGTTCACTTTGTATGGTGTTGTACTTGAGATGCAGAAAGATTAAGTTTGATTCCGTCCGGTGAAGCACAAAAAACATAAAAGCAATGCGAAAATTAGGTAAAAACTATGCGGTCGCAGTGTACTTTTCTCTTACACTTGCTTTTGAAAACAATATTGATTGGGTTTAGGGAACGGATTAGGCCAGTGGTTCACTGGCCAAGGTGATCTGTATGAAGCCCCACCCATGTGAACATGTACAGACGTGTCTGAAACAAACAACAAAACTTAACATATTTCACATTTGCAAAAATGTAGACACTTTAGTGGATTTGACATATTAAACTATTATCGTTTTACCACTCCTCTAGTGCTAAAATCTCATTGTGCTAAAAATCATTCTCCTCAATCATCCCCTGCACTAAAAAAATATTTAAAATGAGCTGAAACAACACAATTCTTGATATTTTTTGGGACAAATTAATTGTTTTATCTTCAATCGACTTAAATTTGTTAAGTTGACTTAATTGATTTGTGTTGGGACAACATGAATAAATTGTGTGGAACCGTGCATTTTCTTTTACACGATTTTTTCCCTTTATAGAGCTATTTTTGGTGACACAAGCCAGAACAAACAATAATAAATTAATGGTTTGCTACGACGCTACAGCTTCTACTTCTGCATTTCTTCAGGATATGCAGTTGTGGTTTCATGCTCTACAGAAGTAAAACCAACATTGGTGGGTAACTGGATATGACAGCATTGACAGGTGACACAAGACAAAAACTCACTGGTTAAAATGGTACATTTCTTTGAATTTAAACATCCTTGGACACATTTATGGGTCAACAAAATACATAACATTGTTTTCATTTTTTTATATTTTAATGCAAAAAATCTTTAGACTCTTAAAAAAAGTATGTTATTGGTGTTAATGGTTTCATGAAGAACTTTTTAATTTCAATGGAACCTTTTGATTCCACAAGCAAAAATATAATCCACACATGCTTATACAGGGCTTTCATCTCAGTATTTCATTTTTTATTTCAGTTCCACCTCAGTGCAAAATTACCATACTGATTTCACATCAATAGAACAGGTTCCTCAATAAAAAAAAAATCTGAAAAGGGGATGAAAAGGTTCTTTAGATTATTAAAATGTTCTTCACAGTTCTTAGAGGAACTTTTAACTAAAAAGATCTTTGAGGTACTGGTTTGTTGGTTATTTTTAACCCCACTGTGAAAACACACTTTTGGTTCTTCCTGGCACCTTTATTTTTAAGAATATTCAAAAGAAAACTGATTTTTTAAATTGTAATAATATTACACAATATGAAAGTTTTTACTCTATTTTGATCAAATGAATTCAGCCACGGTGAGGGAAATCATATTGACTCAAATAGAAACTTTATGGTGACTCTTATGCAAACAAAAATGCATTATTTAGTAACTAGTTCCACATATGTTCACTCAATTTCTCTTTGAAATATTACTTAAATTTTTACTTTTTTAGTTTTACCAAACTTGACTCCAACTTTAAAAAGACAATAATATTGTCCGGATTTGTGTTCATTTGTCCAGTTCACATCAGCTATTCTGATTCTTTAAAGTAAAAATAAAAAAGGTTATTAGAATATTAAGTTGTTCACACACACAAAATAACTGACACAAAAGCTTTTTGATGAACTAAAAAAGGATGAGCCATTACATCCCTGTGAAAACACCTTTTTGTTTCTTTCTGGCACCTTTACTTTCAGGAGTATAAAATAGAAAACAGTTAACACAATATGGCTGTTTTTACTGAGCATTCTTGTAAAATTCTTCTTTAAATGTATATTTTTACTCAAAACATTGTATGTTTATAAACTTTATAGTGCAGTCACCACTCTTTTTTTACTAACTGCTTAATTAAAAAATTGTCAGCAAAGAAAGTCCGCCATCAGCTATTATTTATGTTCAATAGTTCTTTTAAAAGCTTGTGATTATAGCCCTGCTCTGCTTTTGAAACCAGACTCTGGAAGTGGTGGTTTGAGCGGTGTGTAACACAGTCCAGCAGGCGACATGTTGACCTGTGACTCTGACAGGATCTGCCATGAGAGGTAACAAGAGCGCTAGATGTGCCTCAGGCCATGAGAGCCTGACTCTGGCATGCATTATTCAAAGCTCTGCCTCAGGGGACAGCGGTGCTAATGCTCTCCATGAGAATCTACCTGATAGCAGGACTGTGGTCAGTTCATTTAGCATCACAGCACCTCTGGCGTCCAGCGTAATGACAACATACATGGCTCAGATTGCTGGCTGCGGATACTGACTGGAAAAACTCGGAGACGTGAGAGTTTAAGTAAGGGTTCAAGGAACTGTTGTGAAATTAATGTCATGAGGGCAGAGCAGTATTTTGTGTCATGAGTCAGTAGTTGTTTTAGGTCTGATAAAATCTTTAGAACTTGAAATGTTGCACAATGAGCAATGAAGTTGTAAAATTGTATGAAAGCATCGAATTAGTGATAGACCAGTATGTTAGTCCAAAAAAAATAATCAATGTATAAGATTAACATATTATTTATGTATTTTTAGTATATACTAATTATGTATTTTTAAATATTCATATCTCTATTTAGTGCTGTCATTTAAAATTAAATTGAACAATACATTTTTTTGCAATTGTATACAATACTTTCATAATTAAAAACAAAACAATACAATTAAACCAATTTATAAAATTACAGTGAAAGTAAACTCAATGTTTTTAAGATGATTTATTTCACTATTAATTTGTACTGTTTATTTTAACATATGTTCAGAGGTTTATTCTTGTTTTTTAATGTATTTATATATATATATAATTTATTAATTATGTATAAATTGCTAACCCTAACCCTATATATAAATATAGATTGGCTGCAAGAGTGTTTTTGTACTCCATATGACTCTGCAGTCAAAAGTGTTTTTCAAATTTTTCTTAGTGTCCTTAAGTTGTTGAAGGCTAAAGTACAGTAAATCCATCTTTCAGTATTATTAATTGTAAAATGATCATTTCAGATGTGAATGAAATTTTAGGGTGACCACCCTGAACCCCCCGCTTGCTCTTCTACTCTGTGCTTTTGTTACCTAGTAACAAACGTATTTGCAGCTGAGTCACATAATTTAATCAGGAACAGCAACGTTAAATTCTAACATCAGATCGGTAACTCCAGCTCCTTCCATACGTTTGCATTCTGTCCATTAATTGTATACCTGTACATCGGCTCAAGTTATTCACCACTTTTCATCCTAGAACTGGTTGAAATGCGTGTGTCTTTCCATGAATATGTGAGACTTGAGAACCCTATCATTATATTTACATTCATTGTCACTATGAGTACTTTCTGTGCCATTTGTGTTAAATTGGCATTTTACAGTATGTAGCACTTACTTCAGTCAAAGCTATGGTACTGGGGCTCACATCCTGGCAGGTTTAAACATGCTACAAAGATATCAGACTATTGACCCTTCAGAGGTCAAAAGCTAGCTAAACTGAAGAGGTTATAATGATACCCGCCTAACCAATGGGATGATGCCATATAATGGCTAAGTATAATAATGGCAGTACCCTGCGCATAAACTCCACAGTGGCAAAGTGCAACCCAAGCAATAAGAAGCAGCTAAGAATCTCGGGTTCCAAAAGACCACCAAGGAACAGGACTAACATTGCCATATGTATCTACAACTGCAGGTCACTGCCAGGTATGAAGGAACAGGAGAAGAATAAGATCAGGTGTTACATGCTCTGTGTGAGACTTTACAGAAGAAGGAAGCGATTTGACAATGAAAGGTAAAGCAGATGGTTCATCGGGTTCATCATAAGCAAGAAATAGGCTTCGAAGATTGACTCTTGCCAATTCGGATCATCATGGATGGGGTGCATCAACATCTCTGGAAAGGTCAGATCTATGCTCTCGCCATCACAAGCAATAACGATAAAGGGGAAGACTTCTATCATGAGCTAGATAAAGTGCTAGCTCTGAAATTCACTTACACCCAATGGATGACTTCAATGCAAAGATTGGAAAAAAAGGGCAGCATGGTCTTTGCTGTAGTAAGCAAGAGTACAAGCTGCCTCTGTTCATCTTGTTTGTGAACTAAGAGAAGACCTTTGACAGTGTAGAGGTCAATGCAGTGCTAAAGGAATTGGAGGCACAGAATATCCAACTACTTCAGAAAGCGAATTCCAGATGTACCCCTGACATCACTCTCTTGTGATTACCCATAAGAGTGCCAGTTAAGAAATATCTCAAGCCAGCATATGTATGCCATCTCTCTGAAGCTCTTCACGGCGTGTCTTGAACAGATCATCAAAGACATCGATTAGTAAGGTGGTGGGAATATCAATGGTAAGTATTGTCTCATTTTGCCGTCAATGAGTCACCTCGTGCTCATCACTGAGACCACGGATCAGCTGCAACACATGCTGAAATAACTGGACATTAGCTCTGCAGTAGACCTCAAGATAAACTGCATGAACTTGGTTTTCTGAATATTCAAAAACAGCAGGCCGAATCATGGTTCGAGGTAATGAAAGAGAATAGGTGTACCTTGGACGAGAAATTAACATATGGTGAGACATGGAAAAGAATATCTCCCTGATAATTAGAGCCAGATGGAAGACTTTTAACTCCATAAAGGATGTGCTCAAAGGAGGGCTGGACAGAAACACCTATGCCAATCTTTCCAATGGCACAGTTTGCTATTTTATATAGCAGCAAAACTTGGGCTATGATGGTAAGAGAGAAGTGGAGGATAGTAATGGCCCAAAGAGCCATGGAAAAACTAATGCTTGGAGAAATCATATCCAAAGTGAGGTGATCCGGCATTATGGGATACCATCACCGAGTACAGAACTAATAAGTTCAGATAGTCTGGACACATCACACGGCTTACTAACAATTGGTGAACTCATGAATTTTTTGAATTGTATTCGTGGGAATGGAAAAAAACACTCAATAGACCTCCAAGATGATGAACTGACGAAATAAGTGAAAGGTTGGAGCTACATGGATGAGGAAGGCACAATCTAGAAAGAAATGGAAAGCGCGTGCTGTGACCAGTGGCACCAGCGAGACACCCAGCAGACTGGTTTTTATATATATATATATATA
>CAIGQW010053747.1:268115-283936 GCA_903798125.1 Danio choprae | reverse complement strand
TCTCTCTCTCTCTCTCTCTCTCTCTCTCTCTCTCTCTCTCTCTCTCTGTCTCTCTCTCTCCAGCTTTATTGCTGTGTCAAAAAGAGCAGGGCTTTTAAGATGAGAAATGTGTTGTGTTCATAGCTTAAAATGTCATAAGGTATATGATCCTATATATGGTTGTGTTCTTTTGCTGTAAGAGCTGTATAATCATGTTGTTCAAACATGTTTTTTTACTTGACCCTTTTGTTCACCTCGGGCACTACTGACCAAAAATATATTTCGATTGTGAATATTTTTAAAATCTTCATCGGAACAATACTTGGTGACATTTTTTGGTATTTGAAATAAAAAAATGAAATTATACAGTACAATAATAATTTATAGTTCACCCAAAAGTATTAATGACTTTATTCAAGGTGTAGGTGTCTTTTTTTACAGTAGAGCATTAAAGATTTTTTTTCTTTTTAGCTTGGGTGATTCAAATGATGGCAGTAAATTGTTACCTGTGTTTTAGATTAAAATACATAAAAGTCAAAATCAGTCTCTGTGGCTCCTGGTGACACCCTGATGTCTTGTGCAAAAGTTTCATTTTTGGGTAAACTATCCCTTTAATAACTGTACGTTATCATTTTTGGATAAACTATTCATTTAAAGCAAAGAACTTACAAGTGTGCAATGCTGGGGAACTACTTTGACAATTATGTAACAAATAGTAAAATGTATGGTAGATGAGTTTTGGAACATGGTGGCAAGTTTTTTGCTGGTCATTAGCTGATCCAAACTGGTAACCCATTAGTGGATGAGCAATAAACCAACTACCGGTTGTCATAGCAGTGGTTACGCTGACCTAGGCTGGTTATTGGCTAGTCTAAACTGATAACACTTCTTGTCATTTGCTGATGTAAGATGGTAATCAGCTGGTCTAGATGGCTGGTTTAGTATGGCTGGTTTAGTATAGTCATTATCTGGGCCACATTTGTCATTATCTGGTCTAAACTGAGCTTGTTACTATAATTAAAGAGGTTAAAACATTTGCAAATGTGATCTCTACGTCAAAAAAACAAACAAACAAAAAACCATTAAAAGGGCATTATAATATTCTATGGAAATAGACTATTTGGAAAATGATGTATAATATATTTATTTGTAATTTGATATATATGTACCCTCTCTTCCCTTTTCTTCTTTTTTTCTTTGTTTTTTTTTTTTTACTGCTTTCTGTTAAGACGTGAAAAACATTTGTTGTATAATGTAGAACAAACTAGCATTGTACATGCTAGTTCTTGTCAATAAAGCATTTAAAATATATAAATGTGATGCACTGGAAAAATATTTAACTGGTCTAAGCTGGGTTTAGTTGGTCCAAGCTAGTCATTAGGTGATCTAAACTAGTCATTAGGTGGACATTAGCTGATGTTAAAAGGTTATTTGTTGGTCCACACTAGTTGTCAACTGGTCCAATCTGGTTTTTAGTTTATCTCAGGCCTGGAGGACTGATGTCCTGCAGAGTTTAGCTCCAACCTGCCAGGAGCTTTCTAGTATATCTAGTAAGAGATTGATTAGCTGGTTCAGGTGTGTCCAATTAAGGTTGAAGCTAAACTCTGCCAGACACCAGCCCTCCAGGACCAAGTTTGAGCCCTTCTGGTCTAACTGGTTATTAGCTTGCCGAAGTTGGCTACTAGCTTTTTAAAATGTATTATTAGCAGGTGTAAATCTTACATTAGGTTGTCAAAATATGTTGTTTTGTGGTCTAAAACAGTTATAAACCAAATATTTAATGTTTTGTTTGGTCAATTTCATTCATTAATTTTCTTTTCGGCTTAGTCCCTTTATTAATCAGGGGTCACCACAGCGGAATGAACCGCCAACTTATCCAGCATATGTTTTACACAGCGGATGCCCTTCCAGCTTCCAGAAAACATCCATACACACTCATTCACACTCATACACTACGGACAATTTTAGCTTATCCAATTTACCTATAGCGCATGTCTTTGGACTTGTGGGGGAAACCGGAGCACCCGGAGGAAACCAACGTGAACACGGGGAGAACATGCAAACTCCACACAGAAATGGCAACTGACCCAGCCGAGGCTCGAACCAGCAACCTTTTTGCTTTGAGGCGATTGTGCTACCCACTGTGCCACCGTGGCGCCGTGTAACATGTTTCTGTTTTTTTTTTTTTTTTTCAATGATCTTTAATATATACTGGATAGCTACGCAAAATATTTTCTAAAACGTTAAGCAGGAATTTGCCTATAGCGCGTTAGTTAATCATGAAGACAAAAAACGAATTAAAATAACATAAAATTATAAAATTGCAAAGATAAAAAGAGCAACATTTTGCTAAATATAATAGCCTTTATATGCTTTATATCCTAATATGCTATGTGTTGTTTCATATTCGTTTTTTATTTTACTTGATGCATTCGTTATTTAATGTTTTAAATACTGAAACAAATAACAGCCATCGTTTAAATGGTTATATTTTACCATCAAAATGTAATATATTTTATATCATTATCAACTTTTGATATAAAACTGCTGTGTAATTTAATTGATTGTTAAAAATGAAATAATTTAAGTGCTATATTTTTATTAGTGGCCTCACGGTGGCGCAGTGGGTAGCACGTTCGCCTCACAGCAAGAAGGTCGCTGGTTCGAGCCTCGGCTGGGTCAGTTGGCATTTCTGTGTGGAGTTTGCATGTTCTCCCCGTGTTGGCGTGGGTTTCCTCCAGGTGCTCTGGTTTCCCCCACAAGTCCAAAGACATGCGGTACAGGTGAATTGGGTAAGCTAAATTGTCCGTAGTGTATGAGTGTGAATGGGTGTGTATGGATGTTTCCAAGAGATGGGTTGCAGCTGGAAGGGCATCCGCTGCGTAAAACATATGCTGGATAAGTTGGCGGTTCATTCCGCTGTGGCGACCCCAGATTAATAAAGGGACTAAGCCGAAATGAAAATGAATGAATGAATTAATTTTTATTAGTGAAAGTGCCCGCTCACTTTTGACAAGGCCTGCACAAAAATATGTTTCTGCCACTATTACAAATGCACTATTATTGTTGCACTATAATTGTTTATTTTTTGTTATGTACAGAGATTTTAAATATATTATTTATTTACCTGCCATTTTCAATCAGCACGTTACATTTTGATCATTTTCCTTCCAAAGAAAATTTGCCCAGAGTCGCGCAATATATGACCTCCAAATTAATACGGGTGCTGTGACTTGTAGCTATAAAATGTGTTTTATTGTCTGGATCTTGTCTGATTCAGCAATTATGGATAATTCAATAAATACCACCATCTAAAAAGTAATTCGTTTTTATGAAGAGTAATTTGTATTTTTACTTAAGTGCTTTTTAACACCAGTACTTTTTACTTGTAATTGAGTATAATTTCAGCAATGTAACAGTACTTGTAATTGAGTATACATTTTTAGTACTCTTTCCATCACTGGCGTTGGTGTCATGTATACACATTTAAATGTGCATGAGCAACCTGTTGTACTGCATGGCTGCATCCAAAATTACATACTTCCTTACTATACAGAACATACTTTTCTAATGATCGTGTAGTAAATTCAAATGTAGTACATACTCGAGTAGTAGGCGATTTCGGATGCAACCCATGTATTTAAACCATGCATGCGCACAAGATGTTCATTACTTTAATCTGTAAACCTGCTCTCTGATTCACACTTCGGAGCTGAAGGTGGCAGTAATGCACCAAAATGCTGGATGCCAACCACCGTAAAATAAAATACAAGAAGAAGCCAAAGATGTCCATTATGTAGTGGACGTTGCAACCATAAACATCTATTATAATGTCTGTGGTTGTAACCCACATCCTTACAATTATGGTTGGGTTTAGGGTTGGAGTAGGTGTAGACCTTAATAACACACACTATAATGTGTAATTTAATAAATAACACCAATGATTCTTGTTTCTAGTGACAACTGACTGTTCTACATGCATTCATTCATGAAATCAAAATACAACAGGACAACACAAACGTAACGTCAACATGCATGACGTCGACGTGTTTTGTCACCATGCTACAGGCTGTAGCGAGAGGTGTCTCGACTGGTCATTAGTCAGCAGAAGATAGCATTAGCATTTCCTAGTCTGAGCAAAAGAACATCTTGACAAAATTAGGATGACATGATCAGGATTTTATTTTTATTTTTTCTGGTCAACAGCGAGTCTACCACCCTTATGGCCTGTGTGGATCAGCTAGAAAGCAACACATTTCAAAACAACCATTTTAAACCAGATTTTCCATCAACTGTGAACCTCTCTGAATTACTCTGTACTATTTCTGCTTCTAATTTTGCTACTATGGTAATCTTTTGGTAAACTTTTAAAAGAGGTTATGAAAAGAGGAAAAAAAGATTCTGTATAGAAAGCATGTGAAACTTGGGTTCTGCTTTATGTGCTTAAGACAAAAGAAAGCCAGATGAACACTTATATTAGTTTTTAAGCTCCAAGTTTTTCCTCTGACAGCCTCTCCTCTGACTCACTAACTGGTTGAGACAGACATCGGCTGCGGGCCATTTTTTCTCTCATGCATTTTGAGAAAATTTTCCATCCTCGTGACTCCTTTCAGCAATATGGCAGGACTCCAATCATCGCGTTGTCAATGGCTAGCCTTACTTCTTTTCTTTCTGGAGTCTGTAAACAAACAAACTAGCAATAACAGTTCAGCAGTCCATAAAGAAATTCATCATCTGTAAAATTCCATCAGAATTAATTCCATCAGAAATTCCATCAGAACTAAAGTAAAACAGTTTCAAGTAGATTTAGAGAACAAAACAATGCATTCAAGGGCAGCACGGTGGTGCAGTGGGTAGCACAATCGCCTCAGAGCAAGAAGGTCGCTGGTTTGAGCTCGGCAGGGTCAGTTGTCATTTCTGTGTGGAGTTTGCATGTTCTCCCCGTGTTTGCGTGGGTTTCCTCTGGGTGCTCCGGTTCATTCTGCTGTGCTGACCCCTGATTAATAAAGGGACTAAGCCGAAAAGAAAATGAATGAATGAATGAATGAACAATGCATTCAAGATGTCACATACTGGAACAGTGCAAGGCTTCGGCTTTTTGTACCTTGAAGTCAGTTAAAAAACAAAATTCTGTAACAGTCTACTGGATTTGTTTACTCGTAAATATGTCAAGCAAACAGTGTGAATGACACATTAAAACTCTCGCGCAGTCGAGCCAGAACTGTTCCACTTGTCAGGCCTTGCTTAAACACAGTGTCCCGAGAAACTGCCAGATATTTTCCTGACAGCACAATATTTTCAATTCAGAGAAGAATGACCATTCTCCACGATGTAAAGGTTGCTGGGGAATAATATTTGGGTTGAAACAACACAGCATTTTTTAGACAGAGTTAACTAACAGACAGATTTTTACTGTTTTGTTTTATGTTCTTTTCTGTTGTAATTATGAACAGTTTATTTTTTCCCAATGTGTGTAAACTACATTCTGGAATAGTGCAAGGCTTCCTTTTTTGTACCTTGAAATCAAATCAGTTTTTTTTTCTGTAACAGTCTACTGGATTTGTTTACTCATAAATATGTCAAGTGATCAGTGTGAATGACACATTAACACCCTTGTGCAGTCGAGCCAGAACTGTTCCACTTGTCAGGCGTCCCGAGAAACAGCCAGATATTTTCTTGACTGCGCAATATTTGCAATTCAGAGAAGAATGACCTTTCTGCACGATGGAAAGGTTGCCGGGGATGAAAATTTGTCTTCATGTTAAAATTGCCACTGAGTTTTTAAAGCCACAGCCTTTGGTCTTCCCGACCAGCTGTCTGGAACTGACAAAACCAGAAATGGATTTACATTGTCCATACTCCAGACTGTCTTTCTCAATTTGGGAGCCATCAGGAGGCAATCTGGAAACTGTTAGTCAGTGAGTCCTTGCAGTAATTGCTTGCAGCTGAGAATTCGGTGCTGTGTGAGTGAAATCAGGGGGAGGAGAGCGGGAAACCTGAGATGTAACAAGTGCAATTGATCCTTTTTCTGAATTCCCTCAGTGTGGAGCCACATTTGGGCTCCACACAGCTCAGGAAACAGGCTTTCTGCAGCAGGAAATGAAGCAGTCGCACACAGACGGACTTCTGTTTTTGTTCAAACACGAATATGTATCTTGCGCTGAAACTAAATGAAATGTCAGGGTTTGAGATGTCTTCACCAAACATTCACAGTAAATACTCGGTAGATCTTCTGAAAGTGTAGACATTCGCTCTTATTCACACAAACACACTTGCTCAGATGGTCTTGGTTAACGCTGAGACTTAGGGGCTCCTATACTTGTTTCCCTTGTGTGTTCTGGTAAACAGCATGACAGTGTGTTTGATTAAGGCTGCACGCTGGAGAGTGCAGGTTTTGAGGACACAGTAGGGGTCTGGGCTCTCTCAGGGGCCTCTGTGTGTTTACTCTGATTGTTTTAAGGTCAGAAAGAGAGAAATGTGCAGAGAGCTCATGCGGCCCTGGTTCCCTTGCCCACAGCCAGCAGAATGCATTGTACTGAAGAATGCTGATGGAAATATGTGTGCTATCTTGTAATGGCTTTTCCTTGAAAAGTAAGTACATATAGGAACAAAAATCCTGCTAAGCGGCCTTTAAAAAACTTTGCATATACGTTTGGCACTCTGTGTTTGGCAGAAATTCACTGTAAAAAAATATAGTATAATGTTTTAATGTAAAATGTTTTAGGCATTGCAGGACAGCATTTTGGTTTATAAGTTTATATAAACTGAAATAGCTACAAGCACTATTAATTACAAAGAAGCACAATGTCACACATTGAATTAATTAAATAAAAATGATTTTGTGTATGTAAGCTTACCTATACATGACTTATTCACAAAACAGAAAGGTCTTGAGTACAGTTATCATACAATATAAACATTCAATCCAATAATATATGCAATATAAAAAAGTTAATTAATAAATGCCTAATCTTTCCACTAGAAATTTGTTTATCTGACCAGGCAATTACTGAAAGTTGGTTAATTGCCAACATTTTCTGACACAAATCATCATTTGTGTAACATACAATAATGCTATAATCATTTTTTTAATTTTCCTTTGTCACTTTATTTATCAGGGGTCACCACAGTGGAATGAACCACCTTATCCAGCTTATGTTTTACACAGTGGATGCCCTTCCAGCTGCAATCCAGTACTGGGAAACATCCATACACTCTCACTCATACACATACACTACAGCCAATTTAGTTTATTAAATTCACCTATACTGCATGTCTTTGGACTGTGGGGGAAACCGGAGCACCCAGAGGACACCCATGCCAACACAGGGAGAACATGCAAACTCCACACAAAAATGCCAATTGACCAAGCCGGGACTCAAACCAGTGACCTTCTTGCTTTGAGGCGACAGTGCTAACCACTGAGCCACAGTGTTGGCCAAAGCTATAATTGTAAAATGAATTAGATAATCAACTAAACACAATGTAATGTATAATTTACTCCAATGTAAATAAAATTAAAAATAAGAAATGGTTAGTTTTCTTTAACCAAAATACAAAACATAATAAGACAAAGGATACTCACACATTTTGCCTATATTTGATATTATTTGAGTTTTAAAGAACTTGTTCTAATTTGTTTAAAGAAAAAAAAAAGTAAAAGTTGGTAAAATTGTGATAAAGACATAATATAAAATTTAAACCCACATTTGGGTTTTTCCATATTTGACCAAATTTTGGGCTGTGACAACAGCATTTTTTAGACAGATTTGTACTGCAGAGTTTTAAGTTCTTTTATTTTCCAATAAACACAAAAATGGATCCACCTCTTTGTTGAACTCTTTAGGTAAACACATGTTGGCTGACACTGAAAGAAAGAAAAAAGTAAAAAGACTAAAATGAGAACTCTGGGCATCTGAATGAAGGCATCTTTCTTTTGTTGCACAGACCTTTCTTTCTGTGTGCTGAAGGTCAGAAAAGTGTATAGGGAGGATCGGATGAGCAAATGCCTTAGATGGTGCACTAATGTAAATAATGCTGCTATATCCACACATTCTCCATCCTCTGCACCCGTGAATCACTCTGAATCTTCAGCATGATCTCCCACTGCGGGCACAATCACCCCTTCATCTTCAGATCCTCCCTGTAGGCGGAGGAGGAGGACATGCTTTAGGTTGCCTAGATGTTGTTCAGATCTAGTCCTTGTTTGTCCTGCAAAGTGAGTTATATGTTGATGTCCATTTGACCAAAAAGAGGGAGAATCTGGGGTGAACTCTTAATCATGGATACATCAGTTGTGGAGTGGAGATCCTCCCTTCGTAGAGAAAGACATGTATTTTTGTCCTTTTTCCCCTTCCAATTCATTGCCAGACAAAGAGATGATGAAATAGCAGTGAAATGCCTTCAGTTCAAAGCCATGTTTGGGTAGAGCTGCAGCTCATGGAGAGAAAGACAGCACAGATGGGATTTAGTGGCTGTTATTTGAGGGAAATGTATTCTTTTTCATTTTATTTCTGTGCAAAGTAAATGCGGAAGCGATCCACATCAACACCAGAAGATCTCTTGTTTAAATTTGCTAAGTTTTTTTACACAATAGTCCAGGCACAAACATCTGAGTAGATACTTCGTTTGAATGTATGAATATACATAGTATGAATGGAAGTTGGAAACACTGCATTTGCCATGTTGTCCTTATCATGACCTATATGTTTTGTCACTTCAATTCCATTCACAAAAATTCCTCTCTTGTGGCCTCATGGGTTTGTAAAGGGCTTAATGCACACTTCAGAGTATTAGTGGATGTAGTAGGCCATTTAGGTACTGCTCATGTACAATTTTTTAAATATTATGAAATCACATGCACTACTTGACTCATGTATCGTTTGCATGGCATACTGTATAGGGAAGCGATTTCAGATGCAACAATGCTTATGTTAATTGGGTTTATGTGTATTTCATTGGTAACACTACAATATGGTTACTATGCATTTCACAATCACGCGTTAATATATGTCTCGTGAAGAACTAAATCATTTATTAAAGAGCCATTATAAAGCATTATAAAAGGTCATGTTTTGATTTTGGGCATTCCCAACAGCAGGTCAAAAAGACTTTGATTGTCTTATAATATGCATTTATTTTTACCTAATTATCCCAGTGACTAATTTGTTCAGCAATTCACTTTTTACAAACTGACAAAGTCCCATACATTAATAATCTTTGGTGCTGATCCTGAATCCCTCGTTGCAGGGAAAGTTATTGTATTAATCATCAGAAAAATTACAGGAACAAACACAGCACAAGGTGGCTTGACTAACTAAATTTGACAAACTAAATTTAATAGGCTATATTCTGCTTGATTTTTATAACTATAGTACTCTTAATATAGTTTTCCCCCCAATCCAACCGATTACAGGACAAAACATGACAATAATTGATCATTTTGAGCAGCAATAATCTGCAAATTATCTATGTTTCTTGCGGTTATTTGATATTGTTTATGTTCTGCACTCCAACATGGTCAACTTATGTTATTATGCATTACTAGCTTTCCAAATTATAAGAAAGTCTTGATTTAAATCTTAATAACTTATTTAATGAGTTAAGAATGTTGATTTGGGTTATCAGTTTTTCCTGTATGACTGAAATTAGTTGCAACTTTTAGAGAAAGTTTATTTTCTTTCAAAACTGTGTATTTATCATCCTAAAAGAAGGTATTTAGCAAATAATAACCAAACTATTAGTACTGGTATCAGCATATCATTCTGAACCTTTGACCACCAGCTGAGAATTGTAGTAATTTTGCAAAATTTGCTTTTAAATTGGCACACCTGTACACAGCATGCATTAGTCTATTTATATAATAATACAACAAATGATGTAGAGGATATTTTGAGCTCAAACTTCGGTCACACCTGAGGTTATATTACATTTATAAAAGCCATAATAAATGACCCATTTAAGTCCAGTGTCCAGAAAATACACAGTATCTTTAAAACAGTTGTTTAATGTCTTTCATAAGTTGGCACTTGCATAACTTGTACGATGTAAGTACAGCAGTGCAGTAAGTAAATATTTTACTTAGAAAAAACAACCAAATACTTTGCATAATATATACATTCATTAAGAGGAGTTAAAATGTTGGAGTCTAGTTCAAGTTAAGCTCGATCAATGGCAATATGAATGAATGATGTATGAATGAATGAACTTCAAACAATGAAGTATCTGTATGGAGGATTTAAAAGCATAAAAGTAAAGCTTTTATTAAAATTTTACCTGATAAAAGTTTTATTATTTGATTTGTAAAGCTGTTTAAGAGTACGTTTAGGGCAAAATGCACCACATTGTCATGGCAACAAAGTTAAAAGGTTCATGAGCAAATATAACTACGATATATCTGCTGTAAATGCCTCACTACATTTTAAAAAGAAAGGCAAAGTCAAAATAATTTTTGTACTAATCAACATTGTGCCACAAATGCTACCAGTTGAGCTTAACATGCACTGAACTGAAACAGAATAGTTGAATACTTTGTTTTTCTTTTACTTACAATGTCCAAACACATCTTCTGACGCAGATGGTCTTCTAATGTTCTCTACATAGAGTTATTTGGCAGCTCTAGCGCATTGCAGCATGGAATAGAAATGCTGCCCTTTTCATGCACGGTTACACAGCTTTCTATTTTTCTTCATTGTGTGTTGTTCTTTGATCCGGCACATGCACTACTAAAACATTTTGTCTCTTCTCTGTCCAAATGTTAGCACAGGGACAGCCATATGTTAGACCCAGATAAATCAGCCTTATTGAGTGGCCAGTCTCACAAACCATACAGATTAGAGCATTAGAGAACTAATGAGGCTGCTGGGAGCCGTGGGCCGCTTCATGTTACCTTGAACTGAGACTCTGTGTGAAACACAAAACAGACATGCCATGCCGTTGAAAACAGTACAGCAGCTGCTGGCGGAAATCAAACACAACAGCTCTCTCTTTTGTGGCGAGTTTAGTCTAATCCAAATGGTGTTTTTCACCTCTGCTGAAAGCATTAATGTGGGGACAATACAGGAGTAAATCTGGTCGTTGACTGTGTTATTCAGTGTTTATGTTTCATGCTTTGCTTTTTGTTTCAAATGTCAACTTTAAGTCAGTTTTACAGCTTTGACAGAGGTAAATGTTTGACTTATTAGTAATTTAACAGTTGTAACATTTTTAGTCTCTTGAAATTAATTATTTTATGGTCCCCAAGAGTGGATTTTTTACTATTACAAAAATATAAATATTAAATTAGCTGTTAAATCAACTGTTATAATATGTGTCCCTGCTCTTCTGTTGTATGGATATACTTTTATTCTTATACAAACTTTTCTTTTATGCCAAAAATCATTAGAAAATTAAGTAAAGGTCATGTTCCTTGAGGATATTTAGCAAATTTCCCGCCTTAAATATATAAAAACATAATTTTCGATGAGTAATATGCATTGCTAAGTAGTGGAAAATTGTAAAAGTGATTTTTTTTATTTTTAGATTTTCAAATATTTGTATCTTGAGCAAATATTGTTACCATAATGAGTTCATTTTATTTATTTATTTTAAAAGACAAAGCTACATTTAAAGCATTAAGCAAGTCTTAAGTGTTCAGTGATCTTAATTATAATTTACAGAAAATTAATACTTGATTATCAATAACGTGTGTTGAAGAGTCATGATGCAATCTTTCATGATTCCTAATGAGCACAATAAAAAAAGCATTTATTTGTTAATGACTTCACCTCCACCATTGACTAAATTATTGTATCCTTGATAAATAAAAGCTTTAATATACTTTTAAATGTGTAACTTGTAAATGCAGTATATGACAATTTCCACAAAAAGATAGTAAAAATAAACACTGATAGTAAAAATAAACATTTCTTGAGCACCAAATCATCATTTTAAAATGAAGCATCATGAGAATAAAATAAGTAAATGTTCAAATTTATTAAAACAGAAAACACTTCTACTATAACAAATCTTTATAATATATTTTTTTCTTTATGTTTGCTTATTACCATTTGTATAACCACAGTTTTACCATTTTAAAACCAGTTATAACAGTCTATAACCAAGATTTACTACAAATACAATGGTTAAACTGTGTTGTTGTTGATGTTGTTGTAGCAAATTCATAATTGTTTTTTTATTAGCAAGATCATTACCATGATTGTTGTTGTTGTTGTTTTTTAGCTTCCATAAGGGTTCTTTCAAAAACTCATTTCTTGTGAAATTTTGACTGGTAGTTTATGCATGTGATGTATGACACGGTTAGCTTATGTTTGTCTGCACAGTATGCAGATCAATAAGTAAAATGCATTAGCATCAAGTGCCCTTTGTCTTCCTGACCTTGTTAAAATATTCATACACAGCAGAAAGATTATCTTCCACAGACGACAGGAAACAGACCATCACCGGACCCCACGTCTCTATATCTGGCCAATCGCTGTCTCTTTAGCTTGAACATCTGCAGACTGTGAGACTCCTTGGCTTTTAGCCTCTATACTTTCTCATTGTGCGTTTCCTCCAAATTGCTTGCTTATTAAATGCTAAATGTTCAACAACACTTTATGGTCAATTATGAAACAAGTTCAATTTAAACTGTAAGGCAGCTCTACAAAAATCAATAGTGTCATTATTCAGCTCAGTTTTGTTTACTTTTACATTTATTTATTTAGCGGACACTGCACAAAAATGAATTGCTATTAAATACAAACGATTCATTATAAAGAGGCAAAAAATCATATATCAAATGCTAATACAAAGTTTCAGCCAATTGTTTTTTTTTTACAATTCAAAAAGTTCAGTAAAACTACTGTTAATGTCACAAAGCTTATCCATTAGCGAGTTCATTTCGTTTAAAAGCAACTCAACAAATGACAATATAGTCAATATTAAGCTCAAGTAAGATCAATGTTGATTGAATGTATTGTTTTGCTTCAATGTTGCAAAGTTACACCAAACTCCAAATGTAAGGTAACATTTATGGTAACTATGTAAATTTCACAATCAGGCTTGGGTGGTAAGTTAGCCCACTTAAAAACAGTAATAAAAAAGTGAAAAACAGTAATTGACTAATTATATAATGAATGTTGTACTTATTTTTAATTACTCCATCTGAAAAGTAATTTGGTTACTTAATAAGTAATTTAATTTGAATAATCACTTCTTAAAATCAGCCAGGCAGACAACAATAGACACTTCATCAGGTGTTGTCAAGTCAGTATAACTTGTCTGTGACTTTTGCCATTTGTGGGAGCTGTTTTTCGCAGATTAAACATGCTGAATCTGCATTTTTAATATAGTAGAAAAGGATTTGACATCAAAATATTTTGAGAGACATAGTGAATCACTTTTTGGGGGGATTTGATATCTATATTTACATTTATATGGACTGTAAAAAATGTTGGGTTCCACACAATCAATTTGTGTTGGGACAACATGAAGGAATTAAGTTAGCTTATTAGTTTTTACAAATCAAAGTGGATTGATCATAAAACAACTAAGTTGTCCAAAAAACCCTCAATAATTATGTTGCTTCAGCGCATTTTAAATAAATAGTTTGAACAAACAGCAAATGTAATTTTTGGAGTGTGTAATATAATGGCCACAGCACTTTAGTGTACTAACTCTGATTATTAAAGTTGATCATTTATCAAACAGGTTCACTTTAACGTAGATTTAGATTAGTTCAATAACAGTTTGAGTGTTTCAAATATGAATACGTCTGTAACTTTTTATACCACATTGAAATTTTTTTTTTTTTTTGCAAAATTGTTGCAAACAATTTATATGGGCTGAATTTAAACATTTTCCTTCAGCTTAGTGCCTTTATTCATCAGGGGTCACCACAGCGAAATGAACTGCCAACTTATCCAGCATAAGTTTTACACAGCGGATGCCCTTTCAGCTGCAACCCAGTACTTGGAAACATCCATACACACTCATTTACACTCATACACTACAGCCAATTTAGTTTATTCAATTACCCTATAGCACATGTGTTTGGACTGTGGGGGAAACCGGAGCAGCTGGAGGAAACCCACGCCAACACTGGGAGAACATGCAAATTCCACACAGAAACGGAAACTGGTCCAGCCAGGACTCGAACCAGCAACCTTCTTGCTGTGAGGCGACACTGCTAACCACTGAGCCACTGTGTCGCCTGAATTTAAACAAACAAATTAATTTAGTAATGTTCAACTTAATTTATTTGTTTAAACTCAGCCCAAATAAATTGTTTGCAACCACTTTCCTTAAGAAATTAAGTAAATCCAATTAATAATTTTTTCAGTGCATGAATGATTTGTTTTATTCCTGAATTAACACCACATTATTAACCTAAATACATATTTTTTTTATTATTGCTAACAAAATAGTTTTTATCGATTTGAAGATTGTGAACAATAGGTATCAATTGCAGTTTGACAATTAAAAATAAAAAAAAGTTTATTATTCAGATTAATTCATTTTATTTTAAAAAGTGCTTGATTTGCAGTATTTGCATTACAGACTGCGCTACAGTTTTGAATCTTAAGGAAAATTCTGACCACAGATGCTTACCACCAATACATCAAATTAACTAGATTACCCAACCCAGATTTCAATATTTTGACTGTTCCCAATAAAAGAATCTTTCATGTATGTGGCGTTTCAGAGAGACGCTGTAGAAGGGTATATCTCAATCCACCTTTGTTCAGCTGTCTAGTTTTAAGCTGTGAATATATCTGCCTGAGAGAGGTTACCATTTGAATGGCAGAGGTCTTACACTTGTAGAGTTAACGCCTCGCTTGTTACTTTCGGAGGTAAAATACCCACCCGTCTATCACTCTGACAGCTATGACAGCCATTCAGGGAACCCTGAGGTGCCCCTAGTGCGCAATCAAAGGCCTTTTATTGAAAGAATCCAAAACTAGCCTGTCAGGACGGAGAGGCGGGTTCAGCTGTCATGGTGACACGGCCCTGCAGCGCTAAATTACCCTGAAAATGAGAACTCCAACATCTCATGATCACTTTTTGAAACAGGGTATAAGTCTTGCTCTGCTCTTTTTTTTATCTATATACGACAAATGTTATCAAGGAAGGCATTAGTCCTTTTGAAGGATGCGAACAAAACTAGTTGCGGAGTGACAACACATTGTTTTATAGCTGAATTTGGTTTTAAACTAATGAATTCCACAATACTGACACTAAAATAAGTCAATACTGATCTGACTTGAGCTGAAATGCAAAACATAAACCACTAAATTAAGCTTGTTTCAATATTTGACTTGGGCAAATGACACTAATCTTCTGCTGCTTTAAAGTTGATGCTGAGTTTGCTTCAAATATAATGCTGTCATCAAACTGAACTGAAGGGACAATGCTCTTTGGTTATTAACTGGAAAATGTATTACTTAATCAGAAAGAACCCTTAATCGGGTTTGAAACTTAGTCAATGTTTTGGCATTTACTTTGTGCAAAAAAAGGAAAAAAAAGAATGTATATATGTACAGTATATATTAGATATGAAGTTTATCAATATATATTAACAAAATATACAAAAACAAAAATTGCCTTAGTGGATGAGTGTGTGTGTGTGTGTGAATGCGAGAGTGTTGGGTTGCGGCTGGAAGGGCAGGAATAGTTGGTGGTTCATTCTGCTGTGGCGATCACTGATAAATAAGGGACTAAGCTAAAGAAAAATGAATGAATGAATGAATTTGACAGTTTTAACTGTATTTTTTATTAAATAAATGCAGCATTTTCTAAAAGCTTTTTATAAAACAGAAAAAAAAAGTTACTGATTCAAAACTTTTCATTGGTAGTGTGTGTGT
>CAIGQW010053747.1:236851-250038 GCA_903798125.1 Danio choprae | reverse complement strand
AATGTCACTTCATGCTATTACTTACTTGAAGTACAAAGTGAGATCTGTAGACAGAATGGCCTGTTTCAGTAGCTGCATCATATTGCTGTATTCCTTGGAGCACAGATTCGCAAAAATGTTGTGTCCCTGTTGAAGGTGAGATGTGAGATGAAAACAAACTTAAATGAGAAATATTAGTAGAACTGGTAATACAAATTGTAGGAGAAGATTTAGGCAATATGTGTCAGTGGGTATTAAACTGGGTCACTCTTTAAAGGGAGAGTTCACCCCCCAAAAAAAGAAATTTAGTCATCATTTACTTATGATCATCATTATTTGTTTTTCCATGAAAAAAGTCAATGGTTACAGTTTTCTATCCTAAACCAATTTGGAACAAGTCAAATGATGACAGACGTTTTAATTTTGAGTGAACTATATCTTTAATGTTGCAAACTCTGCACAATTTTGGACAGCACTTAGGAAGAGCCCATCATATTCAGTTTTATATGAATCTGTGGTGTATACATGTATAAAATTACATATATTAAAATATAAGTAAATGTATAATTCATAAACTATTTAATTCAATGTGTGATGTTGTGGGGTAAGTTGTGTCAGTACGAAAGTGAGCTGGATGGGTTTTAAAAGGTACAATATGTAAGAATTTAAAATGAAAACATCTCAAAATGACTAGAACTGATATTTTTGGTGACTTTTTTGTCTTTACTAAAAAAATCCTAAATAAAGTTTAATTCAAAGAAATGCTCCATTATAAATATTGACAGTTAGTGTTATTGCATTGCCTGTCAATTAGGGCTGGGCCAATAAACGATATTATATCGAATCGCGATCAAATTTGTCAATAACAATGACAAGCTCTGTACTTTTTTACTCTATATTGATCTAAGAGCCGATCACACGGCAGACATGTGTCTAAATGAATCTTAAAGTGTGTTGATATTAGAGATTTACCAGTTTGGCCAGCGAAAATTTATCGGCTGAAAATATATTATGCCGTTTAATGGACCCTCTAATTTTTGTGGCTTCAGTCATTGTTGGGATGCTCTTTTAAATCTTTTATATAACTTATATCAAAATATATATATTGTTATCGTTCATTATGGAAAATAATTATCGAGATTTTTTTTTACATATTGCCCAGCCCTACTGTCAACGATATGATATTCATTCATTCATATTCCTTCGACTTAGTCCCTTTTTTATCAGGGGCCACCACAGTGGAATGAACTGCCAACTATTCCGGCATATGTTTTTTTTAAGCAGCAGATGCTCTTCCGGGCGCAACTCAGTACTGGAAAAGATGCGATATTCTAATTTCCTAATTAACGACATGTACTTACCATTAAAAAAAAAAAAAGCTAAATATGGATTTTAAAATATTGATATGGATTTTTAATTCTGTTTTCTTCATCTATGTTATGCTGCTTTGGCACAATCTACATTGTAAATTGTGGTACAGAAATAAAGGTTTAGTGCTAATTGCTTGTAATTATGGATAATTTACTCTCATTACTATATTAAGAACTCTTCAACTTGTTTTTCAAGTTAATTTTTAAAGTTCCTGAACATGTCAGTAAGACATATGTTTGTATGTGTGTTCGCTTCATTTTACTGCGGATTCATTTTTATACAAGACACAGTTTATCACAGGCTTTTCTTTTTTGGAACCACTATAAAATTGTTACGTTTTGTTGTCCTTTGGTGTGACACCCCTATTTATTGAAAACGTGCATCAAGTCCGACAAGTCAAAAACATTACTCCTGATTTCATATCAAATAAATAGCACTATATGAAGATAAGTGTTTAACAATGAAGATAAATCACCCTCACACTATTTGTATATTAATATGTTTTTCTTAATTTTTGCTACAGTATGTTACACCTTAGGACATACTGTATTTATGGTACAGTTCAGTAAAAATGTTTTAAAAAACGGAAAGAATTTAGTAACTTAGAAGAAGTTAGTAACATTATATTTTCTCAAACATCAAACTACATAAATATAACTTAAAAAAAAAAAAATTGGTACACCACAAAGCCTTTAGGGAAAGCCCATTCATTGTTTTAAAGCCTATTATTACTACAAAACCCTTTCTATGCTGAAATTAAGTCAATGACGAAACCAAGAGTCCCTCCACACCCCCCCGAGTATCATTCATAAAGGATGTGTCTGTGAAAGTTCTTTACTCATGCTCAGCTCTTGCAATGGAAAGCAATTTCCTTCTGTCTTTGCTTCAGTGCCGATGACCCAAGAGGGGAATCTCCTTAGCACAGTTAATTGGTGTTGGTTAAAAAAGCTCAATGGATGTCTACTGGAAATCGATACAGAGCTCGGTCATGATTAAACGGCTCAGAGCTAAATCAGCCACTTAATCAAATGCTGACAGCCATTTGCATTTCTTCCATCCACTGAGACATGCAAATGCGGACAGGGATAAAAAGTGCAAATCCATAACAAAAGTGGTATGAAGGACACAGTCTATTGCCTGACAGTGACCGGTGGGTTCTGAACATGTGAAGGCAAAAGTGTGAGTAACATTTCCAGTGCAAATTTGAATTGATTGATGTGCATTTCTGAGAATTTGTGGGAACAATTTATTTTAAAGTGACAATGTTACAGTGTAACTACACAAATTTGTACTGCGTATAAACGACATGTACTTACCATTAAAAAAAAAAGCTTTTTATTCTGCTTTCTTCATCTATGTTATGCTGCTTTGGCACAATCTACATTGTAAATTGTGGTACAGAAATAAAGGTTTAGTGCTAATTGCTTGTAATTATGCATAATTTACTCTCATTACTATATTAAGAACTCTTCAACTTGTTTTTCAAGTTAATTTTTAAAGTTCCTGAACATGTCAGTAAGACATATGTTTGTATGTGTGTTCGCTTCATTTTACTGCAGATTCATTTTTATACAAGACACAGTTTATCACAGGCTTTTCAGAAAGACTGTAAAGCCCAGGACACACCGGTGAGTGTCAGTCTGGTTAATTGTTTTGGTGTGTTTCACACGATGCCTCTTGACGGGTTAACATCGGAGCAAGTTGGCCCAATTCAGCATGTTGAATCGTGTTGGCCATTGGCTGAAGAGTGCGATCTGATTGGTTATTTGTAAAGTGAAGTGATGTGAAGTGACGTAACCAGGTAAACAATACGAGACAAGAAGGGATACAAAGAGGCTGGCTGTAATTTTGCTACATTTTTCAAATATTTGCAAATGACATGGATTATTTGCTTATCAGACATATTTGCACAAATGAATTCCTCTGTGGTGTCAATTACAGTAATTATGGTACTAAACCCATCCGTTTCGTTTGTTCATGCTTTTTTTTGGTCCAGACGAGACTAGAAGCAAGCTGACAACACAATTGTATTTCGGTGGCACTAGTTATTTCGCATCGGCTTAGTGTGTCCCGTACTTAATGGAACAAGACAGTGGAAAGTATAGATAGCGAAAGGATCAGCAAATAACCTCAAGCCAGGAATCGAATTTGGATCACAGTGAGCATGTTGCTATGTGTTGACACACTAACCACAAGGCTATTGGTGCAGACATCCATCTTCTATTTCAATTACAGTGGCACATCCATCAAAGCATAGTGTTTCAAGCACAGGGCAGAAAATAGCCCATTACTTCTACATTATGATGTTTTTTCCAAGTAAAATCTGACCTGAGACCTGAGCAGACACACATGCTAGTTCATGTCACTGAAACACAGCTCATGCTCACCTCACTCTGCAGGATCATGACAGCGTGGTTGAAATGATGATGCTCAAGTGTGGCAGATGTGCCATACAGCAGTGCTAGTGCTGAGCCAGACCTTTGAAAGCAAAACGGAGATAACAGTATAATAACAATCTTACGTTGCTGTAAAATTTGAGGTCATTAATAATGTAATTTTTTTTAAAATCTTCTTTTTAGAGAATATCTCTGAAAACCAGACCCTCACTCACTCACTTTCCTTCTTTTATATTTCTCTGGCAATTGTTTTACACAGTAGATGCCGTTCCTGCAACAACCCAGCACTGAAAGTACAACCCTCAGTGTTAGGAAACACACACACTCACATTGGCCAATTTAGTTTATCCAATTTACCTATAATCGCATGTCTTTGGACTGTGGGGGAAACCGGAGCACCTGAAGGAAACCCGCACACAGATGGGGAGAACATGCAAACTCCACAAAGACAGAGTTTACAATCAGTAAGATTAGGAACTTTTATTTGCTTTTATTTATATACATTCATTTATTCATTTTCTTTTCGGCTTAGTCCCTTTATTAATCCGGGGTCGCCACAGCGGAATGAACCGCCAACTTATCCAGCATATGTTTTACGCAGCGGATGCCCTTCCAGCTGCAACCCATCACTGGGAAACATCCATACACACTCATACACTACGGACAATTTAGCTTACCCAATTCACCTATAGCACATGTCTTTGGACTTGTGGGGGAAACCGGAGCACCCGGAGGAAACCCACGCAAACACGGGGAGAACATGCAAACTCCACACAGAAACGCCAACTGACCCAGCCGAGGCTCGAACCAGCGACCTTCTTGCTGTGAGGCGAATGTGCTATCCACTGCGCCACCGTGAGGCCCTGCTGCCTTATTTATATACATTAAATTGTATATTAAAAGATGGTTAGATGTTCACAAAAGTATTTTATTTCAAATAAATAAAAACTTGAATTATATTTAAATCTGAAAGTGTTATTTTATTCTGCAACACTATTTTAAAATATTTTTATTGTTTGAGACACCTTACAAGAACATCAAAGGCTCATTGGAAACTTGCTTCAGCCTAAATTTTTGTGAAACTGCAAAAATATACTGAAACATATGTTTGACTGCAGTTTTTAGGAAAAAATAACACTACAGGGTATTATGACAAAAACGTTTCTTCTTTTTCACACTAATGTTAATCACATAAATAGATTATGAATGAAAAAGGATTATTTTTGCGCAGTTCTTTGCACAACACCAAATAAATACCACAAAACACCTTAACAATGTCTGTGATTTCTAATTGAATATGTTTGCCTCAATTTAGATCTCACAATGTACAACTTTTCAGGCATGGACAGTTTGCTCAATAGCTCACTTTGTACAGTGTTGTACTTGTGAGGCAAAGTGCTTAGGTTCAAAACTGTTAAAGGTTGGTTCCACAAAAAACACAAAAGATGAAACGTGCAATTTTCTCTGATGTTTGCTTTTGAAAACACTATTGGTTGGATTTAGGGAAGGGTTTAGGTCAGTGGTTTGCTAGATGTGTCCGACAAGCCCCATCTTCTTGTGGACGTGTACAAGAAGGACATGTATCTGAAATGTACAGCAAAACGTAACCTAATTGACGTATTTCACAGCAAAAATGTGTACAGCACCCTCTAGTGGATTAGTCATCTGCAACGAAATGTACCCAGAGCAATGTATTTTAGATTTCCTAAAAATGTAGTCTGAACCACATATATCCATTTAGCCTGGGCTGTTCAAAAACATTCGATCTCATACTTGAGAATGGTGTAATAGCATTAACTAATACTAATTAAAAAATAAGAAATCAATGCTAAATGCTAAAATTAAAGTACAGCTTACAATGAAAACTTGCATAATTGCTGAAAAAAAAGAAGCTCACTTGGCCTGAAAGGCGTTATTTGTGCCACGATGGTCCAAATCATGGCAGAAACATCCAACCATAAGTGCAAGTGTCTCTGTTTCTGTCAGCACCTCCTGGAACGCAGCAGTCTGGACCACAACAGAGAAACAGCCAAATCCAGTGATTCTGATAATGTCTTGAAACATCATGAAATTATGCATTTACTGCTTTTACCTGAAAAAATCATTACAAGGATATTAATGTCCTGTCATTTTTTACTGACACTCATGTTGTTAATAATAATAATAATTTCAATTATACTATGACAATAATCATACTTTTACTCACCTTGGTGTTGTTCTAATCTTTAGATAATAAAAAGAAAAGCAAATAAATGTCCTGTTTTTGTTTCTCCAGGTAATTGCAGTAAATAACAACCAGCATTAAGTTTAGGGAAAAAAAGATTCAAATAGATCAAAAAACGGTCAAATGAAACACACGCTGTACTCCTCTATACTGTGTGTTCAATTATTAGCTAAATAGTTCGCACAAACTCACTCAAAAAAAAGATATTAAGATATCAAGAAACATGACACAGAACGTCCTGGTTACGTCTGTAACCCACATTCCCCCGAATAGGAAACAGAGACGTGTGTCTGGAACAGACTACGGGAGAACGCTAGACGACCAATCACTCTGAAGAGAAAGAAAAAGGGCCAATGAATGCCTATGAGTTGGCAGAGCTCGGCTCCGCAGGTGCCAGTGATTAATCATTAGTGAGATATATCAGTGGTGTCTGTGGAGCGAGCCTCAGATTTTTGCCAGCTGAAGACCGAACACTCAGCCAACAGCTGGAGATGCTGCTGTGGCATTGAAGACGCACGTCTCCATTCCCTATTTGGGGAATGTAGGTTACGTATGTAACCAGGACGTTCCCCTTCATGGGAACTACAACGTACGTCTGGAACAGACTATGGGAGACTGTATGTAAAACGCCACAGCAACTAAGGCCGTCACGCTCCTGATGTGTGGTTTGCCAAGCAAAGCGTGAGTGCCCCAGCATCACCAAGAGCGTAACCTTCCAATGTTCCCTAGGCCCTTAATTACCATTACATGGGAATAATAGAAAGTTAAATCAGGGGGTCGTAATGAGCTTTTACCTAGCCAATATAGACTAGGAATTTTGGAATACGACAGTAAGTTAGGAAAGTGTGCCAGTCCCCGAAGGGGGAGGACGCTGCAGAGACCACCTGCTACCCAAGAGGGGAGACTTGATGGCAGTAGAAACATATGGACTGGTTAGCGGGTAGGGAAGACAAGGGTCCACCTGGTCGGGGAACACTCCGTGGCTGAAATAAGCATATGGGATCGCCATCGGGGGCCGCGCATAGCTGGGACCGAACCTCAGCATGTAGGAAGACCAAGAGTGAGCATACCAGACATCACATTGAGCCAGGCACTTGACTCCTCCGCTGAGATGGGTGCTGGGGGCCTCAGAGGTATTCTCTAGGGTTCGTCGAGCGGGAAACTTACAAGCAGAATAAAAAGGCACACGTATCTCCAGGTTAGGGAGCATGGCGCAGCAAGTGTTTATTGACACTAAGCTTAATTTCCTCCCAATTATTACCCAATTACCAAGGGTTACCCAATTATCGGGAGGAAACAGGCTCCATTAGAAGAATGTAAAATCTTGCGAATGTGTTAGGTGTCGCCCAGCCAGCAGCTCTGCAGAAATCTGTGAGAGAGGCGCCGCTTGTTAACGCCCAGGAGGTGGCGACATTTATAGTAGAGTGTGCTCTCACGTTTGGGGGACGCAGCTCACCCTGGCATTGATAAGCAAGGGCGATGGGATCAATTATCCAGTGGGCCAACCTCTGTTTAAATTCCAGGCACAAATCGCGGACCAAAAATGCCTCGAAATCCCTGACTCTCTTGAACGATGCCAACGCAATCAGCAGAGCTGTCTTCATGGACAGAATTTTTTAGAGATACCAACTCAAGATCAAATGGATCTCTCTGCAGGCCCGCCAGGACTACCGAGAGATCCCAAGAGGGCATGAGAGGGGGGCGGGATGGATTTAATCAGATCATTAATAAAGGAATCAGATAATTAGATTATGTTTCCTGAGCGTGTTGCCATCTACCGCATCATGATGAGCGGAGATGGCAGCCATTTAAACCTTTAGTGTGGAGGGTGACAGCCTATGCTCCAGCTTATCCTGAAGAAAGGATAACACAATGCTAATCTGGCAAGTTCGGGGGTCTTCTCGGCAAGAAGCGCACCACTCAGCAAATAGACTCAACTTCAGGGAGTAGGCATGCCTCGTAGAGGGAGTGATGGTGTTAACCACCGAAGGTGGTAAGTCACCTAAGTCTTCTGCACTCCATTTATGGACCACACATGGAGGTTCCAAAGATCTGGGAGTGAGTGCCAGAGGGTGCCCCCTCCCTGAGAGAGGAGGTCCTGTCTCAGGGGAATGCGCCAGGGGTGGGCCATCGCGAGGAGTATGAGTTCGAAAATCCAGGTCTGGTTGGGCCAAATAGGCCCAACAAACAAAACCTGCTCCTTGTGCTCCCTGACTTTGCACAGAGTCTGTGCAATTAGGCTCACTGGTGGGAAACGCACATTTGCGCATACCAGGTGGCCAGCTGTGAGCTAGCACATTCGTGCCGAGGGCGGCCTCGGTAAGGAAGCAAAACAACTGCCAATGAGCGTTTTCGAGAGAAGCAAACAGGTTGACATGGGCTTCCCCGAAGCGCTCCCATATCAGCTGGACTGAGCCGGGGTGGAGTCTCCATTTCCCTTGGGACGCTAGAGAGCACATCGGCTGCACGGTTGAACTCGCACGAGATGTGAATGGCACTCTGCGATTTCAACCGTCGTTTTAAAATGTAGTAATTTAATATATATTTTAAAATAAAACTACCATACCTTGACTTTTCCTAAATGTGTGTACATTTACATATTTCTAACATTGTTATATTATAAAAATTTCAAAAGAGGGTTCGGAGTATTTCTACCTTGAATGGCTTTAATAGTCAATATGCATGTTTTGAATATGCATGCCCCTCTTTCCTAACAACTTTCTGATAGCTAAACCATAACTTTATTTCAGATGTGTCTTTCAAAACAACATTTTCACTGCATTGAAAAAACTCTCCTGCTTGACACCTTCGAGATAGATCTAGTAACTCATAAGCAATGGGCTATATTCAACACAATCTCACAGCATTTCATAACTTTTTGATTTAGTGTCTAATTAATATGAAATTGTTCAATCTAATTCATCCATTTCAGATTTTCCCATCCCAATGATGATTGAGTTTGGGGGGGGGGGGGGTTTGGGGGAATTCCTTATTTTAAAAATATTAAATTTTCACAATAATTAAATTATATATTCATACCAATTAGCCATTATTCGGACAATATGTAAAATAGTTACATTTACTCATGAGATTGGGCAGGCTAAATTACAAAAATTGGATTTTTAGGGTATTGACAACAAACATTCAAAGCTTAATTCTAAAATCTCAATAGATACCTCAAATGTAAATATGATGTGACAAAAATTCAATTGAGTAAAGTCTTGTAGTGAAATTGTCTAGTAGTTTCAGTGTTAACTGCAATCTTAATATACTATTTGGACACTTAATTCCATGCTGAATAAAATAAAATTAAATCCATTATAGTTTAAATTAAATGACTTAAAATACAATAATTTAATAATTTTTGTGTGCACAATTAAAGAAACCATACATGTTTTGATGAACATGAGACTGAGTAATAAAAATAATAATAATGAAATACTGTATCACATATTAGAGCAAAATCACACATTATAGCAATATGATCATCTTACTCGTTTAGGGACTTACTGTGATCATTATAAACATACACTGCGAGACATTAAAAGCATGCCTCCAGTTGTGGTATGCAACAGTACGGTAGTTCTTCCTCACAGTAAGCAGCCAGCGGCACAGAACCTGAGCAGAAACAGAAACATACGGTGTAGTATTCACAACCAACCTCCAGAATCCCAAAGAACCAACTTGTAGCACAGTCCCTCATCAATATAAAACCTTTGCTGCTTCACACAACATACAGTGCATATGTAAGCAGCATTTCACTCCTCCAGTCAGCAAAGTCGGATTTTGGCCCCCTCTTATGTGGTGATTGCCTTACCTCATAATCAATTTTGAATTTCTGCACGACACCAAGCTCCAAAAACATCCGCAGGGAGGCCGTGATCATGGCATCGTTGTCCAGTGAAAAGTCATTAAAGTGGAACTCATCGATCCCGAGCTCACTGCTCAGGGGAATCTTAGCAGCCTGAGACAGGAGAGGGGACAATTTCAGCAACTCCAGTAGCAAGGCAATTAAATATCGGAGCCGAGCTTGATCCACCAAGGGCTCAAACAGTAAGAGTATATTACACTCTGCCATTTCAATTATTAATACTTCAGCTCTCTCATGTCCCACTAAGTATAATTTTCTGGGAAACGCAAGGGGCTGAGATGTTTTTATGCATCTTTCTCTCTAATGTATGGGTTTAATTTGAAGTTTTCATCACGTCTCTCTGGAGAAAAAGTTTAAAACATTCTTTACTCCACTGATGTATGAATCTTGAACAGGCCTTTTAATTGAGAGATAATGTCCATCCAGACTAGGTAATCTGACTGAGTTGTATGACTTGTATAAATGAGGTTTATTTTAAGATAACAACTGGCAGGATGAATATTTTGCTTATTAATTACATGGCTACAATATAAGTTACTTGTTCTTAAAATCAAAATCTTAATTGGAGTCAAAATATTCGATTGGCTCAGTAAAGGCAAAGCGTTGCTGCTGTAACATGGCTGCAGCAGATGCAATGATTTTAGCAATGTTACCTAGTTGGGGACTATTTTCAAGCACTGTGTAATATCATTGTCCCTGCTGCAGCCATGGTACTGCAGCAAAGTTCTTTTATTTATATCAAAGTTGATTATTACACTAGAATGAGGCTATAGTTCCTAGCCATATATATACAGAAAATAGCAACTTTTCATTTTCCATCAGTCTTAGTGCACAACTATAGAGTAGTCGAGCTTTAAAGAGACCTATTATGCAAAAATCACTTTTATAAGGAGTTCAACAGTGTTGTGGCAACAGTCTGTGAATATAACCAGCTTCTAATAGTAAAAAAATTATCAATTTAATTTTTTTATAATCACACTTAATACTTTGATTGACATTCTCCCTTTATACATGTCATCAGAGGGGAAAACTCTGTCCAATAGTGACATCTCCCCCTCATTAGCATAGGCTATTAAGTCTTGTTTTTGAATCTGCCCTCTTTTGAAAAAAGCACAATCTCATTTGAATTTAAAGTGACGGTCACCAAAATGGCACAATTAGTATCAAAGCCTAAAAGGGACAGTTTCAAAAAGTTATAAAACATTGTTTATTTAGTTTTTTGAGCTGAAACTTCACATACACACTTTATGGAAATCAGGGACTTATTTTACATCTTGTAAAAGGGGCAAAATGGGTCCCCGCTTCATAGAAAACATGTTTAAACTCTTTCTTTTTTAATTATTGAGCATGATGCTAATGGTCTAATCCAATTCAATGATCTATGCTAAGCTAAATGTGCTCAGCTGAAAAGGAACATTTAACTTAAAAAAAAAAAAAAAGTTTCATTTTACGTCTCCTAGAGTTAAACAGTTGACTTGAACCATTTTTTATGCTTTCTTGCTGATTTCTTGTTCTGGCAAGGTCACCTATAGTTTAGCTAAGCATGATGATTAGCTAAGCATGTTCAAAATTTTCAAAAAAAAAGAGTATTGATCATTTTTTCTATTTAAAGCTTGAGTCTTCTGTAGTTACATTGTGTAATAAAACAGACGGAAAATTAAAAATGACTATTTTCTAGGTTAATATTAATAGGAACTATACTCTTGTTCTGGCGTAAAAGTCAAGAAACTCTGCTGCTGAACAATGCTTGCACCAGGTGGAGTGACATTACGCAGCGCTTAAGAATGGGCTGTTTTTTTAGAGGGAGCCTTGAAACCATGGAGGCATGAGAGACGCTTCTGATTCAAGTCATTATGCTAAGCTAAGCTAAAAGTGATCCTGCCAGAAAAAGAAATCAGCTGAATGTATTTTAAAATGGTTCAAGTCAACTGTTTAACTCAAAAAAGATTGATTGTGGAAACTGGGATACTTTTTTCCACTTCTCAAGTTCACATTTATTATATCATTATAATTGTATTTACTTTCACTTTTTATTAGGCTCTGTCCTTGCAATAAAACTACAGTAAATTTAAAACATACGTATATATATATAGTACATCCGAAAAGAACTCATAGTGCTTCACTTTTTCCACATTTTTTTATGTTACAGTCTTATACAGGTTACAGAAAACAGTTACAGAAAAATTTCTGCTGCTCTGAAAGTTCCAATGAGCACAGTGGCCTCCATCATCCGTAAGTGGAAGATGTTTGCAACCACCAGGACTCTTCCTAGAGCTGGCCGGCCATCTAAGCTGAGTGATCAGGGAAGAAGGGCCTTAGTCAGGGAGGTGACCAATAACCCAATGGTTACTCTGTCTGAGCTCCAGTGTTCTTCTGTGGAGAGAGGAGAACCTTACAGAAGGACAACCATCTGTGGAGCAATCCACCAATCAGGCCTGTATGGTAGAGTGGCCAGACGGAAGCCACTCCATAGTAAAGGGCACATAGCAGCCCGCCTGGAATTTGCCAAAAGGCATCTAAAGGACTCTCAGACCATAAGAAACAAAATTCTCTGATCTCTTTGGAGTGAATGCCAGGCGTTACGTTTGGAGAAAACCAGGCACTGCTCATCACCAGGCTAATACCATCCCTACAGTGAAGCATGGTTTTTTAGCAGCAGGAACTGGAAGACTAGTCAGGATAGAGGGAAAGATGAATGCAGCAATGTACAGAGACATCCCGAATGAAAACCTGCTTCAGAGCGCTCTTGACCTCAGACTGGGGTGACGGTTGATCTTGCAGCAGGACAATGACCCAAAGCACACCGCCAAAATATCAATGAAGTGGCTTCACAACAACTCGGTGAATGCCCTTGAGTGGCCCAGCCAGAGCCCAGACCTAAATCCTATTGAACATCTCTGGAGAGATCTGAAAATGGCTGTAAACCGTCGCTTCTCATACAACCTGATAGAGCTTGAGAGCTACTTCAAAGAGGAATGGGCAAAAATTCCCAAAGACAGGTGTGTCAAGCTTGTGGCATCATATTCGACTTGAGGCTGTAATTGCCACCAAAGGCGCATCAACAAAGTATTGAGCAAAGGCTGTGAATACTTATGTTCATGTGATTTTTCAGGTTTTTTATTCTTAATAAATTTGCAACAATTTCAAAAAATCTTTTTTTACATTTTTATTATAGGGTATTGTGTGTAGAATTTTGAGGAAATAAATTAATTTAAACCATTTTGGAATAAGGCTGTTACACAAAAAAATGTGGAAAAAGTGAAGCGCTATGAATACTTTCTGAATGCACTGTATATACATACATATATATATATATATATATATATATATGTGTGTATGTATGTAT
>CAIGQW010053747.1:221741-236451 GCA_903798125.1 Danio choprae | reverse complement strand
TTGTATGGACTTCATTTGCATATTTTATCTCTTGACCTGACTTACCTTCAGTCGATCAACCTCTGCCTTGGAGCACGTAGCATGATACGACAGCATCTGGAAGAACACAGAAACAACAATACACTATGAACACCAGGCATGCACAATAAATTCTCTGTTCTGACACATTTATTTGCAGGCAAAAATGTAGATGTTATGTTAATGAGCAAGATAAAGCACAAGCGGAAACATTTAAATAAGAGATATTACTCACATCTAGAGCCACAGATTGCTTAGCCCAAGTCTTCTTCACCTGGTTATACATCATTGTGTTGTTAATGCCCAGACCACAAAAAATAACAAATGCCTGTAAGGAACAACAGAAATGAAAATTACTCGCCTGCATGATTTATGAAAGCACCAGCAATCTCTAATTCACTAATAAAATACTGATTTGTCATTTTATTACTCAACATCAATTATTTGAATAGTCACACCTCAAATAATCTTTGGTCTGCATCATTAAATGTCTTCCTGTCCAAACGGTTCAATATCTGGGCAACACCTAATGAATGAAAGAAGTTGAAATTAAAATTGATGTGTTTGTGTACAAGCAATTAATTATTTGAGTGGGGGAAACTCACCAATAATCTGATGAGTTCGATTCCAGATGGGGACGCATAAAACTGATCTGATATGAAAACCAGAAGCCTGATCCGCCTAAGTAGAAAAAACATTGCTTGGATGATACATGTGTGTGCTTAAGTAGTATGTCCAAATTGGTGATATTCAGGGGTAAAAAGAGTAGGTGGGACGTATTCTGATGAACTATACTTCAGTCAAGTCATTCATTCATTCATTTTCCTTCGGCTTAGCCCCTTTATTCATCATGGATCGCCACAGCAGAATGAACCTCCAACTTATCCAGCATATGTTTTACACAGCGGATGCTCTTTCAATGGCAACTCAGTACTGGGAAACATCCATAGACATGCATTCTCACAAATACACTACAGCCAATTTAGTTTATTCAATTCACCCATACCGCATGTCTTTGGATTGTGGGGGAAACCGGAGCACCCAGAGGAAACCCATGTCAGCATGGGAGAACATGCAAACTCCACACAGAAATGCCAACTGACACAGCCGACACTCGAACCAGCGACCTTCTTGCTGTGAGGTGACAGTGCTAATCACTGAGCCACCGTGTCACCAGACTCAGTCAAGTCTCAAGTCAAGACCCAAATTAAAAATAAATTTAAATGTACTGTAACATCTACTCAGACTGAATGCAAAGTAATTTATATGCTCTTGATGGTGAGAACACTTAATTACATAAAAAGTGTATTTCAGTCTTAAAAGGTATTGTTGGTACTGCAGTTCCCCATCATGGGAACTCCAACGTGTGTCTGGACATACGAGAGTACGTCAGACGACCTATCACTCTGAAGAGTAAGAAAACGGGCAAATGAATGCCAAATGAAATGGCAGAGCTCAGCTCCACAGCTGATACTGATTAGTCATTAGCGCCTATATTAGTGCCTGCTGAGGAGCGAGCATCTAGAATTTGCCTGCTGAAGAGCCAATCACTCAGCTAACAGCTGGAGACTCAGGTGCTGTGGCAGTGGAGACACACGTCTCCATTCCCTATTCGGGGAACATGGGTTACGTACGTTACCAGGACGTTCCCCATCATGGGAACTCCAACCTGTGTCTGGAACCAGACATATGGGAGAGTTTATGGAAAACGCCACAGCAGCTAAGCCCGTCACGCTCCTGATGTGCAGTTTGCCAAGCGTAGTGCGTTCCAACGTCCCCTAGGCACTTAATAACCATTACATGGGAAAAATTGTATATATAATAATGTGCTTTTACCTAGCTAATATAGTTTAGGGATTTTTACAAATAAGACGTTGGGAAAGCGTGCCAGTCCCAGAAGGGGGAGGACGCTGCAGAGACCACCTGCTACCCAAGAGGGGAGACTTAATGGCAGTAGAAACATATGGACTAGCCCTAATGAGGGGGAGTGCTACATATGATAAGCTGGTTAGTGGGTAGGGAAAACACGGGTCCGCCTGGTCAGGGGGAACACTAAGTGGCTGAAATAAGCATATGGGATCGCCATCGGAGACCGCGCATAGCTGGCACCGAACCTCAGCATGTGGGTAGACCAAGAGTGAGCATACCAGACATCACACAGAGCCAAGCACCTCAGTCGGGTGCTGGGGGCCTTAGAGGAATTTTATAGGGTTTGCCAAGCGGGAAACTTACTAGCAGAATAGAAAAAGCGCATGTATCTCCGGGTTAGGGAGCATGGCGCAGCAAGCGTTTTTGACACTGAGCTTAATTTCGTTCTGATTGACCATATTAACCCAGTAATCGGGATAAATTATAAAATCTCACAAACGTGTTAGGTGTCGCCCAGCCCACAGCTCTACCTAATCTGTTAAGAAGTGCTGAGTACTCACGCCGAAAAGGAGGCACCGCTTTTTCTTTTTTTTTTAAGTGTGCTCTCTCTCCCGGGGGGGACACAGCTGGCCCTGGTATATGAAGCGTATAAACTATAAAATGAACTAACCTCTGCTTTGATACAGCACTTCTCTTCCGCTGATCATAAAGCAAAAAAGCTGCTTAGAGACGCGTGTCACATTAAGAGCAGTGCGCGGACATAGCAATGAAAGGGCCGGGTCTGCCTCCTCCGCAGACAGCGCTTGCAGGCTCACTACCACTTTTAATATTAAAAGGGGTGGTAGGAACCTTGGCACAAGCTGAACCGGGGTCTCAGGTAAACGTGAGAGTAGGCTGTTCCAAATTCCTGGCACGATTTGCTGACCGAAAATGCAATCGGAATCCAAACCCTTCTGAATGATACCAACGCGACCAGCAGAGCTGTCTTCATGGACAGAAAACTGATAGATACTGAATCGAGTGGCTCAATAAACCTAACCATAACCGCTGGGACTAGAGAGATCTCAAGAGGGCAAGAGAGGGGGACGGGGATGGAATTAACCATCTCGTACCACGCGCCTCTGAGGAACCAGCTGATGAGGTTATGCTTTCCCAGCGCGATACCATCCACCGACCCCTCAGAGAGCGGGGATGGCAGCACACCAAACCTTCAGTGTGGAGGGTGACAGCCTGCGCTCCAGCTATCCTGAAGGAAGAAAACACAACACTAATCTGGTATGTCCGGGGTTCTTCTCAGAGAGAAGAGCTCCACACAACGAATAGACACTAGAGGACAAAGGCTTGCCTATACAGGGTGCTCTAGCCTGAGTGACGGTGTTAACCATCTACTGATAGGTCACCTAAGTCTACTGAGCTCTGTCTAGAAACCCTCCATGGGGGTTCCAGAACCCTGTGCGGGTGCCAGAGGGTGCCCGTCCCAGAAAAAAGAGTGCTTCTTCCAGGGAATTCGTCAGGGAGAGCCATCACGAGGAGTGTGAGTCCGGAAACTCGAGTCCGGTTGGGCCAAGATGGCGCAATGAGCGAGACCCGCTCCTCATCTCCCCGACCTTGCACAGAGTCTGTGCGCGCAGGCTCACTGGGGAAAAACGCATATTGCTTAAACCCGGGGGCCAGCTGAGAGCCAGTGCATTCGTGCAGAGCAGGGGAAAGCAGCTAGCGAAGGGCCGCTCAGGAGAAGTAGTACGATGACCTGGGCTTCTCTGAAGCATGCTCATAATAGCTGGACCGTGCCGGGGTGGAGTCTCCATTTTCCTAGAAACGTAACTGTCGTGAGAGCGTGTAAGCTGGCACAGAGAGCTTGTACGAGATATGAACAGCACGCAGCTATTAGGCTGCATGACTCCGGTGGAGCAGATGGCGAGCGAGCTGAGACATGCGGCGATAGCGCACATCACCCAAACATCTGACATGCGCTACCATCTGACATACTGGCCGTCCTAACCAACACTGCCGAATAACAGCCAGGTGGCCGTGGTGCTGGGCAGAAGTGAAATGGCCCACAGCGGTGTGGGCTCTGGCCGTGAGAGACACAGATAACCCACCCGCCTTGGATGGGGGTCTCAGCTTACCCCTCCAGGTGGCAGTGCCCACCACCTGAGAAATAGCATCGCACCCACTGACTGCCTCGCCATCAGGTGAGGTGAAGATGGAAGTGCACGAGGAACGGGCAGAGAAAAACACCCTCTATGCCAGTGTGTCCTCGCTGTGCGCCCCTGGGAAGAAGGGGACGGGAGCCGGAAGATTTATCTTACATCAGCCTGCATGTCATACCCTCTAGTCGGTCCGGTGGTGAGACTGGGGGACAAGCCATCTCCAGCCACACTGCAGAAGCAGCCCAGGAAGCGCAGCCATCATGTCTGATTCGAGAACCGTGACCACACATTGCACCCCATAGAATGTAAGCGAGCCCGGTCTGTCATCTGACCATGACAGCTCGCCCTCCGATGTCGCGATAGATGTCTGATCTCCAGTGTCATCAAGCAGAGGCGCGCGCATCCCAGGGATGAACCGCACAACCATTTAAAGCTTGGATGGTGCTTGCTGTGGAGGTGACGGATCCCCTACTGTGATCCTCAGATCTGACCGCGTGTTAGCGGCTTTCACAGGGAGCAATGGGGGTGGCTTGGAAGCCGCGATCTCAGCTGCGCAACAGCCTTGCCCTCACAGTAAGAGCATGAGCTGTCCACGAGAACTGCATCAACTTACTGGACCCCCAGAACTGTGATGCGATACCTGTGCCCATCATTCGGAGATAGGAACCACCGCATCCAGAAACGCACAGTCAGAACAGCGTCTTGAAAAAGACGTGTTGATTGACTGTGTTGCTCTCTTAGGGAATCTGCTCTTTTAATAGAAACTGTTCTTTTGTGCACACCAGTGAAATGCCCAGGGGACAAGAAAGACCAGATCGACCGCCGATGTTGCGTCTTCTCCTGCACTGGTAAGTAAACTGGTTTCAGTCTTGAAATCAGGTTGGCAGATAGAGTGTCTTCAGTCTCGTGAGAGGCTCTGAAGCTAAATTCTAGATGCTCGCTCCTCCACATCTCCATTCCCTATTCGGGGACGTACGTAACTAGGACGTTCTTTTCTGTACTATTGAAATTGTACTTGAAGATAAATAAGAGGGTATTTACACAACAGCTTTTTTAACCTAAAAATGGCAAATATGTTATGCGTTTTGACCCTTCGATTAATGTCACCAACTGCTGCAGTATGCATTTTTAGTTGTTTGGGGATCGGTTTTAAATTTTCATCTATACACAAAACCTCGGAAACACAAAGAAAATGTTTCTGTTCAAAACATGCACATTTGTTTTTGAATAACATAACACACGCAGAGTGCTTGATTATAATTTCAGCTGTAGTGTTATCTAATATTATATTGTAGTTAATATATTTTAAATGTACTAAATAGCAATCATTATAAACAAATTAGAATGCATGACAAACGTGTGTCAATAAAAAGTATATTAACTTTTATTGTTATTTGTTGTTTTATTGTTTATTGTTCAAACAGACTACCCTTTCGTTATGTTTGTGGCTGTTTGTGGCCCTTTGACCTTCATTATGACACAATTTTTAATTTGCAAAGCCATGATACCAAATAATCATGCATTGTTGTTTGTTGGTGGAAAAATTTGTAATTTTTACCGTCCAATTTCTTAATATCCAAAAAAAAAAAAAGTGGTTGAGAAGTATCCTAATGTATCCTACTACTTCGGTCAAGACATCCGGATTTCATTCTTATTAACCTTATTCAAACTAAATGTAAGTGTAGTATCTATTTAGAATGAACAGAGTGATTAAAGTAAGTAAGCCATGGTGTTTTGCATCACATAGTGTTAAAAATAGTATTAGTTGGAACTATAGTGTTAATCAAAATAGTGCAGGCTATTTGGGGCTAAAATCAGACATAGGTTTAGGCATAGCGATAAAACAACTGTAGAACCAGCATAAGAGGGTTTGTTCTGCTCACCTCAGCATCAAAACGGGGATCCTGACAGACGTCACTTATGTTAACTGGCAGCCCAGTTGATGCTACCAACTCAGCAATGCTATTATTGATCAGCCAGTCTGAACAAGACACCTTCTCCATGCTAACTTTGTCAAATGCAAACACACACACAAACAGAGACACACACACACACACACACACACACACACACACACACACACACACACACACACACAAACACACGTACTAAGCATAGTATACATTAATTAATATTATTATTATTATAATTAATTTTATTAGCTTATACCCTATAAGCGTGTAGTAGCTTGTTAATATTAATAATCCTGTTGTTCTCACCTGATGTCATGATCAACACTACACAGTGGAGACATTAGTTCAAACGTCTGGGAGAATTTTACTACCTGAGAACAGAGTAAGATGAAAATGTCAGCTTTGTTTGTTGAACAACAGTTGCAGAACATTGCTAATGTGTTCTAAATAGTTTTGCTCGGGTGTGGTAAGTGTTTGCTTTGTGGTCTAAGTATTTTATATACAATATTTTCATTTTCACCACTGTTTATCATTTGTGCAGACAGTATAAATATGATTTGAGAGAAAAGTGTTTTTGAATCAGTATTTTGATTTTCCAAATAATATTAAAATAAACAGGAGGATATTTTTATTTCAATGAACATATCTAAAATAAAGCAGTAGTAAATTTTATAATTACAGTAATACTGTTTCAAAAACAAAGCATGCAGTCACATGCAGACACTTGTAAACACCAATCTCTTTACTTCTTATAAGGTGTGGAGTAACTTGTGTTACCTTTGCAATAATCAAGAGTTGAAACATGATGCCCTCTATTGGCTGAATTGAATATGCGGTCAGTGGCAACTATGCATGAAAAACAGGCCACCAGCACAGACAAAGCCCTTTGCTCCAAACAAATAATTTTTGCAGGCTAACCTGTACTTTAAGTGTGTCACCCCATTTGCCAGACTCATGGCAGGAAGTCTGGTATTCTTGGCAGTTTTTTATCGTTCAAGGTCTACCATTGAGGCCACTTGACTGACATCAGCAATCACATATGGTTTTGTAACACATCATGTTTAAGGACTGATAATTAAGGATTGATAAAGGATTGATACCACTGGCTTGCTTGGTTTGGGACTTGTGGAGCTGCGCATCGATAGATTTTCTCTTCAGTGTTTCTGAAGACTTTCAGCAGTGAAAATTAAACCGCACTGAAGTAAACTGAACTCTGAAAACTGGACTGACAGTTTCAATTTACTAGAACTTCTATGTTAAGCTGCTTTGACACAATCTACATTGTTAAAGTGCCATAGAAATAAAGATTAATTGAATTAAATAATTTAAAGTTGATGTTCCTACAATAACAGACTGGTGCGCAATCAATAAATCATTCATTCGAGTACAGTGTCTTCAGTTGTCAATAGTCTTTGCCATGAAATTCACATACTTTTGAGAGTCCAGTGTTTAGTTGATAATAAGGTTTTAGGTCAATGGAACCAGGAGTGGTAAAATGGTAACTCATTTCTCATGAGTTAAAAACAAAAATTAGCATTATTTATGAATGATAAAAATCTTAACTGCTTTATGGAAACTATAAACATAAAAGCATTTAGATTGTAATTATTATTTGGTGTGGTTGTGACGCTATTACTTTAATCTCTACGCATGACAAAATTAGTTGGTTATTCATTCATTCATTCATTTTAATTTCGGCTTAGTCCCTTTATTAATCTGGAGTCGCCACAGCGGAATGAACCGCCAACTTATCCAGCATATGTTTTACGCAGCGGATGCCCTTCCAGCTGCAACCCATCTCTGGGAAACATCCATACACACCCATTCACACTCATACACTACAGACAATTTAGCTTACCCAATTCACCTATACCGCATGTCTTTGGACTTGTGGCGGAAACCGGAGCACCCGGAGGAAACCCACGCCAACACAGGGAGAACATGCAAACTCCACACAGAAACGCCAACTGACCCAGCCGAGGTTCGAACCAGCGATCAGCCACCGAACGTGTGAGGCGAACGTGCTACCCACTGCGCCACTGTGAGGCCCCTAGTTGGTTATTATGGTCAGGAAAGATTGTGGCTTCATGCTCATAGTTTGAGTTATCATTTGTGACCATAGCACAAAAACAAGTTGTGTTCCACATTTTAATACTTCTGGCAAGGATGCCCATTCCTGCTCCTGGAGGGTCAACATCCTGCAGAGCTTAGCTCCAACAAGCTCTAACACATTTACCTGAAATGCTCTTTTCTGTGTTTGAAATTGCCCCCGATAACTTTAAAATACTATTGCCCTACAAACACAGCTCTAGTGAGTCTGAAAACCTAGATGAACCTAGTGATGTTTCAGATGTATTTATTTGAGGTTGAATTTACACCAAAGACTACAGATATACAAAGACAGTGCACTGGCATTACTATGAATGGGGAAAAGTGCAACGCTCAGTATGGCTGCCAGAGTGAAGGAAGTCCCGCCTTCCAGTCGAAATAGCCAATCGTCAGTCTTTATAGCCACATGATTCTGTGTGGGAAGGGGTCTGTACAGATTTGATTGTCTGTTATGGCAAGCCCTGTCATCTGGCAACTACAAGAGCAAAACATTACAGCACATCTCCAGTGTCGTCCTCCAGTCTTTGCTCAGGTTTTGTCTCTGTCCTTAATTGTTTCTAACCGCATTCTCTAATTACAGTTGAAACCTCCATAAATGGGATTGGTGTTGTGGCAACATTTGCGCATAGGCAATAGCTGGATCATACTGTAAATTATGTGTTTTAGATGTAATTAGGGCTTAAGCAACAACAATAAAAGGGGGAGGGGAGGTCAGATTTTGTTGCTGATGTAAAATGTGCAATTTAATTGAGAGTTCTGCAAGCAGACTTCAGGATTCTTCCATTCATTTAGTTAGGACATTAGTCTTGGATGTACTGCCCGAGGGCGTTACAAAATGGCCACCGAGTAAACAGACTTTCCTTAAAAGGGACAAACTCAGAATATGCTTATGTGATAACAATAAGAAGATGGTCCACTGAGAAATATGGAATAAATGAAGAAAAACACAAAGAACACTATAATCGGGGCAGAAAAGAGAAAAGCGATCTCACTGGGGAGTGGATATCTTCCAGCAAAAGCACAGAGCAGCGTTCACACTGAAGCAATGTCAGCGCACGCTGCATGATCTTCCTCACTATCTTCTCCAGGTCCGTCTGCTCCTCAAACAGATCATTCACCACCTCCAGCAGGGCCTTGAGAAAACACAACAACAGCTCGAAATGCATTCAGAAAACCAGGCCTTCGAGCTTTGGACCAGATCATTTAATATTTGAAACCTTGAGACTTGAGAATTGTAAACTAGCTTACAAAATCAAGCAACAGTGTCTTATGTCTACAAGTCTAGAGGCAGATTTAGAATTTTTGAGTTTTATTCAGCAGGGCTTGACTCACTCTGCTCCTCTCATACTCCTTGCGGGATTCGGAGAAGAGCTTGGCGTTGGAGATCGATATTCCGCAGAATGGTAGATACATTTGCAGCACCTGTAGAGAGAAGCATGATGCCTTTAAAGCTTCAGACATGTTGATTCATAATCATAAGAGAAATTCAGTAGAATATGTTAGTTTCAGTATAATTTTGTTAGTTTGTTGGCCAATTCATGTATTGTTTTAAAAATAAACCTACTCTCACAAATAAATAACAAAAAATATACATAAAAGAGCCTCACTTCTAAATTTATTTGTCATGAAGAGTTTTAAAAGAATTTTAGATGTTACAGAAGATAAAGAAAATAAATAAAGAAATAATTTTTGGGGATTGTAATTTGCCAATATTAGGTTGCAAATTAGGTTTTGCTGATGCTTTTATGTACTGTATTGACCTTATTCTGCAATGTAGAAGTGCCCTTGATTTTTTCCATTGAACATCAATGGAAGTGATTGAGACTGGAAGTCTCAAGCCAAAAAGATCCCAATGGATGCACCCACTCTTACATGAAGAATGCAGTCGATAGTCATAAGAGAACAGTAATATTGGGAAAAGAAAAACAGCAGAAGCAGAACAGGATGCAACACATCAGTTTTGCTTCTTTGTATTTCTAGGGCATTTATAACAGCACGGTCTGTATCTGCTTTCAGCGCTGCTTGGCATAAATAATTCTAAAGAGAAATGCTGTGCTATTAATCACTATCTAGAGAGAGATGTTTTGAAGCAGCGATGAAAGTAAAGGAATGTGATGTGCGGGTACAGATTGACTTGAGCTCAGAGCGTGCAGTTCTGGATCTTCTTTGCTTTAGTATTGATTCTGAGGTATATGTGATTTAAATGCCTGGTCTGTTCACAATTTCATTACTCATTGCGAACAGCTTTAAGAAATTACTGGTAACAAAGAAACAATAAAACAGATCTAGCTTTGATTTATGCAGTTGTTCAGTGCGTGTGCGAAAGTACCATGGGGCTCCAATTGGTTATGCTTCTGTTTCTAAGGTTATGAATAAATGGCCAATCTTCACATCTATATGTCTAATTTTCTGAACCTATAAATACTCCGGCATAGCAGGATATTCGCTAAGGTGTTAATTTATAGATCTCTATTGACTTAGCGCAGCCATTATCTTCACCCTCTAGAGTTTCATTACCAGCAAAAGTTTGGGCACAATAGTAATAGGCATCTGGAGAATGTAATAGGCTGTAAATCCAGCAGATGGAGCAGATCTTTTGAATGTAACATCCGCATGAATGAAGCCAAGAGAAAAGAAGTACAAAGCTTACTTTCTCATCGTCCTCGGTAAATGGTGTTCCGCTGGGGTTCTTGTTGATGGCCTGCACTACGCCGATGACTTCACCGTCACTGTTGCGGATGGCCATACACAGAATGGACTGAGTCTTATAGCCTGTCAGCTTGTCAATTTCATCACTGAACCGGTGGTCCTACATAATAGAAGGAATTAAATTCATTTTTGGATGCAAAAATGAATAAGCATTTTATCAAAGTACTATTAAAGAAAGTGATGTGTCGGGAAATCTGATAATCAAGATGTGTTTTGATTTACTAGTGATTTATTTTATTGTTTTTAAAGACTATCCTTGCAAATGTTCTTATTTATAGGTCAATTACAACAATTCAAATATAATCCAACAGGATATGGGGGAAAATCTTAATTGTTTGACTATGACTTTATATCATTGAGGACTATGAAAAAAAATGAAGATTCATCTTGTTACAGGTTATGTGATTATTCAGATTTGGGGGTTTTGGGAACAAACTGCTTTCATTTCCACTGACCTTCCATCTGACAACTATATGGGATACTATAACATTCATTGCACTGCCTTAATGGATCCTCTCTAACCACATATAGGGACAGCTTGCCCATGGACATGATATAATGATGTGTATGCACGACTGGTAGAGTGTATTTAAAAATGAGCAAGTTGTTATCAAGAGAGCTTGAAATAGAAAATTTGAGGTGTTTTGTATCTTTTGAATGTAGTCAAAATAATCCTGCAGCGATTCCAAGCTTTGGCTGCAGAAACATGAATCTTTGAAGTCACTTTTCACATACTGTAAGCTAAATCTTTCTATCTGTATTAAATTTTTATATTTTTGCTGTAGCTGTTGGATAAACAAGAGAACACAATAAAAGCAGAAAGGAGTAAACTGCATAATGAAAGTAGAGTTTACCACAATGATTTTGGGGCAAAGGTTATGTCTTTTATTGTTACAGGATGTGTTGGCCATATTTTTGTGTCACCTCCTTCTTGTTTAATTAATAGTTTTGTTTCATAATTGTTGGTAATTTGTTTGATTGAATTATTGAATTCTTTTATAAGCCACTGTTTTCAAATAAATAATAATAATAACGCTACTCTGACCATTATTCAGAGGAGTATAAACTGTAATAATATCCTCCCTCATAAATTTGTTTATCGTGCAGAGTTTTAAAAGGATTTTAAATATTTTTACATTATAAAATAAAAATTAGATTTTTGGGGTGGGGGTGAGGGCTACTTTGTCAAGATTGCCTTACGCAACGCAAATTAGGTTGCCACTAGCATAGATAGCAAATTAAACATAATGAGTTTTGACGACGTTCATTTATTCATGAACATATTTAGTGACAAGTTAAATACGCACTGTCTAACTGTAAACTAACTTTTATTATTCATTACTGCTTAAAGACCCTGTTGAAAGCTATGTTCTTAAAATATCTTGACCGTACCCTTATTATTCATTCGAATAAACCACACCACAAAATACGCAGCTGTGTATTATTTGTTGTAGTTCTACCTCGTATGCGTTCGGTATGTTGACGGTTTCTCCGTGTTCTGCTACATAACCTATGATGCCTTTTCCCCACGGAACCTGCACCTCATTTGAGTCCAGAGTGCTGGAAGAGGGTCGCACTGTAGTACCCGAGTGCACATCAAAAAACTTGGACACAAGTGTCCTCTTATGAGACGGTCCCTCCACCAGGAAAAGCGAACACCTGTCTGCGTTCACCATAATGCACACATTGATAAGTATCTTGTAACTCAGATTCGTCATGTCAAGTTCGTTAGAAATGTCCTTAACCAGCTCAAGAAAGAACTCCCTTTCGTTGGACTCTTTGAGTCTGTATTTGTAGTCAATAGCGCTGGAGGCATATTGAGGCACGTTCACCCGGGACTCGAGCAGCGCGCTCAAGATGTGCGCCGTGGTCGGCGGTAACGAACTGGCTTTCCGCAGGAGCGCGCGCCGCCGCATGCTCGACTGGGACTCGTGAGCCGTGAGACTGACGTGCTCGTCGTAGGTCCGGTGCGCCGTCATCGCTTTGGACCGGGCGAAGTTCTTTCGGAGCTCCATGTGGGACGATCTGCGCTTTAGTCCATCGGGGTTCGTGGGCCAGAATGGATCCCTCGCGACCCCGCGTTTTTCCTCCACCGGAGAGGCTTTGGACGGCTGATGCTCTTTCAACCACCTGCTCAGGCTGTCACATTTTCCCTTTCTGACGAGATATTCCTCAAAAAGCTCCGGATGGCAATCCAGAAATGCCTCCACCTCGGAAAAATCAAAAGCTGTCATGTCGATTGCCGAAAAGCCACCACAGCCAAAGTGTTGTGGAGTCGTGTACTGTAACACGCAGCTCACCGTGATGCTGCACACACTTCACACATCCATCTGCCATTTACATATCAACGCTCTCCAGCCATCCTCCTCACGCAGGTCTTTTATGAAGCTCCAGGAGTTGAACGCTGAAATAAATTATTAAATAGCCTACAGCTGTGCAGTGAAATAAAAGAAATTTGTTAGATGTTTGGCAGGTAAGACAAATCTCCTCTGGAGGGACCTAAATAAACTTGAAAGCAAAAAAAAAAATGGTTTGTGTCACAGTGTGTGTGACTGAAACTGGGTGTCTACTTTTGTGTCTACTGGTAGTTTAACGAAGTCTTTCTATGCGGTATATTCATCACGCCTGCTTAAATATGCGTGCGCGTGTGCGCCCGCGCGCGATTGTGTGTCAGAAAGAGAGAGAGATTATTTTCCAATACCTTCTTTTATTTCATTAAGCACTAATGAGCTAAAGGCTTTTGAAGTAGCCCCAGTCTGAAAATTATGACTGCTTTCATTTGTCATTAAGGAATCCCTTTAATCTAAGCCTGTCCACAATATGTGTATTCCAAATGGATGAATAGCCCATTGTTTCCTCTTTGCACAGAGAACAGTCATTATGAATTTAATATTTAAATAGTACTGCTTTATTGTTGCTATAGGGAAATTTGTCTCGGGCTCTATGGTGCTGAAATAAATCCTTTCAAAACACTTCTTCAAATCATTATCACAATAAAAGCAGTAAATAGTAACACTATTCCCATTTAACAACCTTGTATTCAAGGTGTACATTTTATAATATCATACTCTGGACATTATACTTATGGCCTTGCTATAGGAATATTTAAAAGTCATTAAAAACATTATAACACTAACAATACATCTATGTGATAATGGCATCTCTTTTATGGCACAGTAGAGTTTTAACCGGGATTTGTGGATGTAACTACATATTGTGGTATACTTGAACAAAGTAGTCCTAAGCCCATGTGGTGATATCACTTATATAGATGAATGATGCTTCTTGATGCAGTGCTGCTTGAGGGATCAGAGATCAGTTGTTCAGCTTAGGCTTGCACCCTTGCCCTTTATGCACTGAAATTCCTCCAGATTCCTTAAATCTTTTAATTATGTTATGCACTGTATGCCTCAGCCAATCTTTGCTCCTAAGGGACTAGACCTTTCTTGAGTGCTGCTTTTGTACCAAATCATAATTTTTAATCACCTGTTGACATCACCTGTTTCAAATCACATCATTTACCCAATTTGCCTGATTACTAGCCCTAAACTTTTTTAAAATTTGTTACAAAAACCAAAATTGGAATACATGTTTATCTTGAAAAAAAAAAAAATTAAATTAAAAAAATTCCAGACATGCATTACAAGTGAATTGGGTAAGCTAAATTGTCCGTAGTGAATGAGTGTGTATGGATGTTTCCTAGTGATGCTGGAAGGGCATCCGCTGCGTAAAACATATGCTGGATAAGTTGGCGGTTTATTCCGCTGTGGCGACCTCAGAATAATAAAGGGACTAAGCTGAAAAGAAAATGAATGAATGAATGAATGAATGAATGAATGAATGAGGAACATGTTTGTTGTATTGTTGTGTTGCCTGCAATGAAATACAAGTCAAAGTAAATTTAGAAATCACTACTTTCATGTTCCATACTGTCCCAAC
>CAIGQW010053747.1:192323-216741 GCA_903798125.1 Danio choprae | reverse complement strand
ACCCACCTATCTCTTTTAGGGTATGGCGAAGTACAGACTAAAAATACCATATCTCATCTTGGCTGGAGGGACCAGCTTGATTGCGTCCTATGCCAGGCAATCTCCTCACGCAAGACAGGGGCGAACACTGGGCTGACCTTGTATTACACATCAGTGAACCTGGTGGACTGTTTAGCAAACTGAATCGAATAGCCATCGCAATAAGCTGGGCAGTGCTAACCAGGCTGGCGGAGGCTGCTAGTGACATCATCGGCGCAATCACTGACGCACCAGCAGTGGGCCAGTACGGGATGGGAGAGCTCACCCTGGGAGGACCGCATCCCGCGAAAGAGAGGAAGATAAAGGGTTTAATCTTAACTTCTTCCCAAGAGCCCGCAGGGCGGCTGGGAGTGCGAGAGAAAGAAGCCCGTCCTCTGGCACTCTTGGAGCCTGTGGCAAAGAGCACCTATCCTGCAAGCTGGAAGGCATAGCGTCTCATACTGGCAGTGTTTGGGCTGTCACACCCGAAGAAAGGAGGAATTGCTCTTTATAAAATTTGGTAGCCATACGGCCGTAAGTTAATAATATGGGTGTCCCTGGTCCTTCGCTGGGGAAATAGCAAACCTCCTTTTCTCTGAGTGGCCCGTCTCAGGGACGCTTCGCAGTCTGTACTGGACTTAGCAGCACCCTGAGGCGAGGGGGCGGTGATTGTCTGTGGGGTGCTCGATGCTGCGCCTAAACAGGTGGAACGGAGGGGCGGCGGAGCAGATTTTGGAGCCACAGATGAGCGCCCTCGGCAAGGAGGGCTGGAGAACAGGCCAACTCCAGTCTCGCTGGCTTCTGAAAGTGAAAAGGTGTTTTTGTGATGCACAGCTGGCATTCTTATACACAAATTGATTATGATTGCTGCCAGCTGTGTGCCCTGACACCGCCAACTCATTGGCATTTCATTAGCCCTTTTTATTTCTTTTCAGATCATGGGCTTTCTGGCAAAATCCCCATAGTGGAAGTTTTTCCACATAGCATTTCCATTCTTCCTCCTCAGGGAACAAGGGTTATGTAGTAACCGTTTTGTTCTTAATTCCTTCTGAAGCATCAGTGATTGTTTGACCTTTTTTTAATTGAGTCCCTTTTTTGTCCTCAGTGTGAAAAAATGGATCTTAAAATCATACAGTCAGCTGTTAGAAAGGGTTCAAATATGAAAACGATGCTGGAAAACTGAAGAATCTGCAGAACCTGGAGGACCTTTCTGATGGGCAGCCATAGATCATAGATCATCCAGCTAATCACACATAGTATTAAAGAATCCCCTGAGATATTTGTTCATCTTTAGAGCACAAATCAAGATATTTTAAATGCCATAAAAAATGTAAAAACAAATCATTTTGTTTTTTACTCTTACGCATTGGGTCAATGTACGCGTTTACTATGGCCATTATGATGTATTGCCATTTGAGTCATGAGTGCAGCACACAAGCATTGTAATGCCCACAGTAAATTCACCCCCTGACTTGATGCAGAAGTTATAGGATTTTTTACATTTATTTGGTGCACAAAAGTGTTCTTGGTGGACATAAGCAATGTTTTGAAAATGTTTTTGATTCCTTTTCTGGACTTTGATGATCGGAGATGTGTTGCTGTGTGTGGAGGATCAGAGATCTCTTAAATTTCATCTAAAATATTTTAATTTGTATTATGAAGATGAACAATGGTCTCAGGAAATTGGAACAACACAAGGGGTGTAATTAAATATGAAATATTAATTTTGGAGAGAACTAAACTTTTAAGAACTTTTGCAAGTAGTTAATTTAATACTTTAAGGTATTTTCTGTCTCATGGACTATACAGCCTGATCTCATGAGGAAACGTACCTGTTTTACATTTTGTTAGTTTAGTGGCTATTCGTATGAATTCGAACGAGTTCAGTCGTACGAAAATGTAAGATTTTTAAAAGAAGGCTTGGAACCCAATCCAGCCCAACCTCACCCCTAAACCCAACCATCATTGGGGTCATTCAATGATTTCATGTCATTCAATGATTTCAAAAATTTAAATCATACGATTTCATATGAATTAGCCACTAAATCAAAAAGTTACGAATTGCTGTGGATAGCGTTGGACTTTATGTAAACTTGTTTCATATAAATTATTTTAAGTCCAGTATTTAAAAAATGCATTTTGTATGTTCACTTTTATTTTGTCAAAAGTAAGAACATTGTCACAGATTCTGCAACTTTCACATGACACTGTATTTTGTTAACATTTAAGACCTTGCCTTGCAAAATAATATTGTATACTGTATACCCCTTAGTTTTCTTCAAATTTTAAAGGGAACCTATTATGCAAAAATCACTTTTATAAGGGGTTTAAACACAGTTGTGTAGCAACATTGTGCGAATATATCTAGACTCTAATGGTAAAAATATATATATATATTTTTTTTATTTATTTTTATTTTTTTTAAACCACACTTCATAAAAAGAGTCTGCAAACATGTTAATTGACATTCTCCCACATGTCATCAGAGAGGGAAAGTCCCACCCATTAGTGATGATCTCTCCCTCATCAGCATAATAATGTCAGTGACTAAGATGCATTATAAATGTTGAGTTTTAGGATGCACAAATAAACATCATAGTCTAGGCTACCTTCATTTGAGCCATTTCCTTTGACATTTTTAGTCTTTCCACAGAGATAACATTAGTCCTGTTTTGAATCTGCCACTATGCTGATGTATAGGTGTTTGTAGCTCCACCATCTTTTGAAAAGAAAGAGGGCTGGGAGCACAATCTCATTTAAAGTGACAGTCACCAAAATTAGGATCAAAGCAGCAGTTTCAACAAGTTATAAAAAATTATTTATGGTGTATTTTAAGGTGAAACAAACACACTTAAGGTGCACCAGAGACTTTTTATCTTTTGTAAAATGAGGCATGGGCTGCACGGTGGCGCAGTGAGTAGCACGATCGCCTCACAGCAAGAAGGTCGCTGGTTCGAGCCTCGGCTGGGTCAGTTGGCATTTCTGTGTAGAGTTTGCATGTTCTGCCCGTGTTTTCATGGGTTTCCTCCGGGTACTCCGGTTTCCCCCACAAGTCCAAAGACATGCAGTACAGGTGAGTTGGGTAGGCAAAATTGTCCTTGTATGTGTATGAATGAGTGTGTGTGGATGTTTCCCAGAGATGGGTTGCAGCTGGAAGGGCATCCGCTGCGTAAAACATATGCTGGATAAGTTGGCGGTTCATTCCGCTGTGGCGACCCCAGATTAATAAAGGGACTAAGCCAAAAAGAAAATGAATGAATGAAAATGAAGCATAATAGGTCCTCTAAGTTAAACTGCTTTCAATTTCCTATTTTTACAAACCTATCTATATATTTAAAAAAATAAGAATTATATGCAAAAGTATTCATGTCTTTTTTCTGTGACAACTGAAAGTAGCTCAGCACCAATCCAGTTTCAAGAGAAACCTAGAGTTAAAGATACAGCAGCTTTCTACTAATATGCTTTATGGCAGAGTGGCCAGAACCTAGCCTCACAGTAAAGACACATGAAACATGTTGTTGTTGTTGTTGTTGTTTTAGAGAATGAGGGACAGATGAAAGAAAAGCCCAATGCAGCAAAATACAAAATATGTCCTTTGACCAGAGATCTCAGGACCACAGAAACACAGGCAGAAAATCCACCTTCAAACATCACAATCACTTTAAGCCTACTGGCTGTAATTGTTAACAAATGTTTCAACTACTGAGTAGTTAGCTGTTAACTAATGACCTGAGTTAATGGTGTGAATACTTACAGTATGCAGTGGAATTATTTCAATCTTTGCTTTTGATGTGTAAAAAATGAATTTTAATCTTTTTGTGAGGCATTGTCAGTGCATGAAGCATGAAAAGGAATGTGATTTGACCTATACACATTGCTTTTGAATTTTACAAAAGAGACAACAGGGTCTACCACAAGAACCAGAATAAAGGGCTAAACCAACAGGCTTACAGAAAGATGACTGCCAGTTCTCAGAAAGAACACATTCCTGCAGTCATTAAGGGACATCGACACTTCAGTTTTGGAGGATCGGTGTTACCTGAGTGAGCGCTGCTATTTTTTAAAGACCTTTTTGATATATATACTGATCACAATTTTTTTCTGTGCTATAGAACTTGACCAGTTTTTTTTTTTTTTTTTGAGCAACATAAAAGTCATACATTTTGACCATGAATTACAGAAGACTAAAAATGTAATTCATGGTAAATACATTTTACACACCAAAAATCGTGTTATCCATATTTACAAGAAAAATTAAATGACATATTATAATGTTATTATTTAAGGATCACAGTGCACATCCAAAATTGTAATTTATTCTGTTTTTGCATTTTTATGATTTACCAATATCTTTTAATCCACTGAGTTTTACCCATTTGTTAGCAGGAATTAAATCATTGAAAATATAATCAAATTTAACGCAAATAATCACTTTTTTGCATTTTGCATTGACACAATTTTGAGTCAAAATAAGAATGTTGTTTCATTTTGATGATATTCAAAAAAAAGATGTTTGTTGTTTGTTCGAACTACGTATGTAAAATGAGCTGAAAAAATGCAATTCTTGAGTATTTTAAGACAACGTTTTTGTTTTATGTTCAAACCACTTAAATTTGTAAAAACTAACATGCTAACATAATTCCTTCATGTTGTGCCAATACAAATCAATTGTGTGGAACCCAGCATTTTTTACAGTGTAGATAGAATGATAATAGAACCCATATTTTTGATATTTTATGTAATTTCCTTATTTTTTAAATACATTTATTTGACTATTTAATTAAATAAAATAACTGATATTAAATGTCATATTAATGTTGTATATTTTGTTTACACTATGTCTCTAAAATATATTAAAGGATATATAGATTATATTTCAATGTGCTTCACTTCAGGTCTGTCATCATTGAGCAATATTACGACCTCACACCAATTAAGAAGAGTAATGTCCGACTGAATGACCAGCTGTAAGTTCAACTCCTTTTTTCAGAAGCTCATAGTTGAACATTATGTGTCAGAGTTCTGTCTACGTCATTTGTTATCGTCATGTGATTCTTTTGTCCTGTTCCCGCCACCGTCAGTGTTCATTTGTTTCACCTGTGTTCATCCCTTGTGTCTCATTAGTTTAATCATTCTCTTATCCATTTATACCCTTTTGTCTGTGTCCTTCGTGTTCCGGTATTTTAGTTTCCTTTGGTTGTCTCGTCACATCGTCCTTGTCCCGTCTGCCTGTATCCAGTGTTTGTTCCCCAGTAATTGTTTGTTTAAATAAACCCGTTTTGTTATTATATCCCATGTTCGCCTCCTCATGTCATCGTCTACCTTCCTCAAGATGTTACATTATGTTAATAGCATTATCATTATTTATTTATTTGCTATTTTTATATGTTTTGTTTCAAGAGTTCCCAAACCAACAGACATCGATATGAGGTAAAATATTAAAATAGATTCTTATTTCTGTTCTTTTTTTCTATATGCTTTTTTCCTTTACATTTCAGTGTTTACATACTGTTGAGTTACTGATTGTGAAGTCATGCAGAGACGGGTCAAGGACAGACTAAAAGCTCAAGAGATTTATAATCTGTATCTGTGTGTTCTTACAGTGCAAAGATGATTAAAGTTGACATCCCACGGGAACATCCATACAGCTCCCACATCGCCCGATATCCTGCTGTATTTCCATCACACCGATCACCACCAGTACAGCCCTCCAGTTCTGCGGCTCCTGTTGTTGTGTGGCGGCACCATCAAAGAAGCAAAATATGAAATGAAAAATAAAATGATAGCATAATAAAAAAAATTACATAATAAAAATATTTATTGCATTTCAAACATTTTGTGAACAAAAGACTTTTTACATTTACTAACTGTTCAAAAGTTTAGGATCAGATTTTTAGTTTTTAAAATAAGCCTATTCGGCTCAAAAAACCTACATATATTTGATCAAAAATACACAAAACTAAATTAAATATTATTGGAATTTAAAATAATTACTTAATTCTTACTGAATGTAGTTTAAAATTGAATTTATTCCTGTAAAGCTGCATCATTTAAAGCTGTGTCATTACTGCAGTCTTCAGTGTCAAATAATCCTTTAGGAATCATTATTGCACTGTAAAAAAGTTGACTCAACTTAAAATTGTAAGGCAACTTGCTGTACAGCTTTTGTTTTGAGTTGACATCTTAAATCGAGTCAAATACAGTTCTTGGGTTAAAAGTTGAGTCAACTGAAAAAAGTTACCTTACAATTTTTTACAATTTTCCACTTAGATATCACTTTTGCCTTATGGCACGGTGCTCCATTGATGGAAAATGCATTGTTCTTCACCAAACTGTTGTTGGATTGTTGGAAGAAGTTGCTGTTGGAGGGTGTTTTGGTACCATTCTTTATTCATGGCTGTGTTTTTGGGCAAAATTGTGAATGAGCCCACTCCCTTGGATGAGAAGCAACCCCACACATGAATGGTTTCAGGATGCTTTACTGTTGGCATGACACAGGACTGATGGTAGCGCTCACCTTTTCTTCTCTGGACAAGCCTTTTTCCAGATGCCCCAAACAATCGGAAAGGGGCTTCATCGGAGAATATTACTTTGCCCCAGTCCTCAGCAGTCCATTCGCCATACTTTTTGCAGAAGATCAATCTGTCCCTGATGTTTTTTTTGGAGAGAAGTGGCTTATTTGCTGCCCTTCTTGACACCAGGCCATCTTCCAAAAGTCTTTGCCTCACTGTGCGTGCAGATGCGCTCACACCTGCCTCCTGCCATTCCTGAGCAAGCTCTGCACTGGTGGCACTCCGATCCCACAGCTGAATCCTCTTTAGGAGACGATCCTGGCGCTTGCTGGACTTTCTTGGATGCCCTGAAGCCTTCTTAACAAGAATTGAACCTCTTTCCTTGAAGTTCTTGATGATCCTATGAATTGTTGATTTAGGTGCAATCTTAGTAGCCACAATATCCTTGCCTGTGAAGCCATTTTTATGCAACGCAATGATGGCTGCATGTGTTTCTTTGCAGGTCACCATGGTTAACAATGGAAGAACAATGATTTCAAGCATCACCCTCCTTTTAACATGTCAAGTCATTCTAACCCAATCAGCCTGACATAATGATCTCCAGCCTTGTGCTCGTCAACATTCTCACCTGAGTTAACAAGACGATTACTGTAATGATCTCAGCAGCTCCTTTAATGACAGCAATGAAATGCAGTGGAACGTTTGTTTCAGGATTAAGTTAATTTTCATGGCAATCTGAAAATCATGAATCTGATCACTCTTCATAACATTCTGGAGTATATGCAAACTGCTATTATAAAAACTTAAGCAGCAACTTTTCCAATTTCCAATATTAATGTAATTCTCAAAACTTTTGGCCACGACTGTACAATTTTAATGGAAATGTACCAGAATGGGACTGTATCACAGGTTCCACAAAAATATAAAGCAGGCCAGCTGTTTTGAACGCTGACAATAATAATAAGAATAAATTATTATTTCCTGAGCAGCAGATTATCTTATTAGAAAGATTTATGAAGAATCACATGACATTGAAAACTAAAAAATGTGCTTTAAATCACAGGAATACATTAAATTTGACTCTTGTAAATACATTTTTTAAAATCTTGCTGATCCTAAACTTCTGACTGTTAGTGTTTATAGTAAAAAAAAAAAAAGATTTAAGATCAGCGCAAACATCTGCCCTTACAAACACAGTTGCTCCCTTGTCCCCAAAATAGAAATGTCAGTATTATAAAGAAAATAATTTATCTGTAGCTCTGTAAAGTGCAGTCAGTTCACAGAATTCTGAATCAATTCTTTCATTTTCTGTTTCAAAGTTGCCTGAGTGACCTTAGCTTCACCAAGAATGCTTTTCTTTATATTTCTTCTTCTGAACCTCTTTTAAACCGGTGAAAAGCATGTCTCGCAGCAGCAATGTCCTTGAGCGTTTGCGAACACACATTCTTTCATTCTCCAAGCATCTGTGCCCCCTCTGCATGCTGAAAGCTGAAGAATGACTGCAATCTGTAGTTTTGTCATCGTGGAGGTTTATAGAGGAAGAATATAATGTGTGTGTGCATGTGCGTGTGCGTGTGCGTGTCCGTGTACGTGTGCGTGAGCGTGCATGTGCGTGTGTGTGTGTGTGTGTGTGTGTTCTGGTTTCGGTGGTTCAAGAGGATGCAAATAATGACATTGGTAAGATTTAGATATTTCAATGTTAACATGGTTCATGAGAACATGCCCTGTGTCCTTGTAATTCAAAACCCATAAAAATCATATTTATATATACTTATTTCTCTTTTTTAATGATTGATGATAATAAATTTGTATTTAAATATAAGTATTTTTTCATTTTTCTTTATCATTTTTTTTAATGCTAATCTCATAAAAATATTTATAAAACTGGATTAACATCCAGTTTAAATGCAAATTTGTAAATAAATACTTCGTAGTAAAATAGTATGGTAAGCACTTTGACAAAATTGTAGCAAATATTTTTGGTACACAAAAAGTGTGGTTATGATCACCATCCGACAAGCTGATCCAGCCAAAATTAATGCTAAAAATGTCACTTAAAGGCATAATTGAATAGAAAATGAGGCGAATAACTGCAAAACAGAACCATCCCTTTCAATAGGCTGGCTATGGTCCTGGTCAAGGTGAGTGGATATATTACGTGTATATTTTACAGTAAAATACATTACACCTATGGAGAGTCCTCAAACTACAAACATAAAACATAAAAACCAACATGAGGAGTGAACCATATTTGTAGTTTCTTTGGAATATACATTAAAAAAACATGTATATGCAAAAATCACTTTTATAAAGAGTTTCAACAGTATGTGAATATATTCAGCCTCTAATTGTAAACATTTATAAAAAAGATTTTACAATCATGCTTCATCAAAACAGTTTGTAGACACTTGGATTGATTGGATCTCCCTTTGTAGATGTCATCGGAGGGGGAAAGTCCCGCCCATTAATGACAATCTCTCCCTCTTTAGCATAAACAGCCCTGAGTGAGAAGCAGCCATTAGAGTTTTGAATCTGCCGCTATGGGGACACATTTACAGTTTATAACTCCTTTTGAAAAGAGGGCTGGGAGCACAATTACATTTGAGTTTAAAGCGACAATCACCAAAATGGCACAATTTAGATCTAAGCTTAAATGGAGCAGTTTCAAAGAGATATTATTTGTCAGGTATTTTGATCTGAAATCTTGTAAAAAAAAAAAAAGTGTATAATAGGGGCAAATATATTAATGTTAATTATTACAAATCTCATACAAATAAAAGCATTATCAATCTTTTGATCCACAAAAAAATGTGTAAAGCATTGGTGGAGCAACATTATTTTGCAGTGGTTGTTCAGACTAAATTCAAATGCAATTTTCATATATTCAGAGTTATTCTATTCAGTTCATAGCATTAATTAAAATTAAAATTGTTTACAAAAATAAATGAGAAATAATAAAAACAAGACATTCCGCTTTATTCCGCTGTGGCGACCCCAGATTAATAAAGGGACTAAGCCGAAAAGAAAATGAATGAATGAATAATAAAAACAATTAAAAATAAATCATTGTTTAAAAGGATCCTTAATTTATTGTGTCTTGCTATAAACAAAAATTACTTAAGTTTGTTTATACACCAATAGTAATTTGAATAGCAGTACTAATACTTACATTGAAAACACCCACTGATGCATAGAAAAATGAGGCATGTAACCATTGAACAAAATAATGTTTTGCAGCTGCTCAGCAGCCACATAAAATATTTACATACCCTCTAAAATACAAAATTAACAATTATCGATGACAATTAACAAAATTTTACCGCCCAATGTTTTACCCTGTACAGAAGTTGATAGATTTATTAAAAAAAAATTAATTGCATTATGTTTCCTTCTGGAGCATCAGTGAGTGTTTTCAGCATTTGTAATACTTGTATGCGTCCCTCAGGTGGCGCCAGTGTGTAAAGATGTATCACAAAATCATATTCCCAATGCAGATATTCCCAATGTTTACACATGCAGACGATGCTGGATTAACAAAGAACCCAGAACCTTTTGGTGGACAGAACTGGTGTACAAAGAGTACAATATGGCTTTTAAAATACTAAACAAAAGTATTCTACATTTCACAGCAATATTCGTATTATTTTTATTTTTAAATGTTTTAGTCTATTTATTTACATATTTTTTTCATGGCCTTTAAATCACAATTTGAAAAACTCTCTACATTATGAAATGAATGTCATGATCTCGTGAAGTTTGTCCATGTTTTTCAAATTAAATCCAAGTGTTCTGAACAGCTGTGATCCTTATGATGAGCAGATTTAATTTTGGCTTTTATTTACAGAAACATTGGTCGGCGAACATCTGGTTGATACATGAGAACAAACCTCATTTTCATTGGTTATCATCCATCAAGAAAGCATCTCTGAGTTTCAGTGACAACATTTTAATGCTGCATTGTATGCTGAACCTGGAGATCATGTAATTATTACAATCCCAATTTTTTTTCTGTTTATCTTTTGTGAACATGTTGAATGACATGTTGAATGACAAATTTCTATGGTTTTGGAGTGACATGAGGATGACTAAACGATAAACTTTTCATTTTGGTTTGAACAAATGCTTCAACTGGTGCTCTGCTAAATCTTTGTTTCTGTAAATTCTCTAATCTAGCAGTACAGGGTATATCTTGTAAATGTAAATTAATATTTTCTGCATTGGGTTTTGCCCATCTTTCGTAGCCTGCAAAGAAAAAAATCTGCTACAATGCAAACTGTGCAGGAAAGAAAGTGGCAGCCTCGTCGTGCTAACAATACGATAAAAATGTTGGTTAAAACTGCCTAGTTTAGTTTAATTTAACGTTAAACATAAAATCAATCCAGTTACCTTTTCACGCAGAAGAAGCTATAGCGCGTTTAAAAGTCCAAGTAAAATGTTCCCCATCTACTGTCACAAATTCGAAATTGAAGAAAAGCTAACCACCAGAGGGATGGAAATCAAAAGCAGGGCTTATAGGTTAACTTTATTCAATACGCAGAAGAAGCATTCTGAGAAGAATAAGCAGAAGATAATTCTGAGAAGAAGAATGTAACTAGGTTCAAGTTCACTGACATGCAGCTGCAGGGCGCATATGTTCTCTTAAAGAAGAAACTTAAAACCTATTTCATACACAAAATCATTACACAGAACATAACTCTTTTTATTTCTTCTTCTGGACCTCTTTCAAACAAGTGAAAAGCATATCTCACAGCAGCAGTGTGTGTCGGCCCACTGGTTGTCCTTGAGCTCTTGGGTACACATACGCTTTCATTCAGCGTCTGCGACACCTCTGCACAAAGAAAGCTGAAGAATGATGGCAATATGTATTTCAGCCATTGTTGGAGATTTATAAATAAAATTCAATTTTCATGTGACCTTCTCACAGCAGTCATGCACAATGCTCTCTGGTCAACTGTTACTAAGTCATTTTAAACAGTAAACCATAGACCTAAAAACAAGATGACAAAACAACAGTTGTGTTCATTTACAAAACAAAATCATAGTTTATAATGTTGATCTCTGGTATGAAATTTTCCATATTTCACAAATGACTTTGGATCCATTACTTTAAAAAAGCAACAAAGAGTCCAATCCCATGTTTATATCCCCATGAAAATGATTAAATAGACTCACTTATCACTTTATTATGTACACCTGTTCAACTGCTTATTATTACAACTGCAGACAAGTATTCACCCAGTCACATGACAGCAGCTCAAAGCATTTAGCCCCTTATAGATGAATGACATTTTGACATTAAAACCAAGAATCAAAATGGGGAAAAAATGTGACTTGAAGGGTTAGTTCACCCAAAAATTTGATCATCATTTACACACCCTTACTTGTTCCAAACCTGTTTGAGTTTCTTTCTACTGTTGAACACAAAGTCAGATATGCCGAAAAATGTTAGGAGAAAAACAGCCATTGACTTCCATGGTATTTACTGTTATGGATGTCAATGGCTGCTTTTATTCCAACATTCTTCAGAATATTTTCCTTTAGTGTTCAATAGAAAAAAAGAAGTGTAGTCGTAAACTTTTTTTGTGTGTGTGATTAGATTAGATTTAAAGTTATAGTTCACCCAAAAATGAAAATGTTGTCACTATTTACTCATGGGGTTCTAAATTTGTATGAGTTTCTTTATTCTGTTAAACACTAAAGAATCTTTAAAAGAAAACTGAAAACCTGTAACAATTGACTTCCAAAGTAAGAAAAACAAATACTGGCAGTTGGTCTATATAGGTTATAGATTTCCAGCTTTATTCAAAAGATCTTTGTTTGTGTCCGACAGAAGAAAGAATGTCAAACAGATTTGGAACAAGTAAAGGTTGAGTAAATGACGACAAAGTTTTCTGTTTCGGGTGAACTACTGTTTACCTTTAATAAAAAATGGCCTGAAAAAAGAAAATATCCAGTGGTGGAAGATCTGTAGCTGAAAATGCCTTGTTGATTCCGAATTCAGATAAGATTAGCCAGTTAAAGCTCATAGAAAGCAAACAGAAACTCAAATGACCACTTGTTACAACTGAGGTATGCAGATAAGAGAAGGGCAGTAGAGGACATCTCTAAACGCACATGTCAAAACCTTGAAGCTGGACAACAGCAGGTGCAGCAGAAGAAGAGCACATCAGGTGTACAGTTCACACTAGCCAAAATCAGACAATAGGGTCTGCTCTGATGAGTCTCGGTATCTGTTGGGACATTCAGATGGTAGGGTCAGAATGTGGTTGCTGCTGGTTTAATGGCGTAGAGGAAATTTGGGCCCCTATTGACTATTATGCCCTATTGACTATTATGGGCCCCTATTGACTATTGACTACTCATTTTGTGATGGCTACTTCTATCAGGATAAAGCACCATGTCATAAAGCAAAACCATTTAGACTGCTATACTCACTATACTGCCCTACAAAGGCAACAGACCTTAACTTGCTAGTGTGGAACTGAGAAAAATGACTTTAAACATTTTGTTCTCCAACCAAAATAATTATAATTATGACAGCAAAAATCTGGGCATTTATAGAAAAACAGTAAAATTGGCTCACAATACATATCTACATATACATACATAAAGGGGTTCTGAATATCTCAAAAATACCAATAATTCACTTTCAGCCAAATCAAAATGACTGCTTTTAGCCTTTGCACAGAAGTATAGCTTCACAGTCAAAAGATCCCAGACCATGTCCATGTGTGACCAGACCATGTGTGTTACACCCAGGGGTGTATGTAAAATAAACGACCCTACTGCAAAAAATAATGGTACTAAACATCAAAATGCTTATTGTTTATTGCTATAAAAATACACAATTACTACTGTTGTAAAATTGCTAAACTTCATAATAATCTCAATCTCTCAAACACAAAAAAGCAACAGAAAATACAATTTAAAAAGAATAGAACAGACTTTGTGCTTTGTTTGATAATCAGTCATCTCTTAGGTGACAGTAAAGAAATGCGTTATTTGTGAGAATTGTTTTCATTAATTCTGCTTTTAAGAAAATGACCACTAGATGGAAGCATTTTCTTTCTTTAGATATTTTTTGATACCAAACAAACACCTCTGTCCAGCTTTATGTGTCTCCAAGGGCCCTTTCTTCCCAAGACAATATTCAAAGCCTCCTATCTAAGCTGATCCTCTGTTTTATTTTTCTTCCATTGTACTTACAATAAAAGAACCCATGATTATAAATATGATGTCATATTTATAGTTTATTCTTTTACATATTTCTTTTGTGGTTTTAGCACTTTTAATTGCACATAACTGAACTAAAACATGAATATGTTTTGCAGAGATTGCCCCTGGGTCTCCTGTCTGAGTACTTCTAATTAGTTTTACTATTTATAGTTTACTATTTATAGTTATATATTTATGAATTGTATGAATTATACTTTTATTTTACATATACTGTAGACTACATGTGATATACTGTACTAATTATAGTATCCTGCTAATATAATATAATATTTTCAACAATAAAGAGAAACATTGAACTATGTGCTTAGTTGAAAACTCTACAAAATGCATTGGAACTTCCACGAATTGTGTGGTTTGGGAACATTTTTAAGGGATGATGGGTGCAAACTGCAAAGAGAATGCTGCATGGTTATTGTTTGCATCTAGTTTCTGGAGGAAGCCCACACATTTCCAGTGCAGTCACGCACAAACCCACTTGACATGAATGAATACTGTGTCCTCTAACACACATAAGCACTCTCAATGATGAGGGTGTGTGTAATACCCCAGGAATGTGCTAAAAATATGCACGGCTTGGTGAACACACCCCCAGAATACACAGCATGTCCGATTATGACTAACAATACCCTCAACATTCCTCCTCTGTTTTTACTTTCTCATCCATTACAGGCAACACCAAACTGATGAAAGATACATAATGCTGCGCATGTGTTATTTAGCTCATTGCTGCTGATGGATCTGACATCAGACTAAAGGCTTGGATGCTCTTGAACACTCTTGAATCTTGCAATTATTTAGGTTCATTATTGGATCGTGTATTCTCTGAAGATTTGTCCACTTTTTTCTTATTGGTGACTTATTGGTGTTGTCATAGTGACAGCCTGCACATAGTTTATGTGACTGGGTGGATGATGCTAACAAAGAGGATGATATGCATATCTAAATAAGTTTAAAGGATTGCAGAAATGGTATAACTCAATCAACTAAAATATCATAAATCATAAAATGTAATCACAACTGAATGAGTAAGTGCCCCTTATTAACTCAGACCTTTAGCATCGTATGAAAATGACTAAAATTGCAATTATAACAATGATTCACATTTTAAAACTAACAACAATCAATGCTGTTGTGGAAACACAGACTCATTATTTTTTTCTCTCACTTCTGCTAGAGCTTGTTTATCTTTCACATGTTTCGACAATTCTGGGAGCATTTCTGAAATCTGACTGTTAACATGTCAACATTTTCCACTGATTGCCATCCAGGCAAATGACCATGCCATAAAATACATGTGCTTTTATTATTTCCTGTAAATAAAAAAATAAACACTTGAAAATTGATGTTTTTCTGGTTGGGCTGGATTTATTAGGTATTGATTTGAGTAAAATATTAATATTTGCCCTGATAACTTTTCTTCTGAATTTCAAATAAAAATACTGACATTTAGAGCATTTTTTTTAGAAAATGAAAAATGTTCAAAATAGCAAATGGTTTCACTTGTTGTGATTGAAAATAAAGGTTATTCCAACAAATAATGATTGCACTTAAATATTTGTATTGTGCTGTCTGAAAATGAATATAAATATGTCTGAAAACATGACACATTTTTGTTATTTCATGAAAAAAATATATAAAAAGGCAGAATTGGTTTATAGATTAAAAGAAATTAAGTTTTTCCTAAGCACGTGAATCAATCGTGAATATTGTTGTCTTGAAAGGTGTCATATGTGATTTGGGAATGCCATATTTTAAAAGTTGTTTTCTGTACAAAGTGACTTTGCAATGACCTTCACACTGACCAACATCCATTACCAAATCTTAGCCTGTTTAAAATGCCAAGTTGCTGAAGCAGTTAATCAAAGATGCATTCAGGAGATCATTTGGATAGTATCCTATAGAAAACCATTCATATGATAAAACTAACAAAACAGCGACCAAACTGAGTCCTTATAACGTTGAAGTTACATTTATTTAGCGCTAGTGACAATGCGTCAACGTCACGGAAAAGGTGCTGTCAACCTGATGTAGCCCCTCCTCTAAGAGTGACGTATGTGGTAATTCCCCCGCTGATTGGTTAAGGTCACTTTCAATTGCGTCTGTGAACCGCTCGCAGCAGAACCCACGCGCACATCAGCATCGTTTATTTGCACAGCGGGTGCGAGGGCAGTACGTGCTCTGGATTCGTTTTTGATTCAGCTCTGAATGCTTCGTTTAACAGTTTCATTTCTACGTATAAAATAAAAGTTTTTGTATTCCAGTATATCACAGTATCCGTTTATTTTGCGTGAAGGTCTGTTACGTTAGTTCTTAGCGTAAAGTTTAGGCTAACGGTACGGTACAAGAGACGACAGTCTACTCTCAAATCTGTTTTATTGGTTTAGATTTTTTGTTTGTCGACAAAATGCCGCGCGGATACATTTCGTAGTTCTCTTAGCAGTTTTCTACTCCTCCGGAAGTGGCGGTCATTTTAACAATAACTCCAGTTTAAAAGGTAAGTCAAAACTTCCTCAGTTATACCTTACTACTGTTGTTAACTGTGTCATGGCGTTTCGTTATTTTCTTCCACAAATTTATTAGTCCTACATACCGTGCAATCCGGCAACATGTCTATGCATGATTTTAAGTAGTTTAGCTACCATGTCAAGACAGTGTAATAGCACAGTAATATCTCGTGTTTAAGAATCTGTTTTTATCGGGCGTGGACGATTGGAATGCAAAAAGAAGAAGAAGAAGAAAAGTCTTAGTAGTCTGTTAGTTTGAGAGTTGCGTAATAGTTATCCCAAAATTGAGGGTTGGTTGTTATTTATAAACAGTAGTTACACATTTATGGCGTTACGTTATTTTTGTAAGTACACAAGGCATTTGGGCGGTTTTGTTGGTTGTGTTGGTTTGTCAAGGTTTTGTAAGTCATATTTCTTCATGTGTCAGTATCAGAGTCTTTCTCTATTGATGACTTAATCTCTTTAGATGCAAATGGGTTCATTAAAGTTGCAGTAGGAAATTTGGTGTCTGCACTTCAAACGTATTAAATAGCAAGCAGTCTACAGTACAACTTACAAGCTTTATTACCTTAGTTAAAAGGCATGCTGATGATGAAGGTGAAGAAGATGATGATTTGACTAGAACAAGTAATGTCAATGTGCTTAAGATGTCTGTGAACACCATCTGAATGTGACAAAATGCACTGTATCCATTAGAAATGCACTCTTTTGTAATTTCAGTGTCACCATGGTAACAGATTGTGAAATGTGTTTTCCTATGTATGTACTAGTCCCAACCAGAACTGTGTGCCAGTGAAGTATACTCACTAACACATCATTTAAAAGGGAGAGTGAAGTGCCTCTGTGCTCAATTTGTGAATATGTTCACTGGAAGATACACTGGAGGTGGACTGATTTTTATCTTTATTCACAGCCAGTGAAATGTAGCAGCTATGAATAGGATGCTCTTTCTCTTCCTGTTGCTTTATCTGTCAGTATAAACAATAATCCAAACGGCATGGGTCTCTAGACCTCAATACATTACAATAATAAAAGAGGATTTTTCACACACTATTACACTGAAATTCAGTGCAAAATAAATGCTCAATCTTTTATTGATGTGCATAACACAAATTTACATCAAGTCAGTTATTGTGTTTGTAAATTTTCTCAAAATACAATTGGATAGAACAGGGTGTCAAACTGCCCTGTGTGTAGCTTGAACCACTGTTGATTTTTGCAATGATGTGTGAAAAGGCTTGCTTTCAGCAGCATGGACTGAAAATGGATCTGGCATGCAGCAGATGTCTTCAATAACATGTAAAATTTTGAATGGCAGCTGTATATGCTGCCACATGATCAGCACTACGTTTATGCTATCAGAAATGTAGATTCAACTTATTGTGTTAATTACTGTAGTGAGAAAAATGTGCTAAAATTGTGTATAATTAAATTAATACAGTTTTGTACATCTACTGACATAGCGCAGAAGCATACAATTCATAAATGCAAATGTAGAATAGTCTTGCTCAGACAGATTAATAAACTTAAAATCATTATAGAAAGGTCCCTATTTCTATAGAAAGGAATAATTATAGAAAGGCTTATGTTCAGTGATATGAAAATAAACCTATGATAAATATCAGTTTATTTATCTCTCTGAGTAATGTCTTAAATAATCTTTAGAGGTGGGCGGTATGACCAAAATTTTGTTTCATGGGATTAGTATTTTTAATAACACTATAACAGCATATATTAAACTGTACAGTGCATCCGGAAAGTGCAAATAATGTGGTGAACTCCAATTAAGCTGCTGAAACATGGAAACACAATGTGCCTGAGCTCAATTTAGAGCTTCACGGCAAAGGCTGTAAATACTTATGTACAGGTGATTTTTCAGGTTTTTTATTTTTAATAAATTTGCAACAATTTCAAAAAATCTTTTTTCACATTGTCATTATAGGGTATTGTGTGTAGAATTTTGAGGAAATACATTAATTTAATCAATTTTGGAATAAGGCTGTAACATAAAAAAGTGTGAAAAAAGTGAAGCGCTATGAGTACTTTCTGGATGCATTGTATATAATATAGGTTATGAATTTATTCTGGAAAATCAACAAAAAGAGCTTTATATTAAAACTAAATTGCTTTATTATTTATTTGATTATTTTTTTATGTGGAACATTTAGATAAACATGAAGATGAACAGTTGCACAGTATAATGTGAATATGTGTATGTTTATTTTAACGACAGCTTTTCCAAAAAATACATCAATCAGTCAAGCATTTATGTAATGCTAAGTAATGCTTGAAACATTATTGATCATAAAAAAGATCAGGTGTAGTTAAAGTCCATTAAACCTACTCTAATATTCAAGTCTCTAACTTAGTCGCAAGTGATATATTCACATAGAAGGTTGTTTGATTATGTGTTGTTTGATATGATAGACTTCACACATACAGCATCTTGTGCGGTCTCATGGTATACATAAATGAAATAACAACATTTATCACGGTTGACGTGATACTGCCACAATGACTATCTGTAATTCTCTTCATTTAAAGATTTATACCTAATGTTTTCTTTTACCTATAGGTGTGTTTTGTCTGGTTAGTCAGATTAATGAATCATCATTTCATGTTCATTTATGTTAATTATGGTATACTATTAAACGGTTATAAGACTGTAATAATGTTATTTACATTTAGCCATTTAGCAGACACTTTTTATTAGGTGTCTAGTCTACATACAAAGCGATGTACTTTGCATCCAAGGTACACATTTAGATTTTAATACATTCTATTTTTTTATTCTAGACTAGACTATTTTTTTATTCCAGCTGTCTAGACATTATTGCAACTCCATGAATTATGTCATTAAATATGGTGCTAAATAATTGAAAATACACAAGTCTTCTCATCATATCCAATCTTTAAAGTTCTGCTTTAACTTCAAGGAGGGGAGATATTACTCTGTATGTGTCTATTGCCCTCTCTCATAAAAATAACCTAAAAGCAGTTTCCATAATATCATCCATTCTGACTTCTATTTCTGTGCCTGGTATATCCCAGGCTGTACAAAACCTAAAGGATGTATTAGAGGCTGTAATTTACTTTTCCATCAATATTGTATTACAGTGCCATAATGGTGCACTTTCCATTGCTTCAACTCTTTGTGAGCATCCTACAGCTTCTCAGCTTCCCACTTTGCAACTCTGCTTTCAGATTTATGGCTGTAAGTGTAAAAAACTCTGCAATAGATATCCCATATATGATATTTCTTTCAATTAAACTGCTAGCAAATGATTGGACCATTTTTTTTTTAATAAGAAGTTTTATTAGATCTAACAGATGTTTATTGGCCTATCACTTTTCGTCTATTGTAACTGCAGCCATTAAGGTAATTTTCCTCAATAAGTCAGGTTCTTGTTTTAACCCAACGTTCTGTCAAATGTGGAAAAAACTCAATCATTGGGTTAAGTTTTCATTTAAATTTGAATTACACTTTTTAAACTAACAGTTGGGTTTGTCCATATTTAGCCCAACGTTGAGTTTTGACAAGAACCCAGCATTTTTTAGAGTTCACACACCTTTATTTTCACACTAGGACAACAGCCTGAGGTCAGGACAGGAGGAATATATTAAGAAACCACAGCTGTTGCCATCAAAGTGAAAAGAGAAGTAAAACATAAAAAGCTTAAAATGTTTAATTCTGGACATTTTTTGGTTGATTTCTTATGAGAAATATTTTCAGTAATAATATCAAGTGCTTTGTTGTGGATATGAATTGAGAGCAGATGTTGGTACAAATTAACATTTTAGTATATTATATATCTTTTTTTTTTTAAATTGACTGATACATTTCCATGGGAGCCAACTTTGTGACCTTGGCATGTGACAGAAATGAACATTCTATATTTGGAACTTATTTTCTTTTGATTCTCATGCATTCCTCGTCTGGTGCATTTGGCTAGTTTACTTCACAGCTGTCTGGGCATTATTGCAATCCCATGTACCATGTCACTAAATATAGTGCTTAATTATTGAAAATACATAAGCTTCTCATCATAGCTGCAATAGGTTTATGATGGTATAAAATTTTCTTTACGATTAATTGCTGAAGCTTTTATCATAGTATACAGTATCAAATATTTTCCTAAGCTGCAAAAAAAGATCTTTTCAGCTTCCTCAGTAAGAAACTGCGCATAGCTTAACAAGGAAATGTCTTGGTTACGTACGTAACCCACATTCTCCGAATAGGGAACGGAGACGTGCGTCTGTAAACAGACTACGGAAGATCGCTAGACGACCAATCAGAAAGAAAAAAGGCCAAGAGACAGACTCGAGTGGCTCGAATGGATCGCTCTGCAGGCCCGCCAGGACTACGGAGAAATCCCAAGGGGCATGAGAGGGGGGCTGGATGGATTTAATTGCCGCGTGCCTCTGAGGAATCAGATGATTAGATTATGCTTCCCGAGCGTGTTGCCATCCACCACATCATGATGACCGGAGATGGCACCCACGTAAACCTTCCGTGTGGAGGGTGACAGCCTACGCTCCAGCTTATCCTGAAGGAAGGTCTTCTCGGCAAGAAGCGCACCACTCAGCGAATAGAGTCCACATCAGGGCGTAGACATGCCTCGTAGAGGGTGCTTTAGCCTGAGTGATGGTGTTAATCACCGAAGCCGGTAAGTCACCTTAGTCATCCGCGCTCCATCTATGGACCACACGTGTAGGTTCCAGAGATCTGGACGCGGGTGCCAGAGGGTGCGCCAGGGAGGGGCCGTCGCGAGGAGTGTGAGTTCGGAAACCCAGGTCCGATTGGGCCAAAGAGGCGCAACAAACAAAACCTGCTCCTCGTCCTCCCTGACTTTGCACAGAGTCTGTGCAATTAGACTCACTGGGGAAAACGCATATTTGCGCATACCCTAAATCCGGAGCCTTAAGGTCGAAGGATTAGACCCCACTGTAATCCTCAGGCCTGCCCGTGCGCTAAACGACTTGCGGGGAGCAACAGGGGTGGCGCACCCTAATGCTAGAGTATGCCGTGACCTCAGCTGCGCAACAGTCAAGCCCTCGCAGTGAGGACAAGAAGTGTCCGCGAGCACCGCCTCCACATACTGGACACCCAGACATGTGATACAATACGCGTGCCTGTCATTCGGGGCTAGGAAACCACCGCATACAGAAACGCATAGAGAAAACTGCTCTTTTATTTAACACCAGTGAAATGCCCAGGGGACGGGAAAGGAGCCCAGTTAGACCGAAAGCTGGTTTCGTTTTGAAATCAGGATGCAGATTAGGAGCTCTTCAGTCTCATTGTGAGGTCTGAAGCAAAGAATCTGATGCTCGCTCTGCAGACACCAATGATATATTCCACTAACGACTAACCAGTCGCACCTGTGGAGCCGAGCTCTGCCAACTCATTTGGCATTCATTGACCATTTTTCTTTCTCTTCAGAGTGATTGGTCATCTAGCGATCTCCCGTAGTCCCCGTAGTCCCGTAGTCTGTTTACAGACGCACATTGGAGTTCCCATATGAAGGGGAACACTTTAAAAATGAAATGCTGGGTTCTTCTCGTAATCCAATGTTGGGTCAAATGTTGACAAGCCCATCTATTGGGTTAATTTTTTTATTTAAATTTGGAATTACACTTTTAAACTCAATGATTGGGGTTGTCCACACACCGAAAAAAAAAAACTACTGTCTTTCATTCAAAGTACATTTTTCTATTGTTTTAAGTGAAAAATTATGGTTTCTGGTTTTTAACCTGTTTTATTCCATTTGCCTTAAAGCAAAAAGCGAACCCCCTAGGTAAACCTAAAATCATTCGTTTTTCTCAAAGTAATATTTTTACTTTAAACCGGCAGATTTCATGTCATGTGACCACATGAAAAAAGGTACTGTTTATGTGCTTTCAGTTTTACCGTTTTTCTAATGTGTTTGATTACCATCTTGCATGACATTTATAGACATACTGAAAGTAGATAGCCAGCAGATAGTTTACCTCATTATTGAAAATAAAATAACTTTCAATAGCATAGCCTAATATTAAATGTAGTTTAGTCCAATTTTGATATTAAGTTGAACCAAAGTAATTCAATTAATTCATGGTCTAAAAAACAATATATAGTCAATATATTTCTTTTCTATGGGCAAAATAATAATTTTGATTAATATTAAAATACTTTTCTTCATTTTTAACCAAGTCAAAACTATAATTAGAGGGTAATTTATAACTTTTTCTATAACAAATGGCATTTTACGTTGGTCCGAGATTATACTTTAGATATATATCTTAAAAAAGATAGTTTTCTACTTCGTACTAATGTAAAAAAATATATATGCATTAGTGTCTCTATATTAAACAATATTTTTACTTTGTGTGAATGTCATTTTTTTCCTGACCACAATAAAGGATTTTTATTTAGATAAAACTTTATAGTTTGAACCAAAATTAAATCATACTTTGGGAATAATTAAACAAATTAGCTGTAACAAATTACAGATACAAAAAAACAAATTGGTTCAGAGTATATTTCTTTCAGTGTATTTGACCAAACGTTGGGTTTCGATAAGAACAGCATTTTTTATAGTGCACACACCTTTATTTTCACACTAATACAACAGTCTGAGCTTAGGGAGATCGTAGAAAGCGTAGATGTTGCCATAGTCACAGTCTGAGGTGAAAACTAGTTTGAAAGTGTTTTTGGTTGATCTCTTATGAGAAATATTCATTCATTCATTTTCATTTCGGCTTAGTCCCTTTATTAATCTGGGGTCGCCACAGCGGAATGAACCGCCAACTTATCCAGCATATGTTTTACGCAGCGGATGCCCTTCCAGCTGCAACCCATCTCTGGGAAACATCCATACACACCCATTCACACTCATACACTACGGACAATTTAGCTTACCCAATTCACCTATACCGCATGTCTTTGGACTTGTGGGGGAAACCGGAGCACCCGGAGGAAACCCACGCCAACACAGGGAGAACATGCAAAATCCACACAGAAACGCCAACTGACCCAGCCGAGGCTCGAACCAGCGACCTTCTTGCTGTGAGGCGAACGTGCTACCCACTGCGCCACTGTGAGGCCCTATGAGAAATATTTTTGATGATAATATTAATTGCTGTTTTGTGGATATGAATTGAGAGCTGATGTTGTCATTGCTCCAGCACAGGGGCAGGTGTTGCCTTCGTTTGCCTTTCTCATCCATAAAAGATGTGATTTCTAAACCTAAACAGGTGGGTGAGGTTACAGCTTGATGGAAAGACACCGTTCTGTCCCAGACTTGTCTGGTTTTCACTGTATTGTTTATTTAAAGCTTGTGGGGTTTTGCTTGTTGCATTCATCTCTATTGAGGCAAAATCTGATATGTTCAACATCTTGTTGGAGCCTTGATTTCATGACATATTGTCTCATTATGTCGCTTCAGATGGCCTCTGTTGTGGACAGCTGATGTTAATAACCCTGCTCAACTTTCTTTGGTGTCAGTTAAATGCGGTCTTTGTTGTAAAAAGAAGGCAATTCTCACAATGAAACCTTCCTCCCTCACAAAACAAAGAGATATTCATTTTGCATTACATTTACATTAGTGTTTTAATTTTAAAAGTCATTTTTAAATGCATACACTTTTTCCAAGAATTTCATCTTTTATGGACTTGTATTTATTTTTTGTTCTTAAAGAATTGTCTGTGAACAATTTAGATTTGTTCTTATAATAAGAGAACCACATTACCTCCATAAGACACACAATGAAGTCAGTACAGTTTCATTCATTCATTCATTCATTTTCATTTCGGCTACACTACAGACAATTTAGTCTACCCAATTCACCTGTACTGCATGTCTTTGGACTTGTGGGGGGAAACCGGAGCACCCGGAGGAAACCCACGCCAACACGGGGAGAACATGCAAACTCCACACAGAAACGCCAACTGACCCAGCCGAGGCTCGAACCAGCGACTTCTTGCTGTGAGGCGAACGTGCTACCCACTGCGCCACTGTGAGGCCCCAGTACAGTTTCCTTTTATCATATTTGATCGTTTGATCAATGTTTTTAAATGATTAAAATTCTAAATGAAATCTATTTATCATAGGACTAAGCATTGTCAAACTGCTTTATCTGTTGATAACTTTATAATGTCTTTTTAAACTCA
>CAIGQW010053747.1:175164-191923 GCA_903798125.1 Danio choprae | reverse complement strand
ACAGGGAGTCTGGGGGGTATTGAGTCTTAAAATGTCTTAAATTTTAAAAATTTATATTTTTTTGTCTTAAAAAGTCTTAAATTGAGTGAAATATTGGGTTGTAGGTCTTAAATCATTTTAAACCGGTCTCAATATTTCTATGTCTGATCACCTACAATCCATCTCAATAAAACTAAAAATTTTTTTAAGTTTTTATTGCAATTCACAACAGCTGTTAAACATTTTTACTGCAAATTCTTCAAATTAAATTACCTAATCAGAGAAGGAAAACTATTTACAGAGAAGGAAAACTATTTCTAAAATGATTTACAGAAGAAAGGGGGAGAGGACATAATATTTATAAGTGGGCATGAAACTTTTAAAAAAGAAATGTTGTGTTGAAAAAAAGTGTATGGAGAGTTTGCTTGTTTTGACACATTATTTAAAATATTATTTAAAATTGAATTAAAAATGTATACTTTTCATTGGTTCAATTGAACCATTAAAAAATTCCTTTTATAAAATCCTTTTAGGGGTATTTTTATATTCGTTTATAAGTCTGGAATTCCATTTTATAATGGTCTTAAATTTGACTTGGTGAAACCTACAGAAATCCTGATATCAACATAAACAAAAATGTTGTGCTGCTTTGAAGTTTTATTTTCTTTTAAATCCAAGCTCATTCGAGTCTATTAATAAACCTGACAGTCATGGAGAGGGCATGTGCTTCTTCCCAGGCAGGTTTTCTGGTCTAATAGGTCTTGCACAGAGAAGGCAGAAAAGGTCAGAAAATCCGAAGACTGGAGCCAGTTTGCAGAGATGGATGAGTTGTCAAGCTCAGAGGGTCATCACTAATTGGCTCCTCAGTCTTATAAATATTAAAGATTACAAAGAGCTGCAACGTGTTCCTCCACTTTTCCCCTGCCTTTCCTGCCAGTATAAAATACCTGTAACTAAAGGGTCAAAAATAGCCATGGTCTAAAAAAAAAAATCACAGGCCTTAAATAGAAACTGATCAAAGCACATCTGCATCCCAGCTGCCTGTGGAATGAGGCCTTTGGTGGAGAGATACGGGTACAGGGTCCCTGTCTGTTCTGAGAAACCTCATTAAAAACATCCAGCTAGGATTCTGCTGGTATCAAAATATCTTTTCGCAAGCTTTTATCATGGTAAATAGTACTATCATGATATTGACTTAAGCTACAAAAAAAATTAATTTAACAGGTATAAACAAAGGCAGCACGGTGGCGCAGTGGGTAGCACAATCGCCTCACAGCAAGAAGGTCACTGGTTCGGGCCCCGGCTGGGTCAGTTGGCGTTTCTGTGTGGAGTTTGCATGTTCTCCCTGTGTTGGCGTGGGTTTCCTCCGGGTGCTCCGGTTTTCCCCACAAGTCCAAAGACATGCAGTATAGGTGAATTGGGTAAGCTAAATTGTCTATAGTGTATGAGTGTGAATGGGTGTGTATGGATGTTTCCCAGTGATGGGTTGCAGCTGGAAGGGCATCCGCTGCGTAAAACATATGCTGGATAAGTTGGCGGTTCATTCCGCTGTGGCGACCCCAGATTAATAAAGGGACTAAACCGAAAAGAAAATGAATGAATGAATGAAGGTATAAACAAAAAATGCTTAATGTATTGATTTATTTAATATACATGTTCAGAGTAAAGAAATTCAAGCAAATTAAACAATATCAATAAGATCTCATTAGTAAACGTTAGTTTATGCATTAAAACCAGCAGTGAGAAGTAGCCTTATTTAAAAAAATACAACTGAATTTTATTAGTTATTAACTCCATTTAATAAAATAATTTCGACTTTTGATTTTAATGTTATTATTAGGCATTCAGTGAAATAATTAACATCACCTTAAATTATAAAATGCTTTTGTACATTAGTTGTCATTACATTGACTTTAGATAAATTAACTGATCTTAACAAACAAAGCCATTATTATTAATAAAAGGCACTTTTATTTAAATAATAGTAAAGTATTCACTGTATTTTGAAGTGTCCACAATATCAATATTGTGCAAGTTCATTATCATAATATATTGAATATTGGCATATGTATATAGATACAAGGCTTTTCTTCTGCACAAGACTGCAGTCTAAAGTGGAGCTTTATGCAATTTGAGCAGTAATCAGGTTTTATCAAATGGACGCTGATTGAAAAATGTATTGCTTTTGCCTTCATCTGAGCTTGAGTTTGTGCGCTGGAGTTTGTAAGTGCAATAAGGCTGGAATTTGATATATTTTGTCATTTTCTAGAGTGCTCCGCTTCAGATTACTGCACGTTATGTTGCTTTTACCTTGTTTAGAGCATCAGAGTTGGTCTGTTATTTGGACGGGGTGTATGGGAAGCTCTTAGCTTCATTAATGACTAATTTAGTCGGTACCCAATGCGAATTATTGTACATTAGACCCAGTATTTCAGGGAGGCGAACATTTTTCCAGTGTACAAATGAAACGTGAGCTCGTTTTGCCTTTGTTTTCCAGCCTCAGTAACAAAATGGAAACCTTTTATTGGTATTCTCGCTACATGCACTTTATTTGTGTGAAAGAATCAGACACCAGCCCTGCTAAACAAAGACGCCTACACAGAAAATAAATAGCTGAAGTTTGGCTTGCTGTCATTGCTTTGCTTGTGAGGAAAAGTGTTAACACAATGTGATAATTAGCTGTCCTACATGGCATAAATTAGGAGAACCTTTGGTGTCCAGGTTCACCTCTTTTGCATTTTCTCGTGCATGAATATCATTATAAGCAGAAGTGGTATTTTATTGATGTTTGTATGATGTGGGTTTCTATTTGGGGATTTAATGAGTTGTTCATGAGAGAACCACTAATCCCTTACTATTTTAAGCGTGTAATTTGTGTGACACTATAGCGCTACCCGTTTCTGCCATCGTTTGAACAAACAGTAACCGTAACTCACATCATGGGTTGAACCAAAATCTTTTAAAAGACAGCTTAAGGCTGTGGAAGTGAAATATATAGCAATACTTTGTGTGCAGACAAAACAGAAGTTGTTTTTGAAAAACAGCTTCGATTTTGTCCATACACTTAAGAACAACATTGAACCCCACTGGCTTTCATGGTATGGCATAAAACATTCTGACATTTTTCCATGTTGAACATCAATTGTGGTCTGTCGGTAGCCATGACTGGCTGTCTGATTTTTGTCAGAAGGTGGACAAAATTTGATGGAGGTGGCCACCTCTTAATTCTCTGTGCAGGAAAAACCATAAAGTTTTTTTTTATTGCACTAAGTATTTTTGTTCTGACATTTTGATGTTTTTCCATATTGTTTTATAGAAAAATGAATTCTAGGATTGAAATAACTTGAGGATGAGTAAATGATAACAGAACAAACTTAACAACATAAGCAACATAAAAAAGAGATTGAAAGCCTGAGAATTAAACATTTATTGTCCTGGAATATCAAGTCATAGAATATCAGAACATCTTACAAAGATTTTTGTTTGTCATTTTAAATTTTACTTTCCATTTATCACAGTGTAAATTTTCTACAGTGTGTTTTTATCATTTTGTTTCACGTTTTGCTGTTAGGCATTTTTTGTGCCCTTTTATTCCTTTCCTGCTTGTCAGCCAGCAATTGCTTAAATCAAATCCATTCTCCAGGCTGTACCTATTAAAATACTGTCTGGCTGTTTTGGGTCTGCTCAGTGCTCAACACAACAGCTTTTCAATTCTCTGTTCATTTTAGTCAGTGAAAGTCAAGGAAAAGTCAGAGAATTTGACATTTGACTTAGTGTGGGAACCCAACTCTAGGTTATAGATTATCATTTTAATTACACAGAGAAATAAAGCTAAACGTTGGCAAATAAGCCACTGTCAACAGGTATTTAAACAGATTTTAAGAAGTCCTACAATCCGAAACCTATTAGTGTGGTAACATTTAATATATTTCAAGTCTATTTGAAATTATTTACAATTAAAGCAAAGATGGGAAATTTATTATTGCTGTCTTTCTTTTACTCTCTCTCTGTCTTTCAGAGTTCGGAAGTTTGTTCATATTCTGTTTAATGTTAATTGTGTTGTTCATAATATGTCACAACATTTCAGAAAATAATGTTGAGACATCTTGTTTTGAAATGCATGAAGTCACAATGTTTTGAAATGGCAAGGTTTTATGTCATGCTGTTGATGTTCTGTTTCATCTCATCGGTCATGGGAGGTGGTTTACTTGCTGCCTAAAGTATCGATTTAATATCACTTCCAAAGTACAAGAGCTTCATGTTGTACTTCAGCCAAAATTGTAGTATTGATCCACCCTATCACATGTCGTAACATTCAGTGAATTTGTCTTGAAAATATTCAACTGTGAGTTCAGCTACAATGTCATGGTTGTGCAGTTCTAAAGTATCTGATGCTGCCATTGTATTTCTGCAAGGCAGTAGTTTTATTGGGTCAGACCCTCAGTCTCAGAGCTGACACAAGAAGTCTTCTGTATGAGCAGAATTTTCCTGCCGGGCCTCTGAGGGTCCGCTGGGACTGAGCTGCCCTGTTTGCGTTCTTGCCGGAGGAAGATTTCCGCTGCTCATACACAGTCTTGCTCTGAAAGCCAGAATGACATTCTCTTCTCTCAGATACGCACGGCTTCCAGTAGCCATTCACAGCAACTCTCTGCAGAGATCTGATCTTTCTAGATGAAAAAATCAAGCATTTCAAGAAACATCCGCTATCTGTCTGTTGAAGAAGATGGTTTTTCCCAGCTCGGATATTGTTGTCTTTCCCGTCAGCTCTAATGAGTCAGTGTTTGGCAGGATCACGTCAGCTGAAGAAAGGGAGGGCATGTGGTATTCAAATTCGAGTCAGGAGATTTACGAGGAAGGGAGGAGCTGTAGAGTGGATGCTGGTCGGAAGCGGTTAAGGCACCGGATGCAATTGAAAAAACAGTAAATTAGAAAGAAGTGTCTCACAACACTTTATGGTGTTTATTCAAAAGCACTTTCTTCCACCTCGATAGTGCTGTGAAAAAATATCTAATTTATAGGAATTTAGTAAGAATTTGGTTGATACCATATTTTTGGGTGCATCACATACATCTTTCACCGTGTTCTAATTAATTACTCACAACATGGCATTAAAATAGTTTTTAATATCCACAATGCACAATGTTTCTATTTTACATATGTTTTTTTTTATCATACTCTGCGATTTAAACTTTGTAAACAATTTTTGTAAAGGATAGTCTGTGATCTGTTTTTTTTCTTTCTTTCAAAGAAAAATTTGCATTTTTTGCAAATGTGATATCTGGACAAAATATGTACAATTGCAAACCTTGTCTTCAATAAAACATATTTGACACACACACACACACACACACACACACACACACACATATATATATATATATATATATATATGATTTCTATTTCTGAACAACAACATAAACTACTATGACATTGATCACCTACTGTAATGTGCTGATTATATACTTTATTGAGTGTTAAATGTTACCAGTGTAATTATGAATATCATTTTTCATTACATTTATTGCTTTCCCAGTACTGGGTTGTGACTGGAAGGGCATCCACTGCATAAAAACATGTGCTGGAATAGTTGGCGGTTTATTCCGCTGTTTTGACCCCTGATAAATAAGGGACTAAGCCGAAGGAAAGCTGAATGAATGAATGACATTTATTGCCACACTGAAAGCACCAGAAGATAGTTTACCTCAAATCTACAAATTAAAATATCTAGCAAACATATAATTTAAACATCAACGTTAGAACTCTAAACTCAGTGCAAATCGACATCAGTCAATCAGCATGTACACCTAAAGGCCCTTTTACACAAGATGCAGTGGCGACCGCTTTCTCTCAGAGGGGAAATGTTTTGTGCAGTGTATGTGGTGTTCGCGAAGCAGACGCGGGGTGGACGTTGCCATAGTTACACATTTCAAAGTCACATTTGTATTTACTAAAAACTAAATAAAATTTTGTGTTTGTGACATTAATTATGGCATTATTACTGTTATTATCTAGTTTTCGCTTGGCACAAGTGAAGATGTTTTTGAAGATTTGCCACAATTGAAGTAAATCCGTCATTCATTCATTCATTCATTCATTTTCTTTTCTTTTCGGCTTAGTCCCTTTATTAATCAGGGGTCACCACAGCGGAATGAACTGCCAACTTATCCAGCATATGTTTTACGCATGCCCTTCCAGCTGCAACCCATCACTGGGAAACACCCATACACTCTCTTTCACACACATACACTACGGACAATTTAGCTTACCCAATTCACTTATAGCGCATGTGTTTGGACTGTGGTGGAAACCGGAGCACCCGGAGGAAACCCACGCCAACACGAGGAGAACATGCAAACTCCACACAGAAATGCCAACTGACCCAGCCGAGGCTCGAACCAGCGACCTTCTTGCTGTGAGGCGACATCTCTACCCAGTGCGCCACAGTGCCTCCCAATTTAAGTAAATATTTAAGGGGAAATATATTTTTTAAAACAATTTAGAACATTAATTACGCCTAAACACATCCAAGGATCAGGGCTTTGCAAATAATTGTGAAACAAACATTATTCACAAATTTAGCAGTAAGTATAGTCAGCATTAAGTTACGCCGCATCTACTGCACAAAACATTTCCATTCCGAGAGAAATTCCACTGCTTCATGCATCCTGTGTAAAAGGGCCTTAATAGTGTTAATGACTTTACATTTTTATTTATTAGATTATAATCCTGTCCAATTGGTTGGGAGTGCAGTGCACTATTCTGTACTTTTTTTATCTGTGGTATATTTAAATGTTGTTGTTGGAATCTTGTGTTGTTAGGAGTGTTTGCCTGACTGGATTACCAAAGTGATTTCTAACCAAAATCCAACACCCACTACGGCCACCTGCACACCATCTGAAAGACTAGAAGTTATCTTCACAGTTCACTGAGGAGCTGTTTCTCAATATTCCACATTTGCACTGAGTGCCAAGACTAATGCCAGTACATTTGTAAATGTGAGCGCGCTCAGTTTGCCTGGCACTGTCTCATGGAGGCTGAAGCATCAGGGTTTGGCAGGAGATCAGATGGAGCTCTACATCATCTCATGAGGAAAAAGAGCACATCTGTGCAGTGCAGTCTCATGCTGGTGGGATAATTCAGCCCCCAATATACTTCAGTGCCATGCTTTTAGCTTTGTTGTTTATAATGGCTGCAATTTCAGCATGACAGTGTTTGTGTCCTGTGTAAATTAGTACACAACTTGTAGTATAACTTGGTACAATAATATTTAATATGCTTATTTTCGAGAAGTTGCATGTTTCCATTAGCTACATTGCGTTTATTAGATGGCTGTGCAATTATATTTTTATCTTTCATACATTGTAATCCAGTCTGCGACAATTGCAACAGGGGCGGGAGCAACACACAATCAGTTTTCCTCCAATCAGAATCAAACTGAAGTAAAAAAAAAACACATCTCAACATGATCTAATTGGATTATTTGGTTAATAAAGACTTTCTTATTTAATTGAAGTTTGATTAAGACTGCTCTTGACTAATCTGCTTATTAACATGTTCAATAAAATATATTTTTACATTTTTTAAAATGTAGTTACAGCTATAACATTTAAAGGGCACCCATGACTTTTGTAAGCTGTTTGGACAGAACTGTGTAGGTATAGTGTGTCCACAGTCATATTGGAGTGATTTAAACACAATAAATTTCTATTTTTTTTAAATGTCCTGACATTAAAATAGGACCCAAACCCCTGCAATTCTGAGGCCCACCGCAATGTGACGTAGGAGTGTGGTTTACTTAAATCAGGTTTATTTTGTACATTAACATAACTGATATCCATACAGCAGTGAAAATTAATGTGTATCCTGTCACATTTACCGTGCAAAAATAGTGCAAACTAAATGTGTGTGTGTGTGCATGTGTGTGTGTGTGTGCGCGAACTTTATAACGACATTGTGTGCGACTCATCATTGCAGAAAGGCTTGAATTAACTTGACAACAAATACATCAAATAACCATTAGTAAAGTTCTTACTTTAGCAAGGGAGATCTGCTTCATTTTTGTCTGTCACTGTACTGTTTATCTACGTGAGGCGCAGCAGGTGAACGCTACAACCATCAGAGCAATCTCTATGGCTCTGACACGCACGTGGGAACGGTGTGTGGTGAGAACCAGCTCATTTGCATTAAAGGCACAGGCAACAAAAACAGCTAGTGTCCTAACAGCTCAAAATTCCCAGATTCAGAAAGGTATAATAAATAATGTGATGGGTATTTTGAGCTGAAACTTTACAGACACATTCTGGAGACACAAGACTCATATCAAATCTTGAAAAAGGGGTAAAATAGGTGCCCTTTAACAATTTTTGTAAAAATAGAAATATACTTTTGCTTTTTGACATCTAAAAAACATCTAAAACAATTTGAATCATATAAAAAAATATATCTTAAGTTACATTATTACATAATATAGTGGTATAAACGGTTTCCCCCACAGTCCAAAGACATGCGGTATAGGTGAATTGAATAAACTAAATTTGCCGTAGTGTATGTGTGTGAATGTAAGAGTGTATGGGTGTTTCCCGGTGTTTAGTTGCAGCTGGAAGGGCATCCGCTGCGTAAAACATATGCTGGATAAGTTGGCGGTTCATTCTGCTGTGGCGAGCCCTGATTAATAAATGGACTAAGCCGAAAATAAAATGAATGAATGACCAGTGGTATAAAGTAGACTTTTATTTGTTATATGGTGGGTTATTGTGACCAAAGGTGGCCAAGCCTTACTTTTTGCATTTATTTTAATATTGTCCTTATTAGTGAAACATGTTAGTTATATTTATTTTAATATTAATTAGTGTGTCTATATTTGTATCTTGTGATCCCTGTGAAAACCAAGAATTATGAACATTGTAAGATGATGCTTCGTGTTGTACTGCAATGCACTCATTAAGTGTTTCTATTCAGGTTTTTTAAATTGCAGATGTAAATTTTTGCATAGCTAGTGGCATTATGCATTGCTCCTAGGATATCATGTTTGTAACTTTATTGTTTATGCTCTAGAGTTTATGCTTAATGTGACATTTAATGTTTTCCAGACTTATTATCTAGTATTTATTATGAATAATCTTTCTGCTGGTTTGATTCGTTTAGTTGGGTTGGCTGCCATGTTTAAAATAAGCTTTAATTTGGAAAACAATTACAATGAATCAGGATTATCAGAAATATGAATTTCAACATAGTTAATACATAAAACATGCTTGAATTTACAGAAAACAAATGTATTATGAATTAAACAGAAAGCTGCAGTTTGTAGATTTAAATTTCTTGTTTGAACAATATAGGTTTTATTGCAAACCGCACACAGTTTGAGTAACCCAGATTTATCCCACTATTTAATGCTTGACCGAAATACCACACAGCTTGAACTGAAGTGTTTGTAAACCAACTAGTGAATCTGATATGAGGCAGATTATTGTCTGGCTCAAGCATACAGATGGACCAGACCAACAGGACTCTACAATGATTTCAGGAGAGCTTCTGAGAGACATGTTGATTCATTTATTATAATAATGAATTAGCCAGAAGAAGTGCCTGTACTCCAGCTTAGTGTGAATTCTTGTGTTCTGTTAGATGCGTAAATAGTGGTTAGAATATGATAATGTGTAAAAAAAACTTTTAAAGCAACTATTAAATAATAACTATTGACTAATAAAATGACATGTTTACATGATTATTTTACCAACACAACGTGTGGTCTAATAGACTAGCAGTAAAAATGACTCTGTTTTATTTACAATGTCATTGTTGTCATTACAAACTGTATTATAAGCATAACAACTTGAGTGCAAGACTGAAATAAATGTCTATGCGATTTATTCATTGTTTTAGTTTTAAAAATGTAACTTTTTTATTAAAAAAAGAAAGAAAAATCAGATTTGCATATAAACGTAATGTTTTATAACTTGTGCTGTTGGTCTGATTTTTTGTGAGAAATCAGTTTTGCATGATTTTGAGATAAAAATGTACAAATATCTATGATTTCACCGGGAAAAGAAAAACAGTATGCTACTAAATGCTATTATGTTTTCTTAATATTAACTGTAAATTCACTTTTAGAGAATTCCCTGCTTGACAATTCACTTTTTATGCTTTTTCTTTTTCTCATTAGTTATGTACATTAGAGTTTTATGTTACACATAATGTTGTTATATAATGTTTATTGCATTACTTCAGTGTCGTGTGTTACCATGATGGTGTTTAGTAGTTGTGTGGATGACACTGAGCATCTTCTGTTTATTGTTTCTCTGCTTGTGGGAAAAGTTATTTGCGATGAGCTTGAATTCATCATGACTTTTTCCATCTATAGCTGCTTTTGGTTGGGTTTTGTCTGTGTAACAAAGGTACAGTATGTTGTGTAAATGTTAGTACTTTAAAACATTGGTGTGTGACTATAAATGAATGAAATACAATAATTTACTGTAAAATGTAACATTTTCTTTTATGGTTCTACCATATTTAAAATAAATAATGTCATGTTTTCCCCATAAATTTTAAGAATTAGTTTTAAACATTTCTCAGGATGCAGAAAAGTTTCGTTATTTGAGTGTACACAGGTGGCACGGTGGCTCAGTGGTTAGCACTGTCGCCTCATAGCAAGAAGGTTGCTTGTTCGAGTTACGGCTAGACCAGTTGGCATTTCTGTGTGGAGTTGGTTTCCTCTGGGTGCTCCGGTTTCCCCCACAGTCCAAAGACATGCGTTATAAGTGAATTGGATTAACTAAATTGGCCATAGTGTATGAGTGTGTCTGTGACTGAGTGTGTATGGATGTTTCCCAGTACTGGGTTGCGGCTGGAAGGAAATGCCAATGAATTGGCGGCGTCAGTGTGCACAGCTAGCAGCAATCACAATCAATTGTGTATAAAGATGCCATCTGTGCACAGCAAAGACACCTTTTCGCTTTCAGAGCTGAACGAGCTACTGAGAGAGTCTTCGGGTTCTTCCAAACCTCCTTCAGTGAGAGAGAAAGAACGAGAAAGCTGCTGGTGTTTGAACAGGCTGTTTTTCCCGGTGCCAGAGTGTGTGACACGCAGTGGCAGATGGTCGAGCTGGGCTATTCTCCCTTGCCTGGCGTACTCTGGTCTGGTCCTTCTAGAGCGGTGAGTATAGTAAGTTTTGTAAAAGAGCAACACGGTCGTGCAGCACGTCTTTTTAAAGATGTCGTTCCGACCGTGTGTTTCTGGGTGCGGTGGTTCCCTGTCCATGGATGATGGGCACGAGTATTGTGTTGCATGTCTGGGGGTTCAGCATGATAATGTGGTGCTCGCGAGCAGTGCATGCAATCACTGCGGGTCACTCTTGCAAAAGGGCAAACCACCCTTGTTGTCCCCCGCAAGTAGCGGTTGGACCCCCCATTCCTCAGCGCGCTCCATCCAAGCTTCGAGTGAGAGAAGCGCTTTATCCTTTGGGATGATCGCCCTCTCACTCGATAACACAGAGGACCAGATGTCTATCGCTGCATCGGAGGGTGGGCTGTCATTTTCTGATGACAATTCTGATGACCCGCTTCCTCTCTTAGGGGGGGTAAGCGAGGCTCTGGATATAGAATTTGAGATGATGGCTATGCTAACCCTATGCTGTGCTTCGGCAGCGAGGCTGGAGATGTCTTGTCCCCCAGGTCCGTCGCCAGACCGATTAGGGGTGTGACGTTGAGGATAAGAAGGGGAAAGCCTCTAAAGTCCCCTTCTTCCCGGAGGTGCACAGTAAGTTCATGCAGCGCTGAGGGCACCTTTTTCTGCCCGGTCTGCGTACACTCACTTGCCCGCGTGGAGCCCCTTCCTGGCATGGTTCACCTCAGCTCCCGTCCAAAGAGTGTAGGTTATCTGCGTCCCTCTGGGCCAGAGCCTACACTGCTGAGGGCCAGCCTGCTTCCGTTTTGCTTGCTATGGCTGGTGCAGGCGTTAGCCAGCGGCACGAGGAAGGTTCCGACCCAGGCTTAACTTATGCACTGCAACCGACTTTGCTCCGGAAACACCAGTTCGGCTGCGAGTGCTATGAGAAGGACGATGACCACACTAGTGGTTCAGGAACGCCACTTCTGGGTAAAACCTGGCAGATATGCATGGCGTTGACAAAGTTCGCATACTTAACACACCCATATCCCAGGTTGGCCTGTTCGGCGACACCAAGGGGGAGTTCACCCAGGAATTCACCACAGTGAAAGAGCAGTCAAGTGCAATCGGTGGGCTTTTAAAATCGCTCTCCTCGTCGAACCATCCACTTTGGCTGCTCCTCGCCAAGGGCGCTCGTCTGTGGCTGTCAGCTCCGCCGCCCTGTCCGTTGCCTGGTTAACCGGCAGCGTCGAGCACCCCACAGACAATCACCGCCCCCTGCCTCAGGGTGCCGCTAAGTCCAGTACGGACCGCCAGAGACACACATATAATTAATTACGGTCGTATGGCTACCAAATTTTATAAAGAGCAATTCTCCTCTATCTAGATGTGACAGCCCGAACACTGCCAGTATGGGACACTATGCCTTCCAGCTCGCAGGATCGGTGCTCTTCGCCACAGGCTCTGAGTGTGCCAGAGGACGGGCTCCTTTCTCTCGCACTCCCAGCCGCCTTGCAGGCTCTTGGGACAAAGTTAAGCTCTTATCTTTCGCTCTTCCTCGGGATGCGCGCCTCCCGGGGTGAGCTCTCCCATCCCATGCTGCCCCACCACTGGTGCGTCAGTGATTGTACCGATGATGTCACTCACGCGGGCTCTGCCATTCTGGTTAGCGCTGCCCTGCCCGTCGCAATGGCTCATTTGGACAATCAGACTCGGCTATGCCATTTAGTTCACTAAATGGTCCCCCAAGTTCATGGGCGCGTATTACACCAAGGTCAGCCCTGTATCCGCCCTTGTCTTGTGCGAGGAGATTGCTGTCCTCCTGGCGAAGGACGCAATCGAGCCGGTCCCTCCAGCCGAAATGAGGTATGGGCTTTTTAGTCTGTACTTCATCGTACCCTAAAAGAGTAGTGGGTTATGATTCTGCGAGTTTTGATCCACTGCCTTACAAGCAGCCACTTAGAATGCTCATGCAGAACCACATCTCCCAGTGCATTCGTCCTCAGGATTGGTCTGAAGGACACATATGTTCATGCCTCCATTTTCCCATACCACGCATTTTTTGCAATTTGCGTGCGAGGGTCGAGCATGGTAGTACAAAGTCCTCCCTTCCGGGCTCTCCCTGTCTACGCGGGTTTTTCACCAAGCTCGCGGAGGATGCCCTAACGCCCCTTCAGCTCGCGGGCGTCTGCATACTCAAATATCTCGATGACTGGCTTTTGTAGCTTACGCAGGATCAATTGGTTATGCACAAGGACTCCGGCACCTCGACCTGTTAGGGTTTCGGGTCAGTGCAGAGCATCTCTTTTCTCAGGTTGGAGCTGTACTCGATCACCATGACAGCACAGGAAAACTGTGGTCCCACTGATATTATTCAGAGGCACCTGGACATATGGCATCCGCAGCCGCTGTCACGCCGCTCAGGATGCTCCATATGAGACATGCTCTATTTCCAGACACGCATGGCACGTGGGCACGCACCGGATGACTGTCTCCGCTGTGTCGCCACGCCCTCAGCCTCTGGACAGACCCTGCATTTTACAGGCCTGTGTGCCTCTAGAACAAGTGTCCAGGCATGTCGTTGGCCGTGTGTTGCGAGCATACAGCTGCGGCTCTGTAGAAGGAACACGGTTGCATTGGCATATTAATCACCTGGAGCTGTTGGCAATGTATCTTGCGCTATCAACGGTATGGGGGGGTATCCTCTCTCACTGCATGTCTCAGCTCGCTCGCCGTCTGCTCCTCTGTAGTCATACACGGCGGAAATCGCTGTGTGCTATTCTTTTCCCCAGCAAACTCAACCGTGCAGCCGATGTGCTCTCACGGCAGTTCCATGCCCGGGAGAATGGAGGCTCCACCCCCGGCTGTCCAGCTGTTATGGGTGAGTTCTGGAATGCGCTGGCTACTCAGCTGGCCCCGGGGCATGCGTAATACGCATTTTTTCCAGTGAGCCTACTCGCACAGATACTGTGTAAAGTGCCTACGTCCTGAAGTGGAGTCTATTCGCTGTGTGGTGTACTTCTCTCCGAGAAGGACCCCGGACATGCCAGATCAGTGTGTTGCTATCCTCCTTCAGCTGGCTGGAGCTAAGGCTGTCCCCTCCGCACTGAGGGATTGGTGTTACGATCACCCCCGCTCTAAGGAGGCGGGGATGGCGGCGCGCTGGGAAAGCATTGTCTCATCACTAGTTGCCAGAGGCGCGAGACACTGGATAATTAATTAAATTCTGTCCCCCTCTCATACCCACTTGAAGATTTCTCTTAGGAGAGCTCTGCTCGATCCACTCGACTCAGTATCTTTAAGATTTCTGTCCAGATAGACAGCTCTGCTGGTTGCGCAGGCATCAGTCAAGAGGGTCGGGTATCTGGAGGCGTTTTCGGTAAGCGAAGTGTGCCAGCAATTCTAGGTGCCCGAGGTTCCTACAACGCTTCTTTTAGACTACGTAGTGATCCTGCAAGCGCTGCCCACGGTGGAGGCAGACCCAGTAAACATACTGTCATACTTTAAAGTTCCTAGAAATTAACTAGGTGTATTTTTACGACTCCCTAAAAAATATAAATAAGGATTAAACGCTTCACAGGTAAGTAAGGTAAGTTAGGGCCAGGGGGCACGTTGGAGGGCTGCGTCTCTGATGATGATGGTGCGCTCACGCCGGAGCCTGGCAAACCTCTCACCAGTGACGTGGTAAGGTTCAATCGCTGTGGCGTTTTCCATATATTTCCCCATAGTGGAAGTTTCCACATAGCATTGAAGTTCCCCTCCCGCTGGGGAACGGAACGGTTACTACGTTTTCAGCGTAAGCTGTTCTAGAAGCAGCGCTTGCACAGTACTGGGTATGATGACCACATTTGCTTTTATTTTGACCAGGGATTCTGAAGGCATAATTTGTGGGTAGGATGAGTGAGTGTCCCTACCACTTTTTTATATCTTGTGGAAAGGATGCATTATCCTATTTATCAGGAAAACAATCCAAGTTATTGTACATTTTGTTTGTCGATTCTAATAAATGTAATCTAGATGACCACATTTTACTCTAGAAATGGGAATCCTCATTGACATCAGGGTAAACACCTATTGTCAAAACCAAGAAACCACAGTCAAAGTTTCCCTCTACGCGTAGTAGAACAGTCAAAAAGAGGTAACACACCAAGAAGTAACAAAGCCTGTGCTAAAATTTTTAAATATCTGGATGGCTTTTGTTAAGTGATTTCAACTGCACCTTTAAATAATTAGTACTAAGTTTAAAATAAGTAGAATGCTGAACAAGTAACATTCTCTTATAAGGACAGAAACATTCTTAATTTTACTTTGTATTTTGCCTTCAAAATCAAGAACAAACCACAAGACTTTTTGGCCATTGCATAGATTTGCATTTCACCCGCATATTTGAATTTTGATGTAAATACAGTCTGAAGTGCTGAGAGGAGTTTGTTATTGATCAGATCACCATCACACTCAGGCTGCATATTCTGTGTTGGACAGTAATCTGGAGTAAATGTTGATAAGAGCTGCCAGAGTGAAAGTTAATGAAGACAGATGTCCGGATGAGATTGAACATCCTCTGAGAATCCTCTGAGCTTCTGAAGTTTGCTATAAGATCAAGTGAACTTCAGAAGCAGGTTACTGATTCTAACATCATTAAAGTACTATTAGAGTCCCAATAGATCCCTGTGAGACATTTATCTATGCTGAAAAATCAAGATTGTCATTCATGCCCTTAGTGGTATTGTTCATTGTACATCTTCATCCTACAAATCATGCATACAGTATATTAGTGGTGTATGTTTTGGTTAGTTTTAAAGGAGTTTAAACCGTTTATTAACTTACCCTCAGTTGGTGTACATTTTGGTGGTTCTAGAATTGCTGGTGCATTTTGCATCTGCTATAATAATTACACATTTGATTGAGTTCTCTAAAAATAAGGTTTGTATGTGCATGTAGGGACAATTTGACTACATATTTTTGACTGTCTTCACATCCTAAATCAATTCAACATTCAATTGTCCACTTTTCTTCATTTGTTTGTGTGTTTAAAAGCATTTTCAAGAAACATTTGTGTACTGTTTGTAATTTCAGTAATAATAAAAAAAATTTGTGAACTTTACACAAAGTTATACAAATGTATAGCTATCTGTAAAAGCACTGATAGAAAAAGCCTGTGACTTGCTCTAAGTGATGTCATTTCCTCTGGCAGGAAACTCCGGCACTGAAGCATGCAATTTTTTTTTCTTTCTTCTCTCATTAATTTGTATGACGAACATTAAGGATACACCAATAGTAGATTAATTAAATGTCAATTCTGTTATTGTGATATTTCAATGAGTTTCTCATTCGCTTTTTGACAACAGTATTATGAAAATACATAAAATTCAGTTTTAGACATGCCATAAGGTACCTGGTTAGAGGGTAGCATCATAAGGAAAATCACAAAATGGTCAAAATTTCAACTCTGTTAATGGTTTCTAAAAGTACAAAATAAGTTAAACAACAATTAGTAAGAGAATCAAATGTTCGCTATCACATTTAAGCATTTTGTGTTTACATTAATAATGGATTCAGTTCATTGTAAATTATACACTTGTTGTATATCATTGCAGATGAATGAAAAATAATTAAAACTGCTTAAAATGTAGATAGATAGATAGATAGATAGATAGATAGATAGATAGATAGATAG
>CAIGQW010053747.1:163191-175154 GCA_903798125.1 Danio choprae | reverse complement strand
TAGATAGATAGATAGATAGATAGATAGATAGATAGATAGATAGATAGATAGATAGATAGATAGATAGATAGATAGATAGATAGATAGATGATAGAACATTCCACATCTACTGTATGGTAAAGTGTTTTTTTTTCTGTCTAGAAATCTACATGAACCTAGTGTTCTTTAACATTGCTGGTGGTACACTTATCATGCTCCTACAGCAAACAGAACCAAACTGAAACGTATTGTGGCTTTAATAACATGAACTGAACTGAACCATGTATCGCTACACCCCTAGTTTATCCACTCTTTCATAGTGATGGCATCAGAGGGCAGGCAATGCAGAGACTGGACAGCATATTGTTGTCTTTATAGTCTTTTCTTTTTGTTAAATTTCCCTCCAAATCATTTGAAGGTAAAACAACTAACCGCAATATAACAACACAATTGTCATAATTTTCAATGCTCATTCTCTTGTTAGTTCAAACCTGTATGACTTCGTTTCTTTGGCAGAACAAACAAAATAGATGTCAGTTGTGTTGTGATGTTAGTCAAAGAAATTCCAGATGTTGTTAATTCTTACTAACCACGGACAAATATATTTTATGTTCCACTGAAGGAAGTATGTTTTAGGCTACAGGTTTATAAGTAGGTTTTATAAGTGGTTTTAAGTCACATTACTGTGTTTGAATGCACCATAATTGACTGAGTACTGGAGTACAGTTATCAAGATTCAACATCAAGATTTCCTGGGGATCCATTGGGATCTGTTGGTGTGAAGTACACTGAAGACAGAGATAAACATCACATCTATAAAGCAAGCAGAAGCTCCCATGTTACAGCACAACATTGAGTCATTCCTGCCTCTGAGACCTCGGGCCTCACATAAGTATCAATAAAAGCTCTATCAGCAGCTCATCGCCAGCGATTCATTGCGAATCAGAGAGAAGCGCATTTGCAGTGAAGTGCTTTGTTTTTCAGTGTCTTCAGGATCTACTGAATTATTCAGGTCTTCAGGCTGATTAGATTGAGGCTTTGCCCACGGACTTGACTCAGGGCTCTAAACAGAGGTGGCACAGTGTGCATAAGCCTCTTTGGGCAGGGCTCTCTCATCGGAGTGTAAGTAGGGATTTCCTGACTTAATCTATTGGAAACACATTAAAAGACAATGAGCTGTATAGATTTAGCTTTACAGCAGTGTTTCCTACAGGGTAGTTTTATGGCAGGGTTACTAACCTTTGCTAGAAAAAATATATAAAATGTGAACCTGAACTTGAAATTTGAATCTTCTAACTTTAACTTCAATTATAAAACTTCAATTACTTTTGACACTTGACATAAATGTTAAAGGAGTAGTTCACCCAAAACTAAAAAAAGTGGCTATTAATTACTTACCCCAAGCCTCAAGGAGGATGAGGGAGCTTTCGGATTTAATCTAAAATATCTTCTACAGTCTACATGTGTTTGTTGCCTCATTACAAATATATCCAGCAAATTTTACAAAATACAGAAAAAGATAACAAACGCATTTAAACAGAACTTTTGCCGCATTGAGGGGACACTGAATGAATTTAAAATCTGTATAATCCACTTTTTGCATTCTGACGAGCTGTGAACCAATGGCTGGCTGACAACTACTCCTTAATTCCCATCAAACACTGTAAACGAAGCACCACTCCACATCCTTTAGAATTCTAAACATTGTTTTCTAGTGTGTGGCATTTTCACCGGCACTGCCATTGCCAGACAAATTTAAAAATAAGGGGGAGAAGTTGTCAGCTGCAGAGCTTCAAAGTAGAGCACATTTATCTTCGTGACCCTTCCAAATACGGTCAAAACTGAGTTTTCATAGTAGGGGTAATTTCTGGGGATTATAAATGAGCTTATAAAATCATTACTGAGTTATCAGAATTTCTGAAATTACCTAATCCGAATATCTACTGTGCTATGTATCAGAGAACAATTTAACTTACTGAATCAATGCACTGTATGGAAACTTTAATACAAAAACTGAAAATTAGCTTAGAGTGGTGTCAGGAACACAATTTAACCAAAGAATTGTTATTTAGATTGCAAGTTATGGGGTTATGCCACTAATAGTTGACAATGGAGTATTTAACAATTAGGAAATTTCACAAGTGGACTTATTGCACAGGTGACATCCTATCACGGTTACTATGCCTAAATTCACTGAACTCCAAGAGAGACCCATTCTTTCCCAAATGTTTGTGGAAGCAGTCTGCATGCCTTGCTTCTTGATTTTATACACCTGTGTGATTGGAGCAATCTAATAAGAACACTAATATGTTTACACTGAACTGAGCTATAATGACACTAACTTTGCATCTGAAAAGATGAAAATAACACCAACTTTGTTGAGCTGCATTAGCTGAATTGAATATATAGATAGACTGACACAGTTACTGAAATGAAGCCGCATTGTGCTAAATTGAGCAGAAATTATGTATAAATTAATACATTTTGTAAAGTTAACAATGTTATTTTCAGATTTTTTGATGTAAACCTGCTTTGAAACAGTCTGTATTGCATATAGGACTATATAAATAAATGTTACCTGACTTTATGATATGAACCATACCATATGATCATCATCATCTTTTATTAGACCTGAAATGAAGATTAAGGCTCACAAATCTTTAAATGAGCAATTTAACATTGTTATTCATTGTTATTGTTTAACACGTTTTTCAACAGTCATTTTAACAAGTAATGGTAATTCATAATAATAATAACCAGTCCAGTGAGTTTGTCAGGAGGAAGTGAGTCTGATTAACAATATCTATGCTTCACACAAATGTCTCATTGTGATTTAATTAGACTGATTTATTAAATTAAACTGCGCCAGTTTTTTTTTTTTAAATTGGTCAGCACATTTTGCTGTATGTTCTTTTTTGTATGCAGTCGTTTCTCTCTCTGAACTGTTTAATTCACAATCTGACAACTAGGCTAAAATATCCATTTATATTTTTGCTGAGCTATAATGAAGGAAACATTGCTTTACTGGAATAGCCATGTGGCATTTTTGTCTAGCTTAGTAATTTTCCCTTTCTTCATTTGGCTATCTTTTACATTTTATTTCTTTTTGTGTGTTCTGCTTGATTTCATCTCTCTTTTGATGTAACTGTCTATTACCCATGTATCTGTGCTTATTTTCCAAAATGATCATATAATTCAAGTACAAAATTGTGTAGTCATATATGGTTTATCTTCTCTTAAAATAATAGACCATGGCTGATTCAAAACAAGGTCTTTTTCAAGTCAACAAATGTAACATTACTTGACATGTATATCAGAAACCAGACTTCAAGTGACAATTTCTGTAAACTGGACTTCAATGTCGGACTGTTGAAGGATTAGTTCACCAAGATTAGCCACAGTTTACTCAACATTATGTTTTTTCAACCCTTTTTTTAAAAGAGCAATTTACATGAGTTGTGACCTCTAAGTCTGTATGGTAGCTTCATATATGGAACAAAACTCAAATTTAAGTTGTTATTCACTGCTAATCTTCCTTTCATCCTGCACTAAAATTTAATTTATGTTTAGAGTTGAAGGTCCACAAGTTGCTGCAGACTTTTATTACATGTTGGATGATGTATTTTTAATATTGAGTTTGGGCGGGGGGTTATTTTTGAGCTCCTCCTGCCATCTTTCACTTGTAGCAAACTAATGGTTAGAGGTGTGTAGTCAAGCATATTTCTTCCAAGTTGTCAAACTGACATCACTAGAGAAGGACTCATTCCAGAGTGGTTAGTTAGATTTGGTTAGATTTTGATTAAACAAACTATTATTATTTTTATTTCAGTGGATTAACAATGTATAGACTAATTGTTCACCCTAAGACTAAAATAAAATGTAAAAATATATATAAATTTAGATTTCATTCATTCATTCATTTTCTTTTCGGCTTAGTCCCTTTATTAATGTGGGGTCGCCACAGCGGAATGAACCTTCCAGCTGCAACCCATCTCTGGGAAACATCCACACACACTCATTCACACACATACACTACAGACAATTTAGCTTACCCAATTCACCTGTACCGCATGTCTTTGGACTTGTGGGGGAAACCGGAGCACCCGGAGGAAACCCACGCAAACACGGGGAGAACATGCAAACTCCACACAGAAATGCCAACTGACCCAGCCGAGGCTCGAACCAGTGACCTTCTTGCTGTGAGGTGATTGTGCTACTCACTGCGCCACCGTGCTGCGCAATTTAGATTTCATATAGACTTTAATGATGTGCAAATAATATTTGAGAGCTACAGAAAAGGAGAAGCCTGTAATTGGGATCTGTTGGCATGAAATGTCAACAAGAAACTTGAAATTTAAAATGAGAGAAAAAGAGAAATTATAGAGAAAACATATTAAAAAGAAGAATTTCTTAATACAGTAAAAGCTGCACCATGACAATATTTGTAAGACATGTAAGTGCATTTTGACGCGATGGAGTGTGTCCATTTGTAATTTTAATAACTTGAATTTTTTTTATCAAAAATGAATGTACTGTGTTTTGTTTATAGTAAATTGAAGTACAGCAAGTACAAATAAGTACTGTCTCACTACAAAGTTTATACTTAACATTTTGTTAATTAGTCTACTGTTTAATTTGACAAATGTCAAATCTAATTTATGCAAATAGTAAAGTCTAATTTGACTTTGACACCCTTTTCTCAGTACAATCTGCACTGCTGTTCAGTCTTGGTATTAAAATTGCTGTAGCTCCAAAACACAGATAAAGGGACGTATTTAAAGACCTGGCAGGCCTTCACATCCACCTGGACCCAGATTTCACCATCCTGGGAGAAGCAACTGATATTATTTCACTGCCGTTTCTGTAAACATGATTGTTGTTTTGGTCTTTATTCTTGGGGGGAACGAAACTGTTGAGTTTGCAGAGTGAAGTTTCCTGCCTGTGCTAATGTACTCACACTGCTATGAAGAATTTCTAAAATACCATAAATTATCTGAGGTAAGTTTTGTTCACATCACATACCAACCAGAGAAATACATACATAAAAAAGAACATTCACTCTCAGAGTAAAATCTGCAGGGCCTGTAAATTAATATATTTATTTTAAAATATCTTTTTTATGACAAAACAAGGTTACTTGTTAAACATAGGACTTCACAATATATTGTTTCAACTGCATTGCAATGTATTCCTCTGCAGTATTCCATTGTAAGATGTGTCTTGTCCAGTAGTGATCATCATATTACAGTTTGGAAAACATGTGGTTTGTAGATTAATTACAAAGAGACTTTTTATTCTTTTATTTTTATATTAAGAAATTGTCAACAAGAATAACAACAAAACAATTGTTGATGACCTTTTTTCTAAGATGGAAGGGATTTCATTAGACACTAATACAAAAAATTGACAGAATATTAATATATTCAGAATATAAAGATCATCATAAAGATCAGAATATAAAAACAATATTGTCACACACTATATTGACATTGCAGCCTGTTCAAAGTCAAATAAAATGCAGCCACCCAAACAAACGCATACAAAGTTTGACAGTCAATGGTGATTATCGATGCTGACAGACACAATAATGTACAGATAAATAAGTGAAACAATAAATCAAATGTGGGGAAAAGAAACTAATTTAAATGTATTGTGTTATCTTTTTGTCAACTGTACTTTGAAAATGTTTCCTCCTATAATTGACGCTGAGCACTTTATGCATTTGACCTTCAAAACTTCACTAGAAGTGTTAATTTTAAACTCTTTTTAAGATGTTTTGAACTTGGAAATTAAGTCTTTGTTGACCACCACAAGCCTCAAAGAACACTAGTTTTCACAGAGGTCATAATAATGCCGCTATATTTCCTTCATTAAATCAGCCTCTCCTGAGGGAAATGCAGACTTGTGTCATAAATTCAAGTTCTAACACGTTTCAATCCCCACTGGTCCCGCTCTCACAACTGAAGTGCTTGCTTTATATGTTTATTAACACTTTGTGCAGGTTGTGATAAACCGTTTTTGTACTCATTAATCTAACCAGCTCTATGTGTCACAACCCTCTCATAAATACAGTAGTCCATTAAACCAACATCTCATTGCTACGGTTTTTGCTTCAAATGCACATTTTGTGCCATTTAGGGAACCGCTTGCAGTTTTATAATTTTTTAAAAAGGAAATATGTGTTGATTTTGTATTCGAAAACTAAGAGTAAATATCTATTCTATACTGTACATGACTTTCATCAATATACATGTACTTAAGTAAATGTTGGTGTAAGTAAAGTTAAGTAAAGTTAAGTAAAGTTCCTGGTGCATGAAATACTTGAAGAAAATCTTAAATAATGAGTTGGTGACTTATTATCCGTGGGAAACCATTGTCTAGAAAACATTTAGATGCATTTTTGTTTTTCTTTTAATATTATCTCTGTATTTCTCAGTGATGTATTGCAGCTGGAAGGGCATTGGCGGTTCATTCTGCTGTGGCGACCCCAGATTAATAAGGGGACTAAGCCGAAAAGAAAATAAATGAATGATTATTATCTTTGTACAGTGCATATTAAAAACCTGCACAGCTGTTTTGTTTCCAGCAATAATGTACTGTTGTAAAAGCGCCACCTACTGAAAGAGAGTGAATTTGCATTTTTATTCAGCATATCTATTGTTTTTGGTTTTGTGAAGACATATTTTTATGTAGTATAATTTCACAAACCTAAAATCAAAATATGTTTATATTTTAACAGTATACAATCTAATTAAATATTATTAATAATTAAGTACAATATAATATTACATTTATATATTAAATATTTAGGGCAACGCGGTGGCGCAGTGGGTAGCACAATCGCCTCACAGCAAGAAGGTCGCTGGTTCGAGTCTCGGCTGGGTCAGTTGGCATTTCTATGTGCAGTTGGCATGGTCTCCTTGTGTTCGCGTGGGTTTCCTCCGGGTGCTTCGGTTTTCCCCACGAGTCCAAAGACATGCGGTACAGGTGAATTGGGTAAGCGAAATTGTCCATAGTGTATGAGTGTGAATGAGTGTGTATGGATGTTTCCCAGTGATGGGTTGCGGCTGGAAGGGCATCTGCTGTGTAAAACATATGCTGGAAAAGTTGGCGGTTCATTCCGCTGTGGCGACCCCAGATTAATAAAGGGACTAAGCCGAAAAGAAAATGAATAAATGAATATTAAATATTTAATAATATATGTATAAATGAGAAAAAAACATCACTATGCATGTTGGAATCGGCCATAAAAAATTCAGTAGCTATGTTTCCATCCACCTATTTTTAAAATAAAAAACGGTTAATGGAAATGCCAAGATGCGCATACATTTTGAAAATGCACATAAAAAACGTATAAGCATAACTGAGTAGGATAAACATTTTATTTGATAAGAAAAGAAACACTTTTACCAAACAAATTCCAGTATGCGCATTAAACAAGTCATGTGATTTTGTTATAAGAGATCATGTCATGATACAAATTTGTGTGAATGGACAAACCAGCAGGCTGACCATATTGTAAAACATCTGAAATGTTGTTTTGGTCATTCTAAAACTCCTTAACCATTTCAATATTAGTGTCATTATATTATTAATTACCTCCAGAATTGTCAAGAGCGTCTGTGCTCCGTGTCTCATGCCTTCAAACCTGCTTTATTCTCATGTCTTTTATACGATATTTTAGTTTTGCACATAAATTTACTTCGCACTTTTGGATGGAAACATAGCTAGTGTAGCAGCAAAAGATCAGTGAATCACTATTTGTTAATTAAGCTCAGTAGTTGCTTCAATAGTACAGCAAATTACTGCTTGCTATGAAATCCTTCTGATTGTTCCACTTGCGTATGATAAAAGCTCTGGGTTAATGCTAATCACTCTATACCATCACTCAAGCTCATTTACACCACTTTAGGATTGCAATAATGAAGTGTTCTGTGCTTTAATTACATACTTTTTGAAATGGCAGAACGTACTACAGCAGTTATTCAAGGTATATTGCTGTGCGTGGGGGTGTTTGTGAGAGATTTGGGCATTTATTGAGACCCTTGACATCACCCTCTCATTTTCTGGAACATGCTATCACCTCATGTCTGCTTGTACAACCACTGTCATTCGTTCACCGTCAAAGCTTTGTGTGGTAGTTATTTTTGGCATTGTCTCTGCTATGCTCGCTTTCAAAAGAAACATACAATACGGTGCACCCTGTGACAGAGAGATTAAATTACAGGGCCGCAGACACAGAGAGAACTGCCAGTCATCCTATCTCACCTAGTCGGCATTACGTCACTCCATCGTGTATGCGGACGCAGCCGTAACAAGCCTGAGGTCTGGACCCGCAGAGATGGTTTTCACTGTGTCCTTCTGAAGCCATGCATCTGTGTGTTAGCAGAAAGGAAAGTTGGTCTCCCTGCTGATTCTGTTTATTGTTGATTGTGGGTTTGTTGTTGCTGCCCATTTTCTGTCACAGTTGGGCATAAATAATAAATAAGAAAAATTGTTCTTGCTATATAGAGTTCTTGCCATACAGTGAGTTTATTAAATTGGTCTTGAAAGTCTGGCTGATACATACAGTATTGTGGAGATTATGGTTACATAATGGCTATTGTTATGCATCTGTATAAATCATTGTCTGTGTTTGCATTGTGTTCTGCACAATCCTTTTAATTGAAATCCAAAATTAATGTAATATAACAATTTTAAATGCCTTTTTTATAAGTCATTCTGATATGCAGATATGGTGCTCATGAAACATTTCTTCTTATTATCAGCAGTGGCCAGACATTATTGTGAGTGGACCTCTATGTGTCTCTTGAACTACAAAAAGTACATCATTTTAAAAATGCATGACATAAAAAAGGCAAGCAAACAGTTAACAGTTTGTAGCTTCATAGCTTTACAACCCTTGTTCATATTGACTACCCTTTCATTATGTTAGTGACTGTATTTGCCCCATTCTGTTATAACCACATTTTTTGGTGGCAAAGCCTTGACACCATATAATCATGCATTCTTGATTGTTGGTGGTTTTTCCTGTTGGGAAAAGGTACAATTTGTGATTTTTACTGTTGATGAGTTTTAACCCTTTAGATAGGCCTGGGCAAAAACGTTTCTAGCTTTTATTAGGATTTCTATAGAGTAAAACACCTCTTTACCTCTTCCCAACAGTGAAAACCACCAACAATACAGAATGCATGATTATATGGTGTCATAGCTTTGCAATTTGCAAAAAAATGAAAATGGAAGTCAATAGGGCAAAAACAGCCACTAACATAATGAAAGGGTAGTAAATTTGCATTGAGTGTATTGTTGAGCTTTTGAAAAATTCCAAAGCATTTTCCCAAAATATGTGTCAAAATAAGATTTGTCGCCAAACATAATTCCATTTGGCACACAAAGGTTAAACATTAGTAAATCATAGTGTATTTCAAATATTTATTGAGAACTGTTTCTCTCTATTCAAACAAGCTCAAACACAACCAAAACATGACATGCAGATTTTGAAGATAATCCTCATAGGCCGCATTTACACTGTATGGCTCAAGTGACCCAATTCTGACTTTTTTGACCCACAATCATTTAAGCAGGAAAAAACACATGGATTCCAATATTTTTACATCTATTTCATGCCTCATTCATCTAATGCGTAAAGAGCCAGATTAGATATTTGCCTATCAGTGTGAGTCGTACGTCATTAGAAAAATTGATGATGGCGAATGATGTCAACTCATGTGGACACCAACAACAATCACATGACTTTCTAAACCGGTGTAGCAGCAATGGAACAAGGGCTCTCCTTGTTTTTTATCTGTTTTGCTAACCTTTAAGGTGCGGAAAACAAAACATTGTTCAATAGGGCTGCGCAATATATTGAAATGATTGAAATATCGCAAACACATCAGTATATACAGTACATAATGCAATAGTTTGCAATAAATAAGCGATTTAACACAAAAGTAATTTCCTCTGAAAGACACATCAGACAATGTAGCTGTCAACGCACTTCTCTGAAGTCAAGCAGACAAGCTAGTTTTCTGGACAAAAACATCTGTAATGATTATGAAAGCAATCTGACAGTGTAAAAGAAACTCCATGTTTTTCACACGTTTTTATTTACCTGTTCTTAATATTTTCAAGTTGATGTAACTTGGCGCAAATCGGTGGTGAATTTAACTCACATTTTTGTTTGTTTACATTGTTAAAATGTCTGATTTGTTCTATGTAACAGTAAAACTTGGCTGTTTATTTTCAGAAGTTGTAGTAATACTTTCTTTTCCCTGAAATAATATGCAACATGTTAATTGTATTTTCTAAAATATCACATCGCAGATTAATTGGGTTAGTTAGTCTACCCTGGGTGGTTTGGCTGTGCGTAGTGTTGGAATACAAATTTACAAAATGTTAAAAATGTAGGTTCTAATGCAACAGTATATTACAAATAACTGAAAAAAAAATACATTTGCATTTTACATTTTAAGGTAAAAATGATGACTGCAGCAAAACCAGCAAGTTCTGAGTTAAGAATCCTGCTTGAAGATACCCGAGAGTCTACTGATCTTTGCTCCTAAGTTTCCATAAATAGTGTGAAAAAAGATTCCGCTTTGGGTTTTTTTTTTTTTTTTAAAGTAACTAGATTGTCACAAAAATGAATATAGTCAACCAATCAGAATTTGGCATCAAGATCTGCTGTGTAAATTCTGCCACAGAGTGTCGTAGATATTTTGAAGAAAGCTGAAATACTGTAACCATTGACTTCCATGGTATTCAAAGGATTTCAACTTTCTTCAGAATATCTTCTTTTGTGTTCAACAAAATAAAGAAACTCATAAAGGTTTGAAACCTATTGAGGGTTAGTAAATACTGAGTACATTTTCATTTTTGAGTGAGCTATGCTTTTAAATAACATGCTGCTTTGCTAAAGCTATGGAATGTCAGAAAGTTCAACCAGTAGAAACTGGATCTTGTGTATGGTTGGTGGGTTGGAATGAGTAAGACCAGTCAGGGAGTTTTTCTATAGCAGGGAAATGCTTGAATTTGGCGAATTAAAAGTTCTTACATTTACCTTTCACCGCACAGCAGAATTACACAACTAGATCACGTCTGATGATCCACTTAAATCATATTACATTACACTTAATCGCATGCTTACTTTCTTACAAAAAAAGTCTTATTTGCTTGGGTGGGCTTGAGTCATGATAGTATACAGTACATGTTTTTTGTTCCGGGGGCTTTGAAGAATATAAGGATCAAAGTATCCAGACGTATTTACAATGGATAAAACGCTTAAAGTGCATGAGCTGTTTTTCACATTACTAAAAATAGAAGCTTTGTACTGTAAATACTAAGATTTTGAGGTCACCATCAGTATTGTGCATCCACACTTAACAAGAATGGGACTTTCTGCTATGTTGAATTTGTGAGTAGAGCAATGGTTTTTCTTCTCTTCCGATTCTGTTAAAATAGTCTGTTGGGCCATTTTTGCTTTCACTTTCTTCACTTTATAAATAATGAATCAGTCATAAATTGTGCTAAACAACAGTTGCCACTTTTCATGTCACAACAGAGTTTTGATTGAAGAGTGAAGCGGAGTGTTTGTGTATCTGCCTTTTATTTCTGTGTCTATAATTGATGTAGTGTGAGAGGGTCTTTGGATTGCCCACAGCATTAATGAATCTTTTATTCAGACCGGCTGCCTGTGTGTTGGAGAGCTGTGATGTGGGTCATTTCTACAGTCTGTTTCCTCTGCGACCCAATGACCAGAGATTCACATATCACCATTCAGATCTTTTGACCCTGCTCTGCTGGATCTCTGGGTTGAGCTGATAACAAACATCTCTGTAATGAACCTGTTTTTTTTTTTCCTGTGCTTGTACAAATGCAAGCTCTAAACGAAAACCTGCCATACATCTGAACCAGCTGCACAACATTAAACATTTATAAGCTATATATATATATATATATCATTTCTCCCGTTGATTTCACTAGAT
>CAIGQW010053747.1:147604-157758 GCA_903798125.1 Danio choprae | reverse complement strand
ATATATATATACTGTAGTTAACATGGTTTATAGTAGGGATAGTCGATATCGTTTGCAATATACCAATAAAAATTCTCCCTAGAATAAAAAATGTCACTTACTGTAATAACAACAATTGGCCTGTGCAATGAAGTATTATAACAGTAGTAGGCATGTTTAAGCCTGTTTACAAAAAGAGATTTACTGACTTTCACGCTAAATTTACTTCATAATACGAGTCAAGTGTTAAAAAATGGTTACTCTTAAAAAAACGATCTATTTTTGTGACCAGACATGGATTAATATAGCAGAAGGAAGAAATTATATTATTGTATAGTATTCAGTAAAGTGATAAAGGCTATCTCAATAAGCATAGAATTATAGATAGAATTTATGTTTATAAATTACCCTGTATGGCTTGAAGAACACATATATATTTTGCCACAAGCATTTATTTATTGTCTTCATTTTTGATCCATTTATCCATTTCTATCATCTTCTTGCTGTCCCGCAGTTGACTATAGCGGACTTTTCAATAACATATATGTGGAGATTATGCACAAAAGCGCCCTCTAGAATCCAGAATAAATGAAACAGAAATAACATTTCAGTGTATGCTCAAGGTCTAGACTCAAATGTTATGGGCATCCAGGAACAGTATATATAATATATTAAAAATATATATTTTTCTTCAAAGATATAGGATTTTTTTGTCTCTCGTGGATGCATATGAATTATCGTCAATAATATTATTATTGCAATATATACCAGAAAATATTGTGATATCATTTTAAGATCATATCATCCATCCCTAGTTTATAGCTACTTTCATACTCTACAATTTTCCATCTTTCCAAAAATCTGATGGTCTTTATTTTTGCTGAAAATCAATTAACCATTATGCTATAGGGACATTTTTTTCTACTATGGGGTGCTGTTGAGTCTTAATTTGAACACAATTTTCTCTGTCTTTCAGCAAATGGAATGACTTTTGGTGACAAATTTTATTTCGACAGATATTTTAGGAAAATGCTTTGAAAACTCAATAATACACTGTGAGCAATTTTTCTACCCTTTTGTTATGTTTGTGGCTGTTTTGCCCTATTGACTTCCATTATAAGGACATTTGTTGATTGCAAAGCCATGACACAACATAATTATGCGTTATTGATTGTTGGTGGTTTTCCCTGTTGGAAAGAGGGACAATTTGTCATTTTTACTGTTGATCATCAGTTCCAGTGCAAAAAAGCTAAGCTTGATCAGGACTGAAGTTGATTAAGAGATTTATGCAAAAAAAGTGAAATAGTATTTTGTGTTTGATACATTTTACAATTTAATTTAATTTGTTTTTAAAATAAACCTTGATCCATATACTGCTGATGCTGATCAGACAGAAAAGTATGCTGCTATTAACTGAATATTTGGAAATAAACATATTGTTAAATTATAGATAAATCATGGATCTCTTTATTCTTTCACTTGAACTGGTGCACAGAACCGAATGATTCTTTTATGACTGATGAATAAACTCACTGACCTGTTATAGGTTTTCTGTTTCTCAAAAAAGGTATTTCATAGCTTCAGAAGATGAGCAATACAGTCACAAAGACTGCTTTTATGATACTATTATGGTACTCCACTTTGAAACCTGAACGTTTCAATGTCATTGGATTCTTTCTCATTTTCTATTTTTGTGTTCCGTGAGTTAAATGGATTTGAAATGTCATGAGAGTGAGTAAATGATGCCAGAATATTTATTTTTGGGTGTGCTATTGCTTTGAAGCTCACAATGAGTACTCAAGCCCCTTGAATAGAGAAGGCAATCTAAAACAGACAAAAAGCAACTTGTGTGACCTAATGACCTAAATGCACAACAAATGTACTATTTAAGGAGCATCATAATTATGAGGAAAAACTGTGAAAAACATAAATAGCTCACATCTAACAGACATCCAATGTCTATATTTATAACTGTAATCAGTCTGTTTTCATGTCTGTGTTGGCATATTTGAAAATGTATTCAACTGTACGCATGACAGTAGGACATGACTCAATGGTGGGAGCTTTTCTTCAGATAAAGAGCCTGCTTTGCAAAGCAAGGGTTTCATGCAGTGTGTTCTGCAGGTCTTTTTAAGATGGTTATTGTATGTGTGTTCATGAGTTAAATGCTCCTGTGCACACGTCTGCATATGTCTGCTTTTGTAAAAGCTTAAGTTGTGCATTTTGATCAGCATGTAGTGTGGGTCATTGTTATACCATGATTGGAACAGACAGGCTGATCTGCTGATAAATTGCAAATTTTTACCATCATCTGCAAAAAAGAAAAAAAAAAGAAAAAAAAGAAAGAAATAAATACAGAAATACAGCAGTCAGTGCAGTCAGTCAGTGACTGCCGGTAACACTGTCCAAAATTTTAGCATGTGTGAATGCTGTTTACAGTAAGTGGGTATACATTACTGAACCTTTTGGAATGTTTTGAATTTCTGTATAGATTATCTCTAAATTAAGGTTCAGTCTCAGTCATAATGATAGTATGATATTAAAGTAATAATAATACACAAAACATTGTACGTTTGTTATAGGGCTCCTATTTTCTCCTCTCTCCAGAATACGTCTGTGAAGTTTCAGGTCAAAATATCCATCTGATGATTTATTATGCCCTGTTGAAAATGTAAATTTTTGGGTCAGAGGGAATTTTAGCTGTTTTGCGTCTGAGCCTTTAAATATAAAGGAGCTGAATCTCCCTGCTCACTCTTCAGGCAGATTTCAGAGACTGAGAGACAGAGGAAGCAGAGAGCCTGTCACAAATACCACAGTAAGATTACTGTACAAAATAAACATGGTTTAACGTCCACAAACCGGGATTACTGTTGTGTGATTGAAGCGTCCTCGTTTATAGTTGCGTACACTATGCAGCTGGGGTGATTTCAGCCATTATGAATTATGTAGCTTAAAAAAATTTTCAAATTGCTATAAAAAGTACAAAATGAACCACTTACTGCTTTTTGAGGTGCAGTTGTATCACAGAGAGTTGATCTGATCTTATTATCTCAGTTTCTTTGCAAAATTCTGTTTTGTGAACATGAATACATGTTAATACTGAGACATAATATGTCAAAAGGCTGGGACTTGGGTCCTATTTTATCGTCAGGAAATTTTAAAAAAGAGACTTGCTGTGTTTATATCACTCCAATATGACTGTGTACACACATTTCTGTTAGTTACCAAAAGTTAATTTCGCATGATAGGTGCCCTTTAAAGAAATTGACTCATTTCAAAAGACCTGGGGTCTCATTTATAAACATGGCATATGCACAAAACAGCATACGCCACTTCTCATGCAAAAAATTTGATCTATAAAAAACAAACTTGATGGGAGAATGTGCGTAGCTATAAATAAATTCTAAGTAAACATGTTTAAATTAAATATTGACTTAATTGAACCACTTCAAAACATAAAATTTGAATAAATCTAGATTCTGGTGTACGTTCACTTTTAGGAAGGTTTTTACCCCTGGACTGTTGTGAACTGCTGTTGCTGCTTTCTCTAGTAGTAGACATCTTGCAAAGATCACTTTAAAAACACAGCAGGCAATCCTGAAAGAGGTGAGAAAATACTCTCATGGCAACTGCCAGAAAACTCGTCAGGCTGTTAAAAGCCTTTGTGGAGGTGTTCACTCACAGAAAAACAATTGTGGGGAAAAAAACTTACAAAGGTGTTCTATTGGATTGAGGTGTGGTGACTTTGGGGTCCTAGTGAATATTCTTGCTGTAAGTCAACTGATAATACGTAACTCAAAGGAAAGTGGTGTTTAAACAATACTCAGTTTTTTCCAAAGGGGTTCAGGCATGTGATATTATCCCACACCATTACACCACCAACTGTCTGAACCATTATTACAAGGCAGGATGATGGAGCCATGCTTTTGTGTTGTTTATGACAAATTCTGACCTTGCCATCTGAATTTCACAGCAATCAAACAGACAATCAAACAAGGTAACTTTTTCCAATCTATTGCGCATTTTTCTGGGCTCGTGTGAAGGAGTGACACTAGTGTGGTTTCTGCAGCTGTAGCTCATCACGCTTTAAGGTTTGACATGTTGTAATGAGTGGTTATTTGAGTTAATGTTGCCTTTTTAATAGTTTAAACCAGTCAGTCACTGGATATACATACTTTGTTAACAGCAGAGATTGTTGTTTGTAAATAATCGTAGTGAAACAGTAGCCCATCTGGCACCACCAACCACGTAATGTTTAAAGTCACTGAAATCACTGAATTTTTTTCTTGATACTTTCTGATGCATGGTTTTAACTTCAGTTGATCATCTTTACATTTTCTGCATCCCAATTACTAAAGGCATGTGTTTATTTTGTGAAGAAAAAGTATATCATTGTGAGTGTGTAACAGATGAGTAGGAAAGCTTTCAGACATGCTAATTTACTTAGTCATAGATGCACAGCTCTGTTGCTTAGTTATGTCTAGTTGGGTATTAATTATTAGTCATTCAAGCCAATATACCAGCTTTGTGTGTCCACCATGTTTGTAGTCTAACACTTTTTTCCCATGTTGGTAGCTCTCAACAATTTTGCATCTGATGCACAATGTAGTATAGACCCTTTTCACATTTCTGGGTTTCTCAGTAGCGGAAGGCATTATAGCTGGGTAAACTCAGAGCGCAGTGAATGGGAGAGTACAACAAATTATTTTTTTACAATCTTATTTGCTCAAATAATAAAAGAAAAACTCCACAAAGGTGTTATCAAGACTTACAGAAAAGGACAAAAAATGTGTGAGACTGATAACAGCTGCCAGAAGAGAGAATAACGTCAAATTTACTCTCAGTCCCATAGACGCTGCATTAGAAACACCTCACACAAGCGGTAATTTGTTTTTTGTAATTTGACGCAAAGATGATAAAATACGTTCATAAAAACATATAAACGTTCATACCATTTTTTCCAAATCAAAATATAAAAAACTTTCAAGGATTTAATATTATGATGACCGTTAAACGCGTCATAACAGGCTTGTGAAAAGTGTCCATTAGCTGTTAGAGTATGCACAGATATTGAATTTCTACAGAAAATATTAGATCATCTGGTTAACGTTGTAATAATAATTTTAGCATATTATGATCTGGGACACAAATTCTTTTTTCAAACACTAGTTAGAATGCATAGTATGCAAATTGGTAAGCAGCAAGCCTCTACATGCCTAATTGCAACCATGTGATTGGTTGATTAGATACTTGTGTTAATGAGCAGTTGAACAGCTGTACCTAATAAAGTGGCCATTGTATTTGTCTGTATGTAGCTGTGTCTAATAGCTGTGTGTTGAGTGTGATCAGTGGAAAGTGAATGAATAAATAATTGGGGTGGCATACGGAGGCAGCTGCTCTCTGTTGGCTTCTGAAGTGGCGCAGGGTGAGGTGAGACAGGCGACGGCGGAGAGTACCGTTTACTCACAACCAGGAGTCTGTTTACCGGAACAAACCAGTTGCCACAGCTACTTGAAGCGATTGCGTGCTGTGACCGTAATTAGCCATATCTGTATCCTAGATTGCTCAGTAAGAGGTTTAGGAAGTTGCTGTACAATTCAAACAATTGACTTCATGCTGACTGATGCGACTCATCTGACATAAAAAGAAACCCACAAACTTCCATAATACAGAGGAATTTTATTGAGAATAGCTATTTCTTCATTTGAAATCACATATAGAAAATAAGTCAATTTTTTTCTGTTTTAAAGGGGTCCTGTTAAGCTCTTTTACAAAGTATGAATTTTGTTTTGAGGGTGTACTAGAACATGATCTCAAGCTCAGTGGTTTGAAAAAGGCATTACATATTTGACACCTCCTGGTCAAAGCAACCAGTTCCATCTGCTAAGCAACGGCTGACGCTATGTTTATGTTATGTCATATTAATATTATTTGTTGTGTGATGGATATTTGAATATACATGAGTACTTACAAAACAAAACATTTATGGTTTGTAAAATACACACTGATGTCTATATGGGAGACTACAATGTTGAACATTTGACACAATTTGACAATGTGTTATTCACATCACTGTTTAGGTAACTAGAATGTTTACTTTATTCTTATTCTTCTTAAACCGCATCGTATGCTTCTGTATTTTGGGAAAAGTTAATGAATTTTTGTGTTGTAAATCCAGTGACTCTAATCTCCACTGCAGCGCATACTAACAGGGCGACGGCCATCACCCATCCAAAATCAAAGAATATGATCATTATTAAGATGTTTAAATGAAGACATATGCTTTGAGAAACAGAATGTCATATTTCACAATATAATCAATTAGAGCAATGGCAATACTGATCAAGAGGATTGCACAGAAATAAACAACAGATAAGAATTCCAGACTCACTAGAGGGAACTCCAGCTATATGCACACACTTCCAATCATTCATGCTTGGTTTGGGACTTGTGTAGCTGCGCATCGTTGGATTTGATCAGTGTTTGGACTTCCAGCAGTGAAATTTAAATTACATTGAACTGAACTAAACTGAACTTCAACTCTGAAAACTGGACTGAAGCAGTTTTAATTTACTAGAACTTTTATGCTAAGCTGCTTTGACAAAAACTAAATTGTAAAAGATAGAATTGAAGAGAAATTAAATAAACAAATATAGAAATGAAGATGATTTTAATTGAATTCACCTGGACTACACATCCAATTATGCTTTGCACTCATTCTGAATCTGCCGTCACACTGGACTTTTCTCCCCATAGACTTCCATTCATACGCACTTTTAGACAGAAATGTAAAAAATGGACCAATTGCTCACTTTTTAAAATGTCTAATCATCTTGTTAAAACACTCTAATCTCTAGTGTGACCGTGGCATGACTCCGATTACCTGTTGCAGTTGATATCGATCTGGACACAATTTTTGCCTGTTTTTGTGGATTACTGCTTGTTTGCCACCTGTCCTGACCTTTGCCTGTTTACTGGACCATTCTTTTTAACAAAGAGGAACTTGCATATTTACCTTTAGTTAAGATGTACCTTTAGAGCAATGGTCTTAAACTCAATTCCTGGAGGGCCACAGGTCTGCATAGTTTAGCTCCAACCACCTCCAACTCACACCTGCTTGATAGTCTCTAGTAGCCTTGAACACCTTGATTAGTTGGATCAGCTGTGTTTGATTAGGGTTGGAGCAAAACTGTGCAGACCTGCAGCCCTCCAGCAATCGAGTTTGATACCTATGCTTTTGATTTTTTTGTAGACAACTAAGAGACAACCTTATCTGGAAATGCAGCCCTGGTAGTTAACTGAAACAATGAGCATTTAGTTTCAATGCAGTGACTACAATTCAAGCAAATCGGTTGTAAGAGCATGACTGGTTTGTGGTTTTTCAACTTGTAGCAACATATTGAAATTCAAGAGTGGTCACAGGAGACCTTTTGGATGCATTTTAACATCAGGTGTGCTGTAAATGGCAATCTGTCTTTGCTTTGCCCTCTGGATATGAGATGGATGTTTATTTGACAGGACGTGGTCAGTGCAGATCACTCTGTCAGTATGTTTTCCAGTTTGGGTTATAGGTTTTCAGTCATTCATGTTGTAACATGTCAGGGAAAATGAACACAAAAGCTTTTTAAGCTGGGCATAAATTTTAAAGACGTGACACTATAGTGCTTCATTAAGAAACACAGATGACTTCATCTTCACAGGAAGTGATTAATTCTTAAAATTTCAACGTGAGGCTGACACATGATGATATTCATTCGTTTAAGAGATGATGCTGCTCATTTTCACAATTTCCTGTGTTGTATTAATCTGCCAGAGAACAGGAATCTTGAGCAAAAATATAGTTTGCTAAAAGAAGTAGCAAACGACTGGGATGGAGAGAGATGTGTGTCTCTATTGACTTCCACAGGCGGATGGGTATGAAGGTTATTTGGTTGCATTGCGCAGAACTAATCTAATTAACCTTGCTGCATTCCTGTGTCCCACACTGTGACCTGTGCTGCTGTTCATAATGAAGAAAAGAGAGAGAGACAGAGTGGAATATGCTTTTTAAAATACTATCTGCTATAAAAAAAAAAGACAAATGCCAGCCAATATAAAATGCTGCAAATGCAGGGCTAAACAATACAATAAAATAAAAATATATATATAATATTAAAATCTGTTGTGCTCTAAATAAATGCTCTAAATGACAATATTCTTGTTTGACATTTTGATGTTTTCAGTTGTCTGTAATAAAACATGTTATAACTAATATAACACAATAATACATTAGTAAAAAGCAATTAAAGACTGTAGTGATGATTTAAATTGGCTCAATACAAACAAGTCAAAAACGATTTGTATGAAATACACATATGCAATGTCAAACCTATATTAAATATAACCTATAAGCAGAGCCAGATACAATTTGCGTACATTGTTTGCTATTTCTGCGCAGAAGTCTGTAAAAAATCTGCAGATTTATGATTTTAATGGAATAGTTTTAAGAGTATATTAACTGAAAACTTAAAACGTCTAATAAAATCTTTTTAACATTTATTTAAGATTCACAATGCAAATTCAATTAGATCCACTTGTTTGGTAAACAAAGCAGATTGTATATTCCTACAATCTGCTTTGCAAGATATATTTCTTGTATAATATATCTACTTTTAGACACAAAATATTACTTTACAAACTGTATTGTAAATAAATCATATGAACGTGCATAATATTAGATAATAATAGTACTGAAATTTATATAAAAATTTCTATATTTACATATTTTAATTTTTTTTATATATGTACATAAGTAAATAAATATCAGTTTATGGGCCAATGATGATGATGGGCCAAAAAAATCTGCAGATTTCTACGGATGCAGATTTTGTCTGGACGTACCTATATAGGTTTATTTCAGCTTAAAGGGATAATTTGATCAAACATTTGCTTTTAATTTACTAACCTTCAGGCTAAGACTGCACAATATTGGAAAAACAACTGACATTGCGATTTTAAATTGAGTATTATATATTATTATATTCTAATATTGCAAGTATAATTTCATTAGATTACATGAATGGCTTTTTGTGTTTGGAAAGATTTTTAGATTTGATTGGGACAATTTTGTAGGGGAGTGCATCTGCATAAAATGTAATAAACCAATCACAAGCACTGATAAATACAGTAGGGCAAAGATACAAAAAAATGAACTAAACAGTGTTTTATGGTTTCTGTGGAGTCTAACAGTTTTCAGGTACACAAATTGGATAATCAAATGTGATCTAACAGTTTACATAGTATAAAGTAGTCATCATTTGAATTGGATTGAATAAGTTAAACAAAGTTGTCCTTAGATAAGAACAAGTATTGTTTTTGTTATAGAACAACTTTTATGAAAGCTTTTAATCCACTTCAAATGTTGACTACTGTATGTACCAATACAGTTATCTGTTTTTGTTTTTAATTATTATCATTTATAGTGCCTGAATGCTTTACACTGGATTGAAATGCTCACACAGCCACAGGCCTTAAAAATGCATGCAAATGATTACACTTTTTGGTAACCTAATGGTTACACTTTACAATGACTCCACAAATTTAACTTTACTCCTGGTGAACTATAATCACGACTCCACATTGTACATCCTGTGATGTGACTATTGCGGATGCGCACATTGCAATAATGATGCTGAAACAATATCAATTTTCTTCAGTAAAGCAAATATTATTTTAAATGAAACCACAGTCTTTGATGATTCATAAAATGCAAGTCAATGATATCCACCCCTTTGGGAGACAAAAAGCAGCAAATCAAAATGAATACTCACTCATGCCTTATAATACATTGAGGACTCGCAATGCAAAACTATCAATCTGTGAAGGAAACTGAAAATAAATAACAGCATTATCACTCGCAATACACAGTCTCATGTTCATGACGGTATGGAGGACAAGCTTTTATCAAGCATAAGCAAATATGTAATTCGAGATTAGGATCGCACATTTGAGCATAATATTTCCCTTTCATATAGAGTAAGTTATAGCATCCAGGATAAGCAACGTTTGACAAACAATTGTGCATAGTCCACCTCCAGCACATCCTGCATGGCCTAAGGGGAGTAGATTAACAGCCATACTATCACTTTAGTGTGTGTGTGTGTGTGTGTGTGTGTGTGTGTGTGTGTGTGTGTGTG
>CAIGQW010053747.1:133893-147594 GCA_903798125.1 Danio choprae | reverse complement strand
TGTGTGTGTGTGTGTGTGTGTGTGTGTGTGTGTGTGTGTGTGTGTGTTTGTTTATGACTTACACACCACACCTCATAACCTGCGTTATTATTTTGACACTAGGCACAGGTGCTGTAACACGAGTATGCATATGGTGTTGTCGTGACGCAAGACTTCAAACAAACCCAGACACAAAGCAAGAGCATATTTGCATTTTGTTCTGCATTCATATGAGAACCACACTGAGAGGATGAGATGAGACAGGGAAGGAAGTATGGTTACTACAGAGCAGCGATCACTGACGTCTGTTGTTGCTATAAAAGAAGCACAGATTCAGAGTCGGTGTGTGCTCGTTGTAGCCCCCACACTTTCATAACTCTTTAATCATAATTCGAAGAAGCTTAGTGAGTGGGAGACGATCTGGGGACGACATCTATAGTATGTCCAGTGAATCACGTTGGCATCTTTCCTTCCCGCTGACCAAGGCTTTAGGCTTTCAGAAAACTCTGCTATTTGATATCCTGTGGTCAGTGAGTGGTGTTCATTACCTGTATAGATGAAAGCCTGACATCGTGTTGAGGTTGTTTTTCACGTACATCTCCTGATCGATTTTTTCTTTCTTTCTCCCTTTATCTGTCCACAGGCTCCAACTCTGTGTCCAGGCTTTGGATAAACACGCAAATGGAGATCCACAACTTCTGAGCAACTTGTTCCCCCTCCCTCTTTTCCTCTCCTCCGTTTCCTCCTTTTTACCTAAGCACGAGATGAGTTCCGAGGAAAAAAGTTCCACCATGTCCCAAAAAATCTCTTCTCCATCTCACAGCAATAGCAGTTCTTCCTCCAAACATGACAGCAGACAGGTGAGTGCATGTGTGTGTGCATGGATTGTCAGTCAATAAGGTATATTTATGGAAGTATGTATCACCGTGCTATGTAACTCATCCTGCGTCCCTGGACGGATAAGAATGAAACTTTAAATTGTGTGGATTGGTGTGGAGAAGGTGTGTTATTACCAAACAATAAGATAATTATTTTTACAGAGTACATTATAAAACGCACGCACGCACGCACGCACGCACGCACACACACACACACACACACACACACACACACACTTGTTTTGGTGATTTGTGAGGACCATTGGTGTGATTTATTTTATAAAAACGCTTATATCACCTTACCCTAACCCTAACTGTGACTGTAATTCTGAATGTGAAAAGACCTACATTGAAGGGATAGTTCACCAAAAAAATTTAATTCTGTCATTATTTACTCACCCTTGTTTCAAAGAAGTTTATGAGCTTCTTTCTTCTGTTAAACACAAAAAGAAGATGTTTTGAAGACACCTGTAACCATTAATCTTCATAATATATTTTCCTACTATGAAAAATATTTGAGACTTTTGCAGATTCTGCTAAAAAAATACATTTTTAATAGATATAAATGGCAACAGTGCACTAAAGAGACTAAGAAGGTATAAAAACACTGATAAGGGACAATTTCTTATACTTTATGTACAGTTACAAGCTTTAACAAAAGGTAAATTTTTCGCTTGGTTTTAAATTCAAATTCTGGAGAGACTAAGCGGAGGGAGACCAGAAGACTATTCCATAATTTAAGCCTGGCAACCCTCACCTTAAGTTTAGATCTTGGGACCATCAAGACTCTTTGCTCAGAAGACCTCAGCAATCTAACAGATGCATTTGGGTTAAATAAAATCCCAAAGATATTCAGGAGCCATTCCACTCAGAGCTTTAAAAACAAACAATACAATTTTAAACTCGATTCTGAACCGGACTGGCAACCAGTAAAGATAAAATAATACAATGGAGATATGATCAAACTTGCACGTGCCAGTCAAAAGTCTGGCAGCCAATTTTTGAACTATCTGAAGTTGATTTATATTGGATTGACCTTTTCCCATTTAAAGGGAATTGCAATAATCAAGCCGTGATGAAACACATGAATCACTCTTAAAGTTTTAAAATGATAAAACACTCTCGGCTTTTGATAACAACCTTAACTGGGTTTAATTACAGAATTTATGTTTATCAAGCTTCAGTGCAGAATCAAGAGTAACACCTGAACCTTTCACAGACAGTTCTGTGTAGGAATTTAGGTCTCCCAAATCATAATCAGGGGTTTCTGAGGACCCAAACACAATGACCTCTATTTTTTCCTCCTTTAGATATAAAACATTGAGGTGAATCAAGACTTAATATTAGACAAACACTTGTTTAGTGACCCAAGGCCTCTTTTAGTGTGTCCTTAAGGACAGGTAGATTTGAGTGTTATCAGCATTGAAATGAAATAACATCCCATTCTTGTTAAGGATAGACCCCAGATAAAGATAACATATATAAATAGAACAGAATGGAGCCATGAGAAACTCCAAAATGTAAAATAAAGCTAGATGAAAAAACAACAACATCAAGACAAACAGAAAACATTCTGTCTTTGAGATAGGATGCAAACCATTTGAGAGCACATCCTGTGACGCCCACACATTGTTCAAGGTGAAATATAAGGATTTTATGATCAATTGTGTCAAACACATCACTTAGATCTAATAATAAAAGTACCACAGAGTCCCCTGAATCTATAGATCATAAAATATCATTCAACACTTTTAAAAGTGCAGTCTCAGTGCTATGATGTTTCCTGAACCCAGACTGACATTTTTCAAAAATACTATTCGTCTCTAGAAAACTCTGCAGTTTTGTTAAAAGTAACAGCCTTTTCAAAGGCTTTTGAAAGAAAACACAAATTTGAAATGGATCTATTTGAAAGGATGGTAGGCTCAAGATTTATTTTACAATTGCACACTTTAGGAGATTTGGGAGAGTCGCCGTAAGAAGAGACTTGTTTGTTATAGCTATAATACTTGGCCCAACAACATTAAAAACCTGAGGCAAGGGCTGTGTAGGAATGATGTCTTATGGACATGTAGTAAGTCTGAGCCTGAACCATAGTTAAATAGCACTACTCAAGAACTTAGACATACATTTTGTGTATAAAGATAAAGTGTGAAATAGTATGAGACTCAATAATTAGGTATCAAAAATTAAAACTTCAAAATGTATATATTTTACAGATATTATAACTGAAAATGGTCATAAACCTTAAACTCTTTTTACTATTTTAGACTATAAATCCTACTAGTACTAGTACCCACTGGTATAAATCCCATTGGTACTATTCATTTAAATGCATCACATTTACTAAGTACACACTTAGGGTGCACTCACACTATGCTATCCGGCACATTTCCTGGTTGGTTTGACAAGTGTGAGTTCTCAGGCCCAGGCACAGTTCAGTTAGCCGGCCCTGGCCCGGTTGGAAGAGGTGTGCCAGAGCGCAGTTCGGTTGGGCTTTGGTGCAGTACACTTGTAGTGTGAGTGCAAAACGCGCCTGAGCGCAAAACTGAAGGCACGACATCACTTTTAAGTGACTGTTTCATATGGATTTATTAATCATTCTTACTTTTCAATGAGTGCAAACTGTCATAGTTTATTAAAGATACAAACCCCTTGCTGCACGTCAGCTGCACCTTCAGCAAACCTCCTAATATGTGCAGCACGAGGACTTTTATGATAATTTATTAGTGTCAAAAGTGGTGGATCTGTTGAGCAAAATATTTGACTGTGTGTCATCCTAAATGACTAAAAATAATACAAAACGATATAACGTCGTGTCGGTGACATGATGGCTCAGTGGTTAGCAATGTCGCCTCAAAGCAAGAAGATCGCTGTTTTGAGTCTCGACTGGGCCAGTTTGCATTTCTGTGTGGAGTTTGCCTGTTCTCCCCGTGTTGGTGTGGGTTTCCTCCGGGTGTTCTGGTTTCCCCCACTGTCCAAAGACATGCGGTACAGGTGAATTAAATGAACTAAATTGGCCGTAGTGTATGTGTGTGAATGAGTGTGTATGGATGTTTCCCAGTACTGGCTTGCAGCTGGAAGGGCATCTGCTGTGTAAAACATATGCTGGATAAGTTGGCGGTTTATTCCGCTGTGGTGACCCCTGATGAATAAAGAGACTAAGCCGAAGAAAAATGAACGAATGATATATCTAAAGCAATGTCCAGAGCGAGAGTGCTTCTCTTCCTATTAAACTGAACAGTCGCATCATCGATGATGTAAGCATGCTCCGGCTCAGAAGATAAATGCAATGTGAGTGTCTTCGGGGAGAGGGGAGGGGGGACAAGCACGCTTCGGCATGGTTCAAGGCAACTGTACCTAGTGTAAGTACGCTTTGAGTGTATAAATTAAAAATCTCAATTGTGTTGATTTTCCAGGTTTAATATTTGTCATGCTGATACTGCAAATGCACTCTTGAAAATATAAAGACTATACTGTTAAAAATAAATGTGCAGTTAAATGAAGTCTACACTACGTAGTCACGTGTCTGTATCCTATCAGACTGCTTAGACAGCATTTAAACAGCCTAATTCATAGTTGTCCCAATACCCTCCTCCTCGTCCAGCTGTCTAGATCTGTAATGAGTGATTTTGTGTATATTTATGCAGCAGGTGTAAGTGTCTTTGTGCTTGCACTACAAAAGTATTAACACAAGTATCAGTAAGAACAGCAGCAAATTTTATCTACCAAAATCATTCATTCATTCGGCTTAGTCCCTTTATTCATCAGGGGTCGCCACAGCACAATCAAACCAGAGCACCCAAAGGAAACCCATGCCAGCATGGGGAGAACATGCAAACTCCACACAGAAATGCCAACTGACCCAGCCAGGACTCAAACCAGCGACCTTCTTGCTGTCAGGCAACAGTGCTAACCACTGAGCCATGGACCAGCTGTATTTATTATATTATATTACTGACAGGGCCTCACGGTGGCGCAGTGGATAGCACGTTCGCCTCACAGCAAGAAGGTCGCTGGTTCGAGCCTCGGCTCAGTCAGTTGGCGTTTCTGTGTGGAGTTTGCATGTTCTCCCCGTGTTGGCGTGGGTTTCCTCCGGGTGCTCCGGTTTCCCCCACAAGTCCAAAGACATGCGGTATAGGTGAATAGGGTAAGCTAAATTGTCCGTAGTGTAAGAGTGTGAATGGGTGTGTATGGATGTTTCCCAGAGATGGGTTGCAGCTGGAAGGGCATCCGCTGCGTAAAACATATGCTGGATAAGTTGGCAGTTCATTCCGCTGTGGCGACCCCAGATTAATAAAGGGACTAAGCCGAAATGAAAATGAATGAATGAATGAATATTACTGACAAGCTTCAATTAAATATTATTGATACTTTTGTTGACATGAAAATATAGAATAAGCAAACAGCCTATAATTTGTAAATATTTTTTATCACTATACAATAAGGTTTAATTTTTTTTAGATTCTTTACTACATTTATGTGGGGTGCAAATTCAACATTGCTCGCAAATTCAACATTGCTCAGACAAACAAAACATGCTTGCTTGTAAAGTCTCATAATGAACCAAATACTAACTAAAAACTTACCAGTAGAAAAGTGATGCTCACATAGTGCTTATGATGAAAGTTCAGGTTGATCAGCTTGTTCTTATTGCAATAATAAAATCAAGACAGTCGCTGCTGTGTACAGTATTTGCTAAGGGGGGAAGCTATATATGGTAATGCCTGTTTTGTTTACAACACGTGCTGTAAACAGTAAACAATCATACAGACTGGTCCATCTGACCAATCACATATGCTCTTGGAAGAAAGGAGTTTAGACACTGTCTCATGCACATTATTTTCTAAAACTTTGGAGCCTTTCAAACATTATACACTGCTTGAATGGTAATATTTGAAAAAGCTTAACAGAGGCACAAGCAACAAATAACTGCATTTTGAATGTATTCATTAACAATATACTGTGAAAATATATTGCTCATAGTTCGTTTATTGTCAAAAATATTACCAAATATAATTTTTTTTTAAAGTGCTAAAAAAAAGCTACATTTACAAGAAAAAAATATGACTGACATGACAGATGAAAGCAGAATGCAGTGGACTGGACAAAATGTTTTTGGACTTTAAACAAAATGTTCTCATCTACTCCTTTCCACTTTATCTTTGTCAGTCTCATTATGCCACTGTCCTGAAATGCAGTATTAATCTCGCAGTTAGATGACTGTGTGGGAAATATGAATATCGCTGATCTATGAAATAAGCCTTGAGCGCCAGATGAATAGAAACCTAGCAGCCTTTATTTTTTCCCCATTTATTGCAATCCCAAAACACTTCCTGAGGCTTTTATGTGAAAGAATTAGCAGCAAACTAATCATCTTCTCTGGATATGAAGAATGAACACAGGGGCTCAAAAGTCTGCCCTCAGACTGTTGGATGTCATTGTGTCTTCAGTCACAGTTTGTTCATGCAGGTTTGTTTGTGTAGACTTAATATATCTGTGTGCGTACAGTATGCACACCTGCGTGTGTGTGCGCGTTCGTTTGCTCTGAGCTCCAGAGGGCGGATGGGTGTCCTTCTCCTCAGATAAACATGCTGACCTGATTATGAAGCTGTAATCTCTAATCTCATCATTTGGTAGCATTATAAAGCTCATTACTTCTCCGAAACGGATATATGTTCGGGTGGCAGACGCTACTGTCAATCTCAACATCAAACAGTTATGTTGTGTAGAGTTTAGAACCACTGCAAAGAGGGTTAAAATCCCAGAAGGTTATCTAGTTCTTCAGAGATTTGCCTTCCATGACAAAATAATAAATATAATTGTATTCAATTTACACCTTCTATAAGTACTGTATAGGTTCATTTAAGTAAGGGTGTGACGAGATGTTGCGGCACGTGAACTCACAGTATTACTGTACAATGTGACAGTATTTCTCTCCAACATGCTGTCTCTCGAAAATCATCATGATGAAGTGTGAGTTTAAAATTAGCATAGAAGATGCCACTGCTACTTTAAATTACATTGCGCTCCCCACCATCATTTTGCTTGATTCATAGAAATTGTTTTGTTTAACAGTCAATACAGCAATTTTTTCAGGATTGTTCTTGGATGGTTGTGTTGCTCTGGTTTCTTCTCATGTTTTTCTAGATTTACTAAAGACCATTTTTAAAAATAACTGCATTTATTGTTACTGTTTAAGTAACAGCTTTTCCAGAATATTTTTGGCAGTGATTTAAAAAAAATAATAATAATGCTTGGACCAAAACCAAAACCGAAAATTCTGGATGCACTTGCCTGAAAACTGAAACAAAAAAATTGCTGTGTAATAATAATTTATTATTTTATTTTATTCATTCATTTTCTTTCTGCTTAGTCCCTTTATTCATGAGGGGTCGCCACAGCATTATGAACCTCCAACTTATCCAGCATATGTTTTACACAGCGGAAGCCCTTCCAGCTGCAACCCAATACTGGGAAACATCCATACACATTCATTCACACACATACACTATGGCCAATTTAGTTTATTCAATTCACCTATACTGCATATTTTTGGACAGTGGGGGAAACCAGAGCACCCGGAGGTAACCCATGCGAACACTTGGACCTTCTTGCTGTGAGGCGACAGTGCTAACCACTGAGCCACCGTGTCATTATTTTACTAAATAATGTAAAGTAAATGTGTAAAACTTTTAAAATGTAACTCAATAACTTCAATTATACTGGTAAAAAAAAACCACAAGCCAATAAAATAACCGTATAACGAGTTAACAAGCCAATAAAATAACAGAACGAGGTCCTGTCTGCACGTTATTTGAGCAGACTTTTTTTTTCATTTGAGCATGTGTAGTTCATGCATAGGTAAGCACACAGGTACATGAGTGGAATTTCCACACAGTGGAATATTGAACTATTTAGAAATTTGGCCAAGCACGTGCAAGCTAGTCAGAGGTGCGCTTTGCTGCTCTTGCACTTTGGTCAGCCATTGAAATGAATGGGTTTCATAGTGCAGTGCTTTTTGCATCCTGTCTGAAAACCACTTGACATATTGCAATGACTATGGCTGGAGCGGGAGTGAAACCAGAGCACCCTTTTTGGTAGTTAAAAATTCTGTGTACTTACCAGGAACTTTTTACATCTGGAAGGCCTTACACATTATCCTCACTGCTCACTATGACTTTGCTCAGCAAGTGCTCTAATGGAGAATTTTATTAGAATTATGAAGGGGGTGCTGGTGAATAACAACATTCACCATTTCCACCGAGGTTCTCCAAAACCTCTGTGTCACCCTGGCTCAATGCTTTTCCATCTCTGACTCAGGATCCACATATAAATGTTGTGTCTCTGCCAATTGGACCCCTGGTGTTGTCAGCCACATCCATATTATGGCTCCACCATTCCTTGGCTCCACTGTTGGCCATCGTCATGGCTGTGCTCTGGATGTCTACCTGGCTTTTCCTGCTCCCGAAACCTGGCCCCTTCCACTATTGTCACCATCCTTGTCCATTTTTCTGCCCTGCAACCTCTTCCGGAGTGCATGATTTGTTAACTAGTACTTTGTGCATGATTGTTGTTATATGGTTATATTGATCCTCTTTCTTATTGTGTCTGGATTTATTAAAGACAGCTGGAAGTTAATTAAAAATAATCACCCTCAATTTGTTCCAATCCCTTTGTTCAAATGAGACATTTTAGATGAAATTCGACTCATGCTGGTCACGCATGCGTTTTTCCTCAAGAAGCGGCCATTTTAAGGATTTCTGCCCTTGGTTACAGTACGTAACCAAGAGCCTGGCTCGAAAAAAAAGTTTGTGAACCTAGTACCTACCGACCTGAATGTAAGATTTTGGGAATAGAAAAACTATAAATGCATGATATAGCACTAGACCACCCTTTTAAGTGTACATGAAATTTGGCATTAAACGAAATTTAAGATAGCCTTTTTTCCTATGAATGAGAAAGAAAATGTAGGGTGGTGCATGATTTTGTCCTTTCGGAACCAATTGGAAGATAGGTGTTGCTAACAAAATGAAGGAAGACTAACGAATAGATAGCAGAACAAAAATGAGACCTGCCCTGATACTTTTTTTTTATTAACTGCAACTAACCTTAACCAGTTTAAGTCAGAAACATTTAGCATTACAATCAGCAATATAAATATTCTTGTTTTTAGAAGGCTTGTTTGATCAGCTGGGTTGCTTGATTTCCTTGATTTCCTACCTTAGTATCCCTTGAAGGTGATGTTTGTTCCTTTGATTTGAAATGTTGTGTAAGCGGTTGGTTTTATTAGTCTCACTCTGATGTTCTTAATGCATGTTTGGGTTTTGTCCTTGGCTATAGAGATGTCTCTTTGAAAGCTGTCCTTGATGCAGTGAATTGCTGAGAGTGTGTTTGGGCAGTGCAGCTCTTGCCTTGAGGAAGAAACTGAGTTTGCTGAAGTGGGAGAATGTAGACCCACATTTTTGTCCCATCTGTCAGTGCTCGAAATAATGGAGACAATATCTTTCCTCTCTACAAATTCCACCCTGATGTTGATGTGTTCTAATGTTATGTATTTAGAGTATTGTAAATGAATGACCTTGTTTCTGAAGCTATTTTTAGCATAATATATGCCTAAACCATCTATATAGGCTTTCTTCACAACTGCTCATAAAAAACATTTTAAATAATTTTTTAAACATTATACACAGCACAAAACTTGTTATATTTACTCAGAAATATATGTACACTTGAAATTCTTGACTAGAACTCAAGTTAGCTTTCCCTTTTTCCCTTTAGGTTGAAATCTTTTTGAGCTTCTTGAATGAAACATGTTCTTTCAAAGTGACTTAAGCCAAGAATATTAGCTTTAAATGGATTTATCCTGAAGTAAACCTAATACAAAGGGAGTTAAATAAAACAAAGGTTTAACTCTTTCCGCAGCATTGTATTTTTTTTAAGCAGGCAGCATTTGCGAATGATTTTCACCTCAATTTTACAGCTTAATATTTTCAGAATATTTAGTATAAAATACACACACAAACATACTCATACATACATACATACATACTCACACACATGGTAATTGAGTCAAAGAAAGGTTGTATAACTCTATAATAATAGATTTTTAAACACAGTCTGACTTTCACTTGCTCTGATCATCTTCTATATCGCTCCCAGGAGATACAGAAGTCCTGTAACTGATTAAGGACCTGCATTAGGGCTTCCCTTACCGTAATATACTTAAAACATGGATTGCCATAAATACTCATCAATAACAGGGAAGTGTTTTCTCTTAATTTACGAGTTATTTCATTGATGGTGGGGAAACAGTTAAACGTGTAAATAACACAATTAAAAATGAAGACTTTTGTACATTACAATTTTTTTAAAATAAATACGTCAGCCCATTCATACAGCAGAACTAAACCTATAAATAAGCTGAATAATGACATTTGTTTTAATTCTGTGTTTAAAAAAAAGGAGCAGAATCATTAGCTTAAAGCTCCATTTTGGCCTGCTGCCTTTATTCCCTTCTTATATGTTTATAATTTCTGCATTATTTATCATACCAATAAGGAGTGTGTGGTAAGACCAAAATCCATGTGTATTAAGTTGACTCATTGCAATTTCATCATAAGTGACTTCCTCATTCTTCTCCTCATTCTCGTATTTTTCACATTGCATGTTTCTCGTCATTCTCATGTGTTAATAACGTAAAGCAATCATGCTTGATGATAGCCATCCAGTTATATCTCAGGGTGTCTGTGGGGTCTTAAAATGTCTTAAATTTTATAAATCAAATTTTAGGTCTTACAAAAATTAAAATTCACTGAAATATGGTGTTGTACACAGTTTAAAAAGATCTTCATTTTCCTTTGTTCATGTAAAGCTACTCAATTGGTACAACCGGGGCGTAGCAACCAAAGGGGACGGGGAGGGATACGTCCCCCTTCCTTTTAAAGACAGACCATTTAGTAACAGGTGATTAAGAATGTAAACTTTTGGATTTCATACAGCTGTCCCCCCCACTTTTAAAATGTCCACTACGTCCCTGGGTACAACCAACATTGCATCTAATAATGAAACATTTATCAAAAGTTACATTTACAGTTACATTAAAGTTACATTTATCAAAAGTGACATTTTACAAAAGTTACATTAGTCTACATTTACTCTAATTCTATTTACCAATTTTTTTTATTATCTTCCCTACAATAACATTTGAAAGTGCTGCATGTATTTATAGCTACCTGGTGAGGACACTGACCTGGACAGACTGTTGTGCATAAATTTAGTTTATTGTCATTTTAAAACTTGTCTTTTTTTTTTTTAAAGTAATGCTGAAAAAAAAAAAATATATATATATATACAACAAGACTTTGCTTGTTTTTTACACATTATTTAAAATATGTGGCTAAGACACTAAACTAAATTTGGCAACTAAAAATCTTTTCCACTGGCCATTAGAAAAAAAATCTTCGCTTTAGCTTTGTATAAGTCTGAAATATAATTAATAATGCTCTTAAAAATGTCTTAAAGAATCTTAAATTTGACTTGATGAAACCTGCTGAAACTCTGTATCTACTCTTCAATGCATTAAATTGAATGTTACAGGACAGCTGGGAGATCGTTGAAGGTTTGCGGGGTGGTCTTTCCAATGTTCAGGAGCCAGAGAAACAGGCCGGCTTCATGCTCAAGAAAAGAAAATGGCCCATGAAAGGTTGGCACAAGGTACGTGATAGAATGTGTCTTGCTTTAAAGCCTTCACAGAAGTTTTATTCAAATTATTTGGAACAACTGGTGAAATTATCGTAAGTGCAGAGATTTCCAGAATTGCATCTCAGAGCAGACTCATTGTAACCTGCCGGAACACAGTGTGCTCACGCTGATGGATTCGATCTTGATGAAAATTAAAGTGCACAAACACACTTACATTTAAAATGAGCATTTTTTTATAAGTGCTGAGCAAAGATTGCAATTGATCACATCTAAAATAAAAGTGTGTTTTGACATTATTTATGTGTATGTTATTATATATTTATTATGTATATGTGATACACATAAAGAAACAAAACTATACAAACTATTCATTCATTCATTTTCTTTTCGGCTTAGTCCCTTTATTAATCTGGGGTCGCCACAGCGGAATGAACCGCCAACTTATCCAGCATATGTTTTACGCAGTGGATGCCCTTCCAGCTGCAACCCATCACTGGGAAACATCCATGCACACTCATTCACACTCATACACTACGGACAATTTAGCTTACCCAATTCACCTATTCCGCATGTCTTTGGACTTGTGGGGGAAACCGGAGCACCCGGAGGAAACCCACGCCAACACGGGGAGAACATGCAAACTCCACACAGAAATGCCAACTGACCCAGCCGAGGCTCGAACCAGCAACCTTCTTGCTGTGAGGTGATCGTGCTACCCACTGCGCCATTGTGAGGCCCTAACTATACAAACTAAATTTGTTATATAGATATTTAAATTTATACATGCCTGTGTGTACATAATAATTTTATATGTAACGCCTTGGTGGCGGATGGTGACAGAACGAGACGGAGAAGGAGATACATTAACAAACGGATTTATTAAACACTTACGGGAACATATACTGGATGCGGGAAGACAGGACGACACAGGACGAGACCCACACGATTCAAAATACCGGACAACAATGGACACAGACGAAAGGGTATAAATAGATAACGGATTGATTACACTGATGACACAGAAGGGATGAACACAGGTGGAACATATTAACATTGACAGTGGCGGGAGGAAGACAAAAGGCACGTGACAACAACAAACGATGACGCGGACGAACACTGACATTATACAGTACACACAATTGAATTATGTAAAAAATAGTTATTTTGGATGCGATTAATCACAATTAATTTTATTATTAAAAATACTTCCTACCATGATACATCTTTAAGTAAGCCATTCAAGAGCTTTACTTTCACACAAAACTGCCTGTATTTTTCTTCAACCAAAAAGAGTAAATACAAAAATAGCCAGAACGAGGCATAGAAATTCACAGCCTCTCATTCATCAAGAACACGTTAGAATCCGCTGAGAGGACATAAATCATTCACCAAATAAATCTGACCTAAGTTTCTCCTTGATCCTCTCTTTTTTGTGTTTCTTTGTTCGCAGAGATATTTCTACCTGGACAAGGGCATTTTGAAGTACGCCAAATGCGCAGCTGATGTGAGTCTCACATATATATAACTACAGTATGCACACTTAATCAATCCACTGAACAAAAGCACTCAGGACTTTAAGTGGTCAGTTGCATGTCATGTACTGTAAGTGTTCACAGAGCACTAGCAATCTTTAGAGACCTGTACCCTCCATCTTTCTGTCAATATATGCTTCCTGTTTATAAAATCCTCCAGCTGTGGGAATGTAAAATCAAAGCTAATTTCCCCAGGGTTTGATAGCATCATCTAGAGCTGATCTGTTGGCGAATATAATGCTGTGAATTCCATAAGAGAAACTCCGCCATTGCCTTTCTCTCACACCAGTCTGCCTTATGAAGTAGACTCTTGTGGCTATGGTATTAAATCATAATGAAAGTACATATTAAATCGGTTGTATATCTTTCAGATTTATCTGGGGCTCTTTTGACTTCTAAATCAAGGGCAGTAGTTGAATTTGAAGGTTATTATGCATTAGCAAAATTAGCTAATGCCTTCTTATATTTTACAGAGCTCCTTTTTTTAATCAAAATTTGATGTTGTGAATGCACAAAAGGGTGGGAAAAATATAATATAATGCAATGTAAATACTGTAAATTACATTTAGTCTAATGATAGAATGAATGACTCTAATGAGCAGGTTGTTTTT
>CAIGQW010053747.1:105488-118611 GCA_903798125.1 Danio choprae | reverse complement strand
CTGTTTTGATCACTCTTTTGATCAGGTGGCCTAAGCAGTACACAAAACTTGCCCAGACCAAACAGTGTGAAAGAGTCTTCCTTTACACTCCTGCAGTAATGAAACCGAGACAACACCTAAATATAAAATGCACATTTGTCTTCCAGGCTTAGATGCAGCATGCATATGCATACTTCCTTAAAATGAGGAACATATTTTGTTTCATAAATCATGCATAAAATCAGGATCTTGATGAAATGATACCTCAACCTCATTTAAATTAGAAATGAAGCTTAACACTTTTTTTTTTTTTTTTTTTTTTTACATGTTTTTGGTTCCAGTTCATACAACCATGAAATCAGCGCTGTGTATGCTGACTACGGAGAAGGAGAGAGTTAAACAGATGCTGGAGCATGAGCCTTGTCCGTCACCATCAGCTCAGCTCCTGGGACTGAAGAACGCTCTGACTGCAGTACGAACATAAGCACACACACTTCCTCTCTCTCTGGACGTATCCTCATACTCAACACTGTTTACTAACAATCTTTTCAATTCTTGCCTTAATATTTCCTTAAAGGTGACATATTATGCCTCTTTTCATAAGATGTCAAATGAATCTTTGGTAAACGTGTATGTGAAATGTCAGCTCTAAATAACCCACAGATCATTTAATATAGCTTGTCAAATTTGCCCAGTTTTTTGTGCATGTCCTTTTAAATATAAATGAGCTGCTGCTTTTCAGAAGAGGGCAGAGCCTTTACAAGCTGTTCTGAAAGAAACAATAAAACAAGCAACTGTCATGCAGCCAAAATGTCCATTCAAAAGGCCTTTCATGTTCAAAACGCTGTCAGCCAATCAGGAAGACGTTAATATTTCTAGACTGCACTGAAAAGTTTCTTAATGGTTAGTATATACATTAATGCAGTTGTTATGGAGTAAATAAATTAGCTAGCATGTTACTGCTCTTTTCTGATGATTTCTTGCAAAGTAACATTACATTGTTAGTACATTTCTATTATCTTCACAGAAAACTTAGTGTATTTATGAATTACATGATAAAGCTAATGACATTAATGGTCAGAAACCATAGTAACACCATAGTAAATATCAAAAAGTCAGATTTGAATGATATGTCACCTTTAATGCAATGCATGCTATTTCAGCAGAGCTTTTATTTCGTGAATATAAATGTGCAGCTCAATTCCTGAATAGCCAGAGTACAAGACAACATTTAGATGTGCTTTCTAATAAAGTGCAGAGAATTACCTGTGGAATTGCCATTGTAGTATAATGAGTTTGTCGACCTTCTGATGAATCTTGTGAACAATAGAACTGACCCTCCCAGGAATGGTTTTTACATGCTTAGCTAAGTCGAGTCTTGTAACGCTGAATTATGATTCATCTTCCTCAGTGAGTCACGTTATTGTGAAGCAGACCCCCACTCTAGCACTTCTGTGAATAAGCGACAATCTAACATCTGCTAGAACTGCAGGGGAATCTGCTTGAAATTCTAAGTCCAGCTCTGTTCTTACTGGGTACATTTACTGGGTACATTTTAACTCCAAAACGTTTGTTCTGCAAAGCTGTTTTAAAAAAATAGTTCACCCAGAAATTAAGATTTTATTAAAAAAAAAAAAAAAATATATATATATATAAATATATATATATATATATAACATTCTTCTGCAGTCCTGCCAAGACAAAAACACTTTATAAAATAGGGGTGTGTGATATTTATTGTCTGTGATAATAGCATAATTGTTGTTTTAATAAGTATGTGCATCACTTCTCTAAAATACAAAAAAATAAGATATGACATAGCCAAGAAATGTTCTGCATTTTTTGTATGCGAGTGACATTACACATGTTATATACTTAGTTTTAAACAGCAGTCCAATGTCAGTTATATTTTAGATATAATATTGTCTTTTTTTCATATTTTTTACAAATGGAAATAGTTCCAAACAAAGCCAGAGTGTGACATCTGTGCATTTTAAAGCAACACTGCAATGTTTTATTCCTAAATGAATCTATTTTTGACAAAATTATAGTGATCTATTTAGAAAGATGGTCACAAGACAAGATTAAAAAAGATCCTGGTTTTATGGTAGTATTTATTTAGGCAGTATAGACCTAAACCAGCCTGGGTTCCTACACAAAAGCACACTTAGCAAAATATTAATTGTGATTATTGCAACAAAAAATATTGGAATATAAATATGGCACACCCTTTCAATAAATGTAAATGTAAGTATAAATCATTCTCTGTTCCCCAAATCTGTTGGAAAAACATATTATAAATCCAACAAATTGCTCAAGTCTCAATTTCATCTCTGAATATTCAAACCTGGCAGTTACAATTACAGTCTGGGTGCACAGAAACCAATGCCATCTGAAATGACACAGCACATTGGAATTTGCATTAATATTAATATTTTGAAGTAGATACAATTTTATATTTGATCTATTTTTAATTTTAAAGGTTTACATTTTAATGTTGTTAATTTTTGTTTAACTTTATTTAATTTTTATTAGTTTTATTTTAAGGCTTCTCTATTTTATTTTTTAGCTTTGTTCAATTAACCATAACAAAGCTTGTTTTTTGTTGGATAACATTGATTCTGATGGCTTGCCAGGCTTAAATGTGTCCTCTTTATTTTGTTCCATGGTACAAAAAAGCAAAAAGTTGTTCAGGCATGAAACGTTTAATATTTAGAAACTCTGTGTGGAATCCGTGTGAATATTTGCTGGTTGCTTTTGCAGGCTGTAACGCAGAACGCTGAGCTGAGAGAGCGACTGTGCAAGATTCATGCAGAGTCGCACATCTCTGAGCCCTCTGTGCATATAAACCTCAGCCCTGGCCCCCTGCAGGTGGGTCTGGGAAATGTGAAAACCATTACCCCTCACTTTACTTCCATTATCTAGAGCAGGGGTGCGTTTCCCAAAGCCATACTTTGCCAACAATGTCATACTTTCCATTGTTGCTTACAGAAATCAGCAATAATTCCAACAATAATTTCAACTTGTAATTAGAACCACTAATATGACATATGGACTTAAAAATTCATTTACTCACTATTTACTCACCCTCAAGTGGTTATAAACCTGTATGTTTCCTTATTCTGTTAAACACAAAAGAAGATATTTTTAGGAAAGGTGAAAACTTACTGACTTCCATAGTAAGAAAAACAAATATTATGGAAGTCAATGGTTACAGATTTCAGCTTTCTTCAAAATGTCTTCTTTTGTGTTCAACAGAAGAAAGAAACTCAAACAGGTTTGGAACATGTGAAGGGTAAGAAAATAATGACAGAATGTGCATATTGCTTTAAATTGAACATGAATCTTAAACAGGTACTCTAACATGGAGTACAATCACTATCTTTGTTCATTTTGTGTATTTAAGTTTGTTTAAAAAAATAAGCACAAGTGTTTTGAACCCCGGAGTGACATCAGGGAATGCACATAATAATATGAAATAATAGAGAATTAAACAATGAATCAGTATTTGGATGTCAATGGTCATTAATTACACCAATGATTTGACAATATATTGATTGCATAATTTGCAATTATCAAAAGTTATTATTCCACCACCTGCGTGACATCACTAACAATAGTTTTAACCAACATGGTTCAACTTCAAACAACATATCACAACAAACAACACATTTCAAAAAAAAAAAAACTAGCTAGTTGGTTTCTCCAACAAAGCATTTGATTATATATTATAACACTGATTATTACATCGTTGTTTGGGAAAATGCACCCCTGAACAATTCAACAGTTGTCACCAACCATACACAAGACCTTTCATTAGTCACTGCTAATTATTCACATTTTTATTATTATAGAAAGAATTGGTGCGAGATTTGTCAACCCAGTAGTTTTTGCCACCTCAGGATGAAACCCGAGGCTCAAGATGATTTATGCTAATTGAAACAACAGAAAGTCTTTGGAGAGGCTGAGTCAGACTCACGAGGGCCAGTTAATCATGTCTCTGGATAGTAAACGCCCAAACCCATTTGCTCGCTCTCTAACAATCTTATACGCAGCACCCACGCTTCAAATGCTATCAGTGATATGTTCCTGTAAAATCTCTCTGTCAATAACCAACTTTCCTAATTGGCATTCTAGTCAACATAATGCTTTTTACGCTAATTAGCTTGCAAAGCTCTGCCAACTGTCTTTCCTTTTTGTCTTAGTGCTTAATAACAACTCATCATGACTCGAAAGGAATTTTTTGCTAATTATGGGGGGGGGGGTTTCTTTCTTGTGCTGATTAGAAATGTTTTCCCTCATTCTGCATTTCTTTAATCTTCTGTCAGGGCCTTCTTCTTGTATTTGAGCTAACCAAATGTTAGATCATTTTATGTGTTTTATAATGAAAATGGACCAGTAATATTTTAAAGCTGTTCTGATATTTAAAAAAAAAGAAAAAAAAAAGCTATTTATGGATGTACAATATATGTATACATTTATATGATTTAGCATTTTCATGATATTTATGCACTTTTTTATTACCCGTCACCTTATACATTACACTCAAAATATTTAGGACTAACAAATGAGATTTATGTATTCTGATTGCATCTAAAATTTCTATCCATTTGAATTACATAATTTTAACACAATTGAACTAATAAACATTGTGTGATTGATAGTTGTTAGCTAAACATAAATGAAACACAAAAGGATAAGATTTACGTAATAATATCAATACATCCAATGTGTTTTAAATGCTTCTTATTTATTCATCTATTGTGTGGAATATGAAGCGGCGCCAATTTTGATCCCTGAATATTAAGTTAACCAATCTTATAGAATTTAACTTTTTCTACAACTAGATATATTTATTTATACCATATATTTTAACTGATTAAATCTAATAGTGCTTGATTTTAACAGATTTAGATTGAATCTGATCAATCTGACAACATACATTTTAAATTAAATCAAAAGATTACAAACAGTAACAATAGTTACAATAATAGTTTGACTCAACAAAATAGATATGCATAAAATAAGGAACAACAGACCATTATGCTCATTATAAATGAAATGCGGTACTGTAAAAAGAAATAAAACTGAAAAGATTGAAACATTGTCATACCAAGCCATAGAATAACACAGGTAGATGCATTTGTACTCTTAAATATTGTGTTTATATATGAAGTGTCAGTTGGGAAGTAAATTATACAGGTCAACAGTTCCAGGGGAATAATCTGTCTAATAATTAAATGCCAGTCTTTAGTGGAGAAAGGCTTATCACTTATCTGTGACGTCAGTAGATTCTTCCTAGCAGTAAAAGAAAACAAACTAAAAGGAGCTGTATTAGAAATGAGCTTACAAGGAAAACCCCAGAAGAAGTGACTGAGAATCCAGTTCCAAAGCCAAAGATTGGATTGAAAGTTGTTTAATTCAAAAACAACTTTGGACAAGTAAAATTGAATCATCATGTGGCAATTCCATAAACTCCATAATATAAATTCTACCATAAAACATTATAAAAACAGTTAAATAAATTTTATGGAGGATGGATGAGAGATTTTCTCTGTAACAGAAACAGAACATTAAAGTGAAATGTCGTGTTTCGGAATATATGAGTTCTAACTCGCAGATATCTACAGAAAGCAGAGGTTCATCCTCAAACAAGTCACCTATCTTACAAATCTCAGGAGGAGGTCGTAAGTTAAAAGAAGAGTCAGTAGTACCTGGCAAGAATTTCAAAATTCAAAATTGACAAAAGAGGTTATGTCGATCCTCCCTTCCAGTTGTTGAAAAACATACAGCAGGCTTTGCAACTATAATGCTTTACTCTACTTAATGGAGGCACATTTAAACGGATAATTCACCCACAAATTAAATCTGTCATCATTTACGTACCTTTCACTTGTTCAAAACCTATTTGAGTTTATTTCTTCTTTTGTACAGAACTTCCATAGTCATTTTTGTCCTATCATGAAAGTCAATGGGTACCATCAACCAACATTTTTCATTCATTCATTTTCATTTCGGCTTAGTCCCTTTATTATTCTGGGGTCGCCACAGTGGAATGAACCGCCAACTTATCCAGCATATGTTTTACGCAGCGGATGCCCTTCCAGCTGCAACCCATCTCTGGGAAACATCCATACACACCCATTCATACTCATACACTACGGACAATTTAGCTTACCCAATTCACCTGTAACGCATGTCTTTGGACTTGTGGGGGAAACCGGAGCACCCGGAGGAAACCCACGCCAACACGGGGAGAACATGCAAACTCCACACAGAAACGCCAACTGACCCAGCCGAGGCTCGAACCAGCGACCTTCTTGCTGTGAGGCGAACGTGCTATCCACTGCGCCACCGTGAGGCCCCCCAACATTTTTGTTGGAAATGGGGAGGAAGTTTACATTTTTGGGTGAACAATATCTTTAACAGGGCTTATTAAATATTTTTGCACTAAAAGTTTGCGCTTGTGGAAAATTATAAAGCAGCCAAAACTTAACATTTTTATCTAAAATCCTATCTGATCAATAACTTCATTAATTTTCAAACATTTGGAAGATTTTGATTGTTAATATTTTTATTATAACATTAATGCATTCTTTTTAGATTGAGTTTTGCTTAAAAATGTAAATTTTTAAATGCCATAGCTCATATTACTTTTTTTCTGAGTTTATTCATGGTTAATAAAAAAAGAAGTACTAAAAGTCTGTGTAATGATAGAGTCTATGTGGCAGACATACCATTCACTCATTCATTTATTCATTTTCTTTTTGGCTTAGTCCCTTTATTAATCTGGGGTCGCCACAGCGGAATGAACCGACAATTTATCCGGCATATGTTTGGCATATGTTTTACGCAGCAGATGACCTTCCAGCTGCAACCTATCACTGGGAAACATCCATACACTCTCATTCACACACATACACTACAATTTAGCTTACCCAATTCACCTATACCGCATGTCTTTGGACTTTAGACCCCGGTTTCATCAGAAAGGTTGTCAGAGCGCCCCTGCCTGTGTCTATGCCTTTTCAGTGCTGTTCTATGCTGTAAGTGTTTAGTAAATACCAACAGTGCTGTTTTAATGCCAAAAAGACAGCTGCTAGTAAATCTAAGCCTAAATGTATTTAGCAAAATGACTTTTGAGACAAATCTGTTTCTTTAAAAAAGCACATTATTTCTTTTTTGAACACCTCATTTCATATATGTTAAAAATGACCCAGAATACAACTACAATGACGTTTTCAAAATCAAAAAGTAAAGATATTTTTGTGTTTATTTATATTCATTAATTATTTAGCTAATTATTACATTATTACAAATGTTTTTTGTTGTTTTTGCATATACTTCTTTCAAGTGTAAACTGAACCGAATGCATCAGAAGGGCAACTTTAAGCTGATTTATGCCGATTGTGCTTAATATTCATGAAAATACTCATTAATAACAGTAATTAATTGAATATATGAATTGAATGGTCTTAAAACTGAAACGAATGCATCAGAAGGGCAACGTTAAGCTGATTTAAGCTGGTTGTGCTTTATTGTCATGAAAATACTGAATAATAATAATAATTAATTGAATTTATGAGTTAAATGGTCCCAAAACTAGCCATGCAATTTTTTGGTCCACTTTTATTTCCAAATATGGTCCACTTTTTTTCTTTTTGAGATTCACCCATGTGACTCTTCTTGAATTGAAGCTCTGACTTCTCCTATACAGAAGCAAGACTCCAGTGATTGTTCCCGCCCCCTTGTCCACCAGGCGTCCAATGAGAGCAGAGCTTCCATTACAGAGTCTCTATCGGAGTTCTTTGATGCACAGGAAGTGCTGCTGTCAGCGAGTTCTTCAGAAAATGAGGTGAGGATGAAGTCCTCTCTTCAATTCTTCCACAAATGTGCAACCATAAGTATCATCACAATTTTGGGCACCATGACCAAAATGAATCATACGCCGGAGGTGTCCATCTACAACACATTTTATAGACTATAATATAGTGTAATGTTTTTTTAAATTGCTTCAAGGACTGAGACATCATGGCCAGCTTTACCTAAATCGTTCAGTAGTTTACTGCACTTCCTCAAGAGACTAACTGCCTCGGCTCTTTCCTTCCCCTCAGGCAGACAATGAACTGAACACCCTATTAGGAGAAACAGAAGGAACTAATTATATTAAACATGTAATAAGTGCTACAGATGACATTCCACGGCTAGAGGAACCAGCCTGCCTGACATCTCTGCTTTCTCTCTTTAACTTCATTTCTGCCTCAAATTGAGGCCGACCTGCTGAAGCATCTCCTGTTGCAGAAGTAATAGGAAAATTTAGATAATTGCTTTCTTCTAAAAATACCTTATAAAGAGTTTTGGGGAGAATTAGTGCATCTATGCTATTAGAGCATTAGACACACAAACACACTTAAGTCTGATTTATTTCCACCGTTCTTTACTGTGCACAGAAATCCATATGTTAATTCTTTTCACCTTCTAGATGGTGAGAGTGTGATACATGTATGCTGTCAAAGAGCCAAACACCTGTAATGATGATGTGTGGTTTCCTCCTAGCCTTCAGAAGATGACTCATATATCAGTGACATCAGTGACAACGTGTCCATGGATAATTTCAGCAACGAGGCAGAGAATGAGAGACTCAATACAGGTGGGAATGCCGCTTTTTTGCCTCATACCACTGATTTTTCACTGTCAGTCCAGTGCTCTTTCAAAGATTCAGTGAGAATCTCTTACGGCTACATTTGACAGCTCTTTAATAGCCGTGTGGAAGATTTGGAATACTTAAAAAAAAAAAAGCACTGACATGCCAGAAAGCACTTTCACATGCCAGAAAACAATAGCTAAAGATCAGTTTGGGATGTAGTGCATTGTGAAAGTATTCATTACTGTTATTTCTTTAATACGATTTTGTGCTGCTTACTTATATTAAAGGGGTATTTCACCCAAAAAAGAAAATTCCGTCATCATTTACTTTATTTGTTAACATGTTTTAAAGAAGAGTGCCTTGGTTAAGTGGTGATGATGAATGATGGGAACAATACGGTAACAAAAAAAAACACTCTTCGCATTGTCTTAATATAATGATCTCACATACAGTAGGGACTGTTTTGAGCCGCTTGCCATTAAAAAGTAAAAACAAAAAAAATTATGTAAGCAATGGCGGGGAACATTTCATTTTATTGGTTTAATCCTGTGTGTAGTCAATAATTGACCTTACAAAAACACATTATGGCTGACTGTCCCAAACCCCCAGTGTGTCACGCGCACTGTAGGACATAACAAGGCAGGAACACGGGATTAACAAAAGGACGGATTTATTGATATAAACACTTACTGACGACAGACACGGGAAACGGGCAGACAGGACATCACGTAAGACAATACAATACCAGACCACGAATGATACACAGGGTAGGATATAAATAGACGGAGGGATGATTAAACTAACAGGGCACAAAGGATGGACACAGGTGAGATTAATGAACACTGAACATGGCGGGAAAAGACAGAACAAAGGGATCACATGACGAAAACAATGGCACATGACATGATGACATAGACGAACACTGACACAGTGTAACTGTTTCATGTAAGGAGTTGAAATGTCCTCTATGAGATTAGTTTTAAAGTAGCATTTCTGTGTCTGGTACACTTGACTTACACTTGTAAAAATGCTTTCTCAAATAGCCCAAAATGTGCCTCATTTATTGAATTGTTTAATAACAACTTGTTTTCAATAATATGATTAAGTTATCTTACTTCAAGGACACATCATAAATAGAAAAAGCACATTAAAGTTACAACTGCTTGTAGTAACCACTTTCAGTTTGTATGCTATTCATGTCTGGTATAAAGGATGCTTTTGTTCAGCAGGGCAAAATGTCAACCCATAAAGTACAAAAAAAATAGAGGGAAAATTGCCGGCATGTCCCTCTGTCCATGACAATGAAAAACATCCTCACTACGCAAATGCTGTCACCACCATACTTCATTTTTTGGATTATATTATTCAGGTGATGACTGATGTTGGGTTTCTTCTACACCTAATGCTTAGGGGTCTGTGGAAAATCTTGTTTCACATTGTTCTGGAGTTTTGTTTTGTTTTGTTTTGTTTTTTAATTCCAAGCAGGTTTCCGTGGGTTTTCATTGAGAAACTTAAGTAGAATGTAGAAGTGATGTTTGTGATTTTGTAAGTTTGTACCTTTTTAAAATATGATCATGGAAGTCCATCAGAGTGACTTAAAAAATAAGTTTTTTTTAAATGTAATGACTTATGTTAAATAGCTTTTAATTTAAAATTGATTCTTACAATGTTAAGTTTGTATTTGTTGATCCTACATTCCGCATTGATACAGTTGTCTATTTTTCTGTATGTTGACTTAATGATTTATTATTAATTCATAGATTTTTTACGGCTCATTTAAGTGGTTTCAAATGGGTTACACGTTATTAAAATTTACCACAGCACACCCACCTATAAGTTTGTCCCTTTTCAAATTATGACCTGTTAATTGAATTTGACACATATTACGTCTCATCGAAGTATAGAGAAATGATCCAGTAAAATTGTAATGCTTCTGATCTACATTTCAGTCATTGCAAAGAAAATATGGATATATGATTGCACAAATGTTTATTGCTTTATCTTTGTGTTGAATAAAGTGTAGAGTGATGTGTAAGTAATTTACATCAGTTAACATAAGGAAATGTAAGAAAAAGAAGGGATATGACTACTTTTGCAAGGCAATTTCTGAATCTCAAATGCTTCTTTGTTTTGTTTAGGTTGTTTAGTGAATGGTGGTTCTCAAGAGCAGCGGCGGTCTTGTCTTCCCTCTCCCAGTCCAAATACAAGCAACATCAGTCTGTGGAACATTCTGAAGAACAACATCGGGAAAGACCTGTCTAAAGTAGCCATGCCTGTTCAGCTAAACGAGCCTCTCAACACACTGCAAAGACTGTGTGAGGAACTGGAGTACAGTGAACTGCTGGACAAGGCCGCACACACACAGGACCCATTTGAACGCATGGTATGTCGATGTCACACACATTAAAATATTTAGATTCAGGAAACATGCATAAACTGATGACTTGTGTGACAGTTTGAGCTAATAACAAACATTTTTCACATTAAAATGAAGCAAGAGAAATGTTGGGATGTTAGGATGCACATACATGTGAAATAAAGGTTTAATGGATTGACTTATATCACATAAAATATTTTTTTTTTAAAGTAACAGGTATATATATCTACCGAATAATAATAATGTAGTTCAGTTTATTAACAGCATATATGGAATGTTCAATGCTCACAGGAATTCATAACTTTTTGTAATTTAGTGGCTAATTCGTATGAAATCGTACGATCTCATTCGTACAATTTAGTACGATTTGCTTATCCCCCAATGACGTTTGGGCTTGGATGCCATGCCTCCTTTTAAAAATCGTATATTTTCTTACGACTAAACGAATTAAACTGACAAAACGTAAAATAGTTACATTTTCTTGTGAGATCAGACTGGAATGTTAGAAGTGGCAAGAAAATATGTCAGAAGTTTGTCTGACTGTCATAAGTGCTTGCAAAGCTTTCCAGGTTTCGCTTTATGTTAACATTTGCATATCCAGACAAAGCTAATGTGACGAAACCTCACTGAGGAGGAGATGTAAGCTCAAGATTTTTCTTTAAAGTTCTACTGTCTAATAAAATCTATTGTCAAATTAAGATCCACACTGATGTGAAATAACAAGCTTTAGTGTATTCACATATATCACATAAAATCAAAAAAACATAACATATATATAATTACTGAATAATAATAATGTAGTTAAATTTATTAACAGCAAATATGTATAATACTATATATGTACTATATAAAATATGTATTCATTGTATATTATTAGTAGTAGTAGTACAGGATATTGTATGAAATTCTGTTTACTATTTATATTGTAATATTCACACACACAGAGGCATCCATGCTCTGTCTTATGATATTACAATGTATGAGTCATTTATTAGCCTGATGTGACTGTCCGGGAATATTGTAATTCGTTTGAAAGCCTGTCTGATCCAGGCTCATCATCTAAGGATGCACTATTACTCATGAGAGCAAGATCATTGTTCAGAAATCATTCTTCCTCTTTGGAAATGTGCTTTAGTCAGCTGCACTCTACCGTATCTAATGACACTCTCAGTACCTGTTCTGTGTTCGTAAGAAAGCAATATTCTCTTTGTTTAAATAATAGCTCCAGCTTTTAAATTTCCAATGTACTAATGTCTAGGTCAGTAGTAAAGATTTATAAAAAAAACATTTGGAATGGGAGGATCTTGATTTTAATAGCTGGTTTTGTTGGGTACAAGGGCAATGTGGAATCAAAGGCAATGAGAAAGCGGACTCAAAAGAAGCATTATTGACAAATCCAAAGTTCGTCCACTACCTCATTTCAATTCAATTCTTTGGAACATCTTTATTTCTATAGCACTTTTACAATGTAGATTGTGTCAAAGCAGCTTAACATAGAAGTTCTAGTAAATTGAAATTGAAACAGTGTCAGTCCAGTTTTTTAGAGTTAAGTTCAAATTACTTCAGTTCAGTGTGGTTTAATTTTCACTGCTGAAAGTCCAAACACTGAAGACCAAACGATCGATGCACAGCTCTACAAGTGCCAACCCAAACAGTGGCAAGGAACATAAAATCATCAAATGATGAAAGGGAATGAAAAAAAACCTTGAGAGAAACCAGGCTCAGTTGGGCATGATCAGAGCTGCAGTCTAGGCGCCAGGGGCTGGAGAATGCTGGACGTCCATCATGGAGAAGCTGCAGGTGTGAGTAGGTCACCGGCGGGTGTACAGACTGGCCCGCAAGATCAATGAGGAGACTCGTCTGTCACTGGGTCTTTCAGGAATCAGTCTCATGCTCTCCAACCCTCCATGACAACCACAGCATATGCTTAGGATACTGCCTGGTCCAGGGTTTTGGAGACCTCTAGTAGTCCTATATGGTTGGCACCGTCTTTTCACAGGACTTGGATCACATCAATGGTGCCCTCCTGATGAGTATCAATCAACAAAGAAAATAATTAGCTTAGCTGCTGTTTGTCACGCGTCACAGAAGGCAGAGACAAGGATCAGTTCAACAGTGTT
>CAIGQW010053747.1:61372-101387 GCA_903798125.1 Danio choprae | reverse complement strand
GTGTGTGTGTGTGTGTGTGTGTGTGTGTGTGTGTGTGTGTGTGTGTGAGTGTGTCTCACTCTCACAGCTTCTTTGGTTTTGTCCTCCAGGTCAGCCATCATCCCCCAATATCATCATGCCATGCTGAATCTAAAAATTTCATCTTTTGGCAAGGTAACAGCCCATTAATAATGTATGCTTATTCTCTCAGCACGAATAAGCTGATGTCTGCAGATGTGAAGCTAATTGTGTTATATGTGACTTGTTTTAGACGTGAGGTGGAGGAATAAGTTCTGGGGAAAATCCATGGAGATTGTACCTGTCGGATCGACTCATGTGGTTCTCCCTGGGTAAGTAATTCTGAGTATTTAATACTCACAAACCTTACCTCCGTTGTAAAGAGTTACATCATGTTCAAGCTGAAGGCAGAAAATGCTTTGATAAATCTAGTATCTACCATCTGTGTCTATGTATGTATGTATTGTGTGTGTATATTAGCACTGTATGTGTAAATTCAGTAATCCACTAATCTGGGTGTTTGATGAATTCCTGTTCACTATCAGCCTGATGATGTGAAATAATTGTTTAATACATGTATATTTCTCATTTCCTATGTCCTCCACCAGCTGACTGTCTATTATTCACCTTATTACAGACTATGTCTGTTTACCATATAAATAATTAAAAGAGTATAAAATATTAATTTGAGTTGAAATAAAAATTGTGTTACTTTCCAATGCTTTACTCTCATCTACAATGACAACTGTATACTGTGTATACCACAAAAGTGGGATAAAAAGTAGAATCTATGCAGTTGTTCTCAGGCAGAGCTCCGGGGCCTGTTAAGCATAAACCAACATTTCAGAATATTTCTGTATTAATATATCAGAATAATCCTGAATATGAATTCATGCTCTCAGCAACTATGCTGAAAAACTGCATATATGAAAGTGGTGATTTAAATAGATAATAATAAATAAAAAGTTGGGTAAACCAATTGATCGGGCCATTTTTGGCATTTATTTTATTAAATGGCATTGCAAATTAGCACAATTAGACATCATGATGTGCCACGCTGTCTGGTCACTACTTAAGAAAACAGGTTTCTTATCCTTTCTTCTTAAATAGTGTTTTATATTTCATTGGTAAAATCCGATGCTGAATTTATATAATTTGAAAAGAGAAAACAAGTAACTTTCTGGAACTGTACACTATAAGAGAGCCTTCAACCAGCTATGGTGTAGGCTACAGGTAGGCAAGGGTAGCTTATAGCTTCTGTTTAGAAATGCTAACATGAAAACATCTTATTTCACTGCCACTGTGTTAAAGAAGTCATATTTTGGGTGGTGTAATATCATAATTCAATGTAGTTAATTATATATTAAGATAACCCGTCTTATTTAAATGACTAAAATAGCCTATAAAAAATACCAGACAATAATAATTTAATAATTGATTAGAGGCTGAATTCAAATCAAGAAGGATGCAAATGATAATTTTATTTGAACGTCTTCCGTCTATATAATGATTCAGTAAAACAAGTGCTGACTGTAATTGTAATATGCATAACAAATTAAATTAAAAATGAGTTCTGAATACATTATGGGACAGAATCTGTAGCCTGATGTTTCTGTGGTGCATTGTAACCCAAGGCTATTGGAAGACCTTAGAGAGAACAGATCACAATCTGGATAATTGATATCTTGAATATGATGACACTGTTCACATAATAACAGCACCTGTGTTAGATGTTGCCAGTGTCCTTGTTCGCATAAAGCAGTAAAGCTGTTATCTCTTCTGGAAACAGCAGACCGGGGCAGTGAGGTGTTGAACAGCGGAAGCCAGATACAGTATTCAGCAGCACACTGTGCAAGGACATATGATGACACACTGTCTGTGCTGTGTGGGTTGCATCACTTTTATACAGGTTTTACAGATTCTCTGATTTTCTGAATGAAACTGAGTGTCCTCCAACAAACTCACCTCATAATGTAAATGTTTTGGTGAGTTACTTTTGTGTGGTTTTTTAAAAATTGTCTTAGATTCTGGGCAATCAATAATATCAACTGAATATTTGTGGCATCCTAAATGAGTTTTTCAGTCACTTGTGTCAATGGGCTCTATTTTAAAGATCTAGGCGGATGATTTGTTTTTAAAACTATTTCTAAATTCAATTATAATTTCCAGCAAACGAATAAATGAACAATAACAATGAAGTGTGGTCAAAAAACTGAGTTATATCCAAACACACGTCCTATTCCTATGCCCCATATGGTGATGCATAGGTCTACAAAACCTGACATGTGGACAAATTTAAACTTGTTTTTACTAAAACAAATATAAATATGCATATAATAAATAATACTACTACTACTACTAATAATAACATTATGCAAATGCAAATTGTCATGAATGAACTGAAAAAAAGGTTTTTATATTTATGGAGAAAATAATATTTTTGTTACATTTCAATCCTTTAATTTTTTTATATGTAAAGATATTTGTGTATTGCTGTACATCCTGTGTGTATTAAGCAATGTGTAAGTGTTTGGACCTGCATAGGTGCATAACTACCGCACTCTGTGCTGGACTTTAGACCAGCTTTTAGTTGGTTAATGGCGCGGTCTATTTCAGTTCCTCAAAATAGCAACACGCCAACAATACACCGTGACACACCTCCATTTCAGACCAGCACACCCATGAGTCCACAAAGTGGCGCAAATTGATTTGCTATTTAAATAACGTGGTGCAAAACGTGAAAATTAATGTTGCGCTGGTCTGAAAATAGCAACAAATCGCACCATACATGTCTTGCGCCTTATTGCTCCATGTGTATGATAGGGCCCAATATCTTAGTTAGCCTCAGGTGATGTCCTTTAAGAATATTCTCTCTAGAATACTTGGTTCAGATTTTTTTGATTATGGTATTCTGTGTTAAAATCGTCCTTTTTTTTAAGTGCTATATAAGTATAAATGCATTCACTCATTCATTAAGGGTCAGTGTAATCTTAACAAAAAAAGGCAATGAAGTTTCAAAAACACAAGTAATTTGATTACTGATGTTATAATTCTAAAACAATGGTGGCAACAACTGCAAAGTGATGTAGTTTCCTGAACTGTATTCTACTGTACATATAAATGTAATGTTATTTGCTTTTCTGGTAAGCATGTGTGGTACATGCACACTGCAACAAATACTTTTCTTGCTTAGAGTTTTTGTCATGTTTCTAGTCCAAATATCTAAAAAAAAAATCTTAAATCAATAAGCATTTTCTAGACAAGCCAAAAATAAAAAGTATAATATTATATTATAATATAATAATAAATAATATGTCAACATGAAGTGAGTTTTTCCTTAATTTCCTGAAGTGAGCTAAGTGACCTCCCAATATTTTAAAGCGTGAAAACAAGGTTATTTTGCTTACCTCATTGGCAAATTATGTTGCTAGTTTTTAGGAAAAACTCACATATTTTTCAATTATTATTTCTGAAAACAAGACAATATTTTTCTTGATTTTAGTGCGCACGAGCTGGTCAGCATGTGTCAACATATTTTAGACCACTTTTCTCTTTCGACCGAAAACTAATTCATTCATTCATTTTCATTTCGGCTTAGTCCCTTTATTAATCTGGGGTCGCCACAGCGGAATGAACCGCCAACTTATCCAGCATATGTTTTACGCAGCGGATGCCCTTTCAGCTGCAACCCATCTCTGGGAAACATCCATACACACCCATTTACACTCATGCACTATGGACAATTTAGCTTACCCAATTCACCTGTACCGCATGTCTTTGGACTTGTGGGGGAAACCGGAGCACCCGGAGGAAACCCACGCCAACACAGGGAGAACATGCAAACTCCACACAGAAACGCCAACTGACCCAGCCGAGGCTCGAACCAGCGATCAGCGACCTTCTTGCTGTGAGGCGAACGTGCTACCCACTGCGCCACTGTGACGCCCTCGACCGAAAACTAAAAATGCAATTTATGTTGATACATTTTTGCTGGCTTAAAGATTTACAGCATCACTAAAACTAATTATGAATATTATCATTATCACTAAGCACTAATTATCATTCATGTTGAATGCCTAGTATTTGTTCTGGAAAATGTCATAATATTTGGTGAATCAAACTTTTTAAATGAAAGCATTAAAATAGAAAGTTTGTGCAACTAAATAATTTTTTTTTTTTTTGTCATTATGAATCTATTGCTGAAAACTGCTATTACTGTGTTCTGCAGCTTTGGAGATCACTATGAGTGGAATAAAGTGACTTCATGTATCCACAACATTCTGAGTGGGCAGCGCTGGATTGAGCACTATGGCGAAATTTCCATCAAGAACTCCAACAGCGAGAAATGCCAGTGCAAAGTCACCTTCATCAAGGTCAGCTGCCTCTGCTTTTTTCCATTCTGAGAAAAAAAAATTGTTTATTTGCTGGTATTACAGTTTCTTTTCACAGTATTGAACCAGTCAATATTGTGATTCAAACCTGCCACGTTTCACTGTGTGATATCCATCACATGTGACATTCTTTAGCATCTAATGAGGGATCTGTGTGGCACCGACTCTGAACTCAGACACTGAGGTTTTCAAAGATTTCCAGCAGACTTCAAGGACAACAGGTCAGGCTGTGCTGAGAGGTGAACGAAAGAAAGAGATCACACACAGAAGATCAATTAGGGCAAAAGAGAGCAAGATCAAAACAAGAAGCAGGACAGAGTGAGATTCTGCTGAAAAAGTCAGATAATTATTCATTGTTCAAGCCTCATGAGATTCATTAAGTTCACTGTTTGACTCAAGTATGACATCTGCTGGAGATCCTCCTTCGAATTTGACCTGGTAAATGTCACAGTTCTTAAAAATGTCACATTAGTTACACCTTAATGGTGAATTAATTCTGTATTCTTTTTTTACTCATTTGACAGTATTGGATTAATTAACCCATGCTGTCTCTTTTACAGTTTTTTCATTTACAGTCACATTTTACACATTCACCGCAGCCTATGTAGGCTAAACCTTGGGTCATTTACCATTGCTTTGGCACAAATTACAATTAATGACTGCATATTTCAAATTATGTTATAAAGAACTGTGTGAGAAATTAAACTAAGAGGAAAAATTAAACCCAAAAGGAAGTAAACAAAAAATGCTAAATTCACTAATCGATTCTGTTCTTACTTTTAATATTGTTGCCTGGTTTAACTCCCTCTCTGTTAAAAGCAAAAATAAACTTTTAAGGTTTAAATGTAGCAATAAAAATGTATTTTTAAAATTAAATATTTAAAAATGTAAATAAGTTACTTCCATCTGGTAGACGGTATAAAGTACCTTAGAGAAAAAGGCCAAGTACAAGAAGACATTTATTCCCACTGCTATTGCTTATATACAAGATATGGAGGATTTAACTATAAGTATGCAGATCATATGCCAGTGACAAAGACAGCAAAGACACCCTGCCGAGGGAACTACAAATGCTGGAAAAGCAAGTAATCAAGTTCTTTGAAAGCAAGAAATTATCATTTAGCGTCAATTGTTGAAGATAAAGAACCCCAAAGAAGCGTGAAGAGTGAAGCATGGGGTGGGTCAGTGATGGTTTGGGCTGCAATATCATGCCATTCCCTAGGCCCAATAATTATGGTAGATGGGCATCACAGCCGAGGACTATTCTGGAGGACCATGTGCACCCAGTAGTTTAAACAGTGTATCCTAAAGGCGGTGCTGTGTATCAAGATGATAATGCACTAATACACACAGCAAGACTGGTGACAAAGTGTTTAATGAACCTGAAAGTGAAGTTGAACATCTCCCATGGCCTGCACAGTGACCAGATCCAAATATTATTGAGCCAGTTTGGGGTGTTTTGGAGTAGCGAGTCAGGAAACGTTTATCTCCACCAGCATCATGTAGTGACCTGGACACTATGCTGCAAGAAGAATGGCTCAAAATCCCTCTAGCCACTGTGCAGAACTTGTATCTGTCATTCCCAATAAATTGATGCTGTATTGGCCGCAAAAGGAGGCCCTACACATACTAATGAATTATTGTTGTCTAAAACCAGGCGTTTTAGTTTCAGTGTCCAACCCCTGTAATTATCAACTGTGTGTATAATTACGTTATACACACAGGTAAATAAGGTTTATGCAATAAAGATCCAAATAGAGCTTTTGATACGTTTTGACTATATTAATGTAATGATATGATAAACATTGTTTGTCTAAAAAATTGTAAAAAAGCTGAAAGATTTGTATAAACCGAGATGTAGCTAAACCTGCGCAGCATACACACAGTGTTTAACCAAGCTTTTGATTTTGATTTGATTTTTGTCTGTATGACTGACATGTAGCATTTAAAGTGGTTTCTAGATTATAATGACAAAATATAAGGTCATGCTGGGCCATCTCCCACGTATATAAATGTCACATATATATTATCATTGCTTGACATTGCAGCCCACCATTATCAAGGTAAAATGTATTCAAGTCTTGTCAGAAACTACTTGAGAGATCTGTAAATCTGCCCCAAACAACAGAGTTTATGGCATCATGACAATCATCAGAAGTGGAAATAATGGCAATGTGTACCATCGCCCCCTAACCTTTACCATAGCAATGGAATTGGATATCTGAGCTTCCAAATGGGTAGTAGAAGTAGTCTAGACCAGGGGTTTTCAACCTTTTAGGACACACTGTGAGGACACATGCAACATGCTAATCCGTGGTTGGATCCTGACACGGCTAACCGTAAAATCATCTTCCATTGTCAATAAGCCTAATCTAGAGGCCTTTGCCTTTCATATAAGCCACTTCTGATACTAAATTATCAACTAGTCAAGTTATTATTTGTTGTTCTTAAAACTTGGATAGGCGACAAGATTTATGTCAGGTAGTGTAAATATTATCTTGCTTTCTGGCAAGCCAAAACTATTGTGTCTGCAATTCGGTTTGCTCTCTCGTCTAATAGTACTGTGCCTGGATTCTTAAAAGCCACCTAAGAGCAGGACAGCTTACAGTAAAAAAACTACAAAAATGAAATCAACCATGCTAGACAATGCCCGAGACTGGAAAATGATCTTGGCTGATCTTGACCAAAAACTCAGCTTTCCACCTGAGATAATTACATAAAACCTCAGGCCAGACCTAATAATGTAGTCAAGCTCACAAAAGCCCTTGATGTCATGGAACTAACTGTGCCATGGGAGGGTGCAATTAGTGAAGCAAATGAACGTAAAAGACTGAAGTATTGAGACCTATTGACTGAGGCAGTACAGCAGGGCTGTCGAACGCAGTTGCTTCCCGTAGAGGTTGGGTGCAGAGGTTTTGTAGCCATGGCAACAACCTGGCTACTGAAGGGGATGAGACTTAGAGGACATGCCTTACAACACACTGCTCGGTCGCTGTCAAAGACTGCTGAGCAAAGCAGCAGTTGGCTGTGGCTAAAAAGGAAGGATCCCAAATGGGCGGCAAAATCAACTGTAGGGGTAAAAGCAGTGGGGAGTGAACCTGGGATGCCAGGTGTTGCTGTTGGGTCTTTTGGATATGTTGTGAGCCTGACATTGAAACACCAAGGAAGGAGTGTGCCCACCTACTCTCTACCTAAGATGTCAACAAAGTGCAGATTAAAAGGGATTGTGCTATAAATTTTTTACATGCTCAACATACGAATTAATTGTCATTTATATTTTTATACTTTGTAGAATGTTTATGTTTAATAATAAGCATTTCATTGTGCTATTTTGATTAAATACACAATGATAAAAACATTGCCCTCAATGACAAAACATCTACTTGATCTTATATTGTAGGCCATCAAACTTGAACAGTATTACAATTATTCACATCATCTACTGATCTGTTTTTTTATGTGATTTCAGTAAGGCATTTTGATCCTGTTACGCTGAATGACTTACAACAAATGGCATATTTTGGACTAAAGTCCACTAGTTATTTTTGTCATTTTATATTCAAGAAGTTGATCTAAAACATAGTTTTTCTTGTAAATTAAATCATTGTTGTAAATTTACCTTGATGTAGACAGAAATGGGATGTCTAGTCTAGAGTAAAGAAGTCCCAGCAAGTAAAAAAATTTAAATATATTTGCATTTTTCCAGGCAAAATACTGGAACTCCAGTATGAATGAGGTGGAGGGATCCGTCACAGACCACAAAGGCAAAGTCATGCACAAGCTGTTTGGGAAATGGCATGAGGGCATGTACTGCGGCAGCCCACCCTCTGCTACCTGCATCTGGAGGACAAGTACGAGCACACACACATACACAGTCTGTCCTAATTTTTAGATATGCCACAATTTTCTACTGCCTGCCTGAAATACATCTGATGGTGTATTTCACAGACAACCCATATAGAAATCTGATATAAAGCAAAATATACAACAAAAATAAAAGTTGAAATTACTAAACAAGATTAGTACATAAATTAGTCTTTAATGTTGTGCTTTGTTGGGATTTAAAGAGGTTTCTTTTATGTTGAAATTTGTTGATTTACCATTGTGGTGATGAGTAGAACGTTTGTCAATGGATTCGGGAAACATTGATTGTTTTGGACAAACTCCACTCAAGACATCCATTCCATATTTTGTTTCGTAATTTTATTCATTACTTGCAAAGATGTTTCAAAACTATTTCTAGGTTCAGTTTGTTTTTTCCAGCAAACAACTGAATGACCAAAAACTATGAATAAGTGTGGTCAAAACACTGTGAGCTACCAATAGCCCAATATCCAAACACACATCCTACTTGCTATTCCAATGCCCCTATATGGTGATGCATACGTCTCTAAAAACCCGACAGGTGGACACATTTAAACAAAAAAAAAAAAAACACAAATATAAATATGCATACAACAAATAATAGCAATTTTAATAACAACAACGGCAATGAACAAATGTAAATTGTCATGAATAAACTGGCTACATCAGAGCTGGATTCCAAAGCCCCCTGAGGTGAAGAAGGTCTGGGTGGAGATAGCATTTTTATATCTATGTAGACAATAGTAATCTTTATATTTTAATCCTTTAATTTTTCATATTTAAAGATATTTTGTGCTGCTGCACATCCCTGTGCATCCCATGTGCGTTTTAGACCTGCCTTAGATCACTAGCACAAATAAAAAAAACTACATTTGTGCCATTTGACTTTAGACCATCTTTTAGTTAGTCAATGATGGGGTCTGTTTCAGTTGCCTCAAAATAGTAACACACCTTTTTCCTTGAAAATGATACTTGCGTCGGGCTAAAGTTATCAAAAGACACTTGTGTCACGCCTGGCGCCGCATTGCACCACGTGTATAATAGGGCCCTTAATGGTACAAATTGGAGTATGCTAAGTGCTAATGAGAGACCTGTGTGTCACCTTACTCGTCATAACTTGTTGCTGTAGTACAAATAAAATGAAGGCCCTGCGCATTCAAGGATACAGCATTTTGGGAAACTGAAACCTCTATTTTATTTAAACCAGGTCCCAGAGTGGATAAATCTGAAAAAAACACCCTTGCATTTTTGTTTTTACAGCTTGTTTATATATTTTGTGAAATTAAATCACTATTCCAAATAACAACAATGGTGGATTAGCAGAAGTACAGCACCACATATTGGTTCAGCATGTATCCTACATCATTTTCATATGGCTTTATGTGATATTTCTTTAGAGAATGCTGTCTCTATGTGTTTTTTTAGAATGAGGGAAAAAAACACAGGGAAAATTCAGTCTTCATGTGTTTGTAGCCTAAGTTCTACTAACATAAGGTTGAAAAAGAGTTTGTTTAATCAAATGTGTTGAGGCAATATTGTAGATTTAAACACATTTTGAGTTATCTGAACTTATCAGGTTTTACAGTAGGAGTTTTTTATTCATTTGCTTAATAATTCATAATCTATTTAATTGAAAATGAATTATCGTCACCTTTTGTCTGTGTCTGTTTATCTGTACAGATCCCATGCCTCCTGAATTTGAGCAGTACTACGGTTTTACAAAGTTTGCTATGGAGCTCAATGAGCTCGACCCTCTTATCAAACCACTTCTTCCACCCACAGACACCAGACTACGACTTGATCAGAGGTAAATACTTGCATACGGTAAAGGCTTGTGTAAATTAATGTCATTAAAATCAAGTGAACATTAAAAATAAACTGCAACTAAAGTAAAATACATTTTCGTGATGCCGAGACATTAATTAGAAAATTCATATTAATAAATATTAAATACAAAAATACCATTTATCATAAGCAGTTGTTCTAGACTGTTCTAAGAAATTTAACTGTTAGAATTCATTAAATGAAACCAGCTAGCACAACTTAAAATTTCAATTGTTTTAAAAAATAAATAAATAATGGTGGAGGAAATAAAAACCCTAATTAGACTTTAACTTATTTATTTTTTCTCAGTTACCAAGTCAACATTATTTAATACTTTCATAAGTATCTATCATCTAATATTGGTATTTTATTCCGTTTCTGTTTTATTTAAATTTCAATAGTTTTCATTTCAGTTATTATTAAAAATTACAACACTGCAGTAGATTATGCCACACTTGCAAGCGATATTTGACATACACTAGTTAAATTTTTCATCAAGAACTAAAACATAATTATTGAAGTATATACCAAAATAATATTTATAAGTAACTCATGAAGTCATTGCCATTATCAGCTTTGTGATTTCACCACCAATTTACAAACTTCGGTCTGTACTACCAGTATTGTAATAATAATAATAATATTAATAACAATAATACCCAAAGCTTTTTTCTGACCTACAGTACCACAGTAAATGTGTCACAGCCAATAAGACCACCAGGAAGAACCTTTAGGGCCAACTACACAGCCACAATTCACTGCATCATTCGTGCTATTCAATGACAAATGAATTTCATATGAGGCTGTTTGTGTGCGCGCAGGTTATTAGAGGAAGGCAATGTTGAATCTGCAGAGGTGCAAAAGCAGAGGATTGAACAGCTCCAGCGAGAACGACGCAGAGTCTTGGAGGAAAACCACATGACACATCAACCTCGATTCTTCCAGTATGACCTTAACATCCCACTTCATGTCTTTTAAAGAAAAACACATTGCATGACCAAAGTATACGGGGTGTTCAAATCCACTGTGCAACCGTTTTCTGCTTTATCACCAACAGGAAGTCCAAAGATGATACCTGGGTGAGCAACAACACCTACTGGGACTTAAGGAAAGATCCTGGATTCTCTAACCTTGACTGTCCGGTCCTCTGGTAATGCAGAGCAAGCCAATGTGCATCTGTTCTGTTCTGTTCTGTTCTGTTCTGTTCTGTTCTGCCTGCTTTTATATTTTCTGGCCAACATTACAGCTTCAAGAGACAGAACGCCCTTTAAAGTCAGGTACAAGAGACTGATGGCCACAGATATACAATCTGATCATTTCTTATGATTTTTTATTTAATGTCCCAGCAGTTCAGTTGCCTTAACATGCTTACATTATGTTGTAGTTTATGCAAATGGATCCCTCGTATGTATGAGAAATATGCAATCTTGGCTGAGTAAAATTATTTTGGTTTTGTTAATGTGCACAATAACGTAGCACAAGCAACCAACAGAAAAACTGTTGGATTGTGGTCCCTTGTGGCTAAATGTAGAACTGCAGATGTCTGCAGCCCAAAACATTTTTTTGTTTGTAAAGAACTATATATATATTATATTGAACAAAACTGTTCCGTCTACCTCTTAAAATAAATCTGTTGGGGAATTTAGGATGTATATTAGACTATGAATATAATACATACAGTACAATGCCTTATAAAACGATTATAGATACACTTTACTAGAACTTTTAATCGATATATTGTCACAGAGTATTGTAATTTGACGAATGCCTTTTATGCGGAGACTCTTGAATGAACACAATGTTTAAGATTCTCAGACATATTTATATTCATCTTTATTTATTCACAAGACTGACAGATGGCTCAACAGTACTCCATATTACCATCACACACACACACACACACACTCACACACACACACACACACACACACACACACACACACACACACGCGAGCCTGGCAGTATTTTAAAGCTTCTTCCACACAGATTGACCAGTAACCTGTGCTCATTTCACTACGCACTATGACACATGTTGGGGGACCGGGGCACTTGGGTGTTGATCGCTGCAGCGTTTCCTCTGTCCTTCAATAAAGTCTCATTTAAACGATTGTTCTTTGTTGATTTTCTTTCAGATTTGTAAAGTTCTGGACAGATCTTCGTTTGGTTAAGTGGTGAATCTGGGGCACTTAAGTTTCAGATTTTTTATTAAAGCGGAACTTTAAATCTACTGTTATTATTTACCCGCATGACATGTACACGTAGACATCTTTTTTGAGTGGGATTTTATATAGTGGTTGAGGGAACATATAGTGGAAACATATAGTGGTTGACAACCCACTGAATATTTCCTTCTGTCATAAGCAGTTTCTTCTAATTTGTTCTTCATTTCTTGTAAGTCTTGTACATTTAAAAAAGAAAAAGAGTAAATCCTATAACTAAAATAAAGTCATCCAAAAGGTCAATTTACAGTATACCCCTCTGAAACAAAAAAAATTCAACAACTACTTTATTTATTAGAGGACATATTAGGTTTATATAATATTAATTAACTTCACTTGACAATTACAAATTTGGGAAGTTCTTCTATCGGGTGCCATAGAAAACACTGATACAATATGTTAATATGGTTCTCTAATATCTACATTGAAGGTATGTGGCTTAGCTAAGTGCAAAAATGATCCAGAAACAGTTTTACATTTACAATCCCAGGATTTGTTCCTAGAAATAAAAACTCAGGGTGGGTCGTGATTATTAATGATTATTTGGATGCTCCCGCCACTCATATCAGTCACTAACACTCATACAGCATCATGTACACTGAAAAATATCAAAATAATCATACTTCACTTGCCAAAAATATTTCAATCTAATTGAGTAGATGCCTCGTCACAAGTCATTTCAAATGCATCTAGGAGTGAGTGAGCTTTCAACCACCATTTATAGCCTATTTGTTAAACGAAGATGATTTCAAATGTTTATAATTTATTTTTGTTAAATTAACATGATATAGGGCCTCACAGTGGCGCAGTGGGTAGCACGTTCGCCTCACAGCAAGAAGGTCGCTGATCGCTGGTTCGAGCCTCGGCTGGGTCAGTTGGCCTTTCTGTGTGGAGTTTGCATGTTCTCCCTGTGTTGGCGTGGGTTTCCTCCGGGTGCTCCGGTTTCCCCCACAAGTCCAAAGACATGCGGTACAGGTGAATTGGGTAAGCTAAAAAATTGTCCGTAGTGTATGAGTGTGAATGGGTGTGTATGGATGTTTCCCAGAGATGGGTTGCAGCTGGAAGGGCATCCGCTGCGTAAAACATATGCTGGATAAGTTGGCGGTTCATTCCGCTGTGGCGACCCCAGATTAATAAAGGGACTAAGCCGAAATGAAAATGAATGAATGAATAACATGATATATCCCACACATCCTCTGAACTTACAGGTCTTGAGTATTGGAATTAAATGTGTGACGTGACGGTCAATGATGATGCACGAAAGGATGTAAGATCGCTTAAGAACCCATATTGAGAAACAGCCTCTCCTCTAGAACCCTGCACCACACAAAAGTGCTGTTTCATCATCCTGCTGTATTTATTTTTTCATATATTGGTAGAATATACATTTGGTAGGGTGAAAGATTTCAGTGCAACCATTCATTCATTTTCTTTTCGGCTTAGTCCCTTTATTAATCTGGGGTCGCCACAGCGGAATTAACCGCCAACTTATCCAGCATATGTTTTACACAGCGGATGCCCTTCCAGCTGCAACCCATCACTGGGAAACATCCATACACACTCATTCACTACGGACAATTTAGCTTACCCAATTCACCTATAGCACATGTCTTTGGACTTGTGGGGGAAACCGGAGCACCCGGAGGAAACCCACGCGAACACGGGAAAAACATGCAAACTCCACACAGAAATGCCAACTGACCCAGCCGGGGCTCGAACCAGCAACCTTCTTGCTGTGAGGCGATTGTGCTATCCACTGCGCCACCGTGCTGCCCTTCAGTGCAACCATATAAATACAATTAATGCAATATGTCAAAACTTGTTGCAAGTGGTTAAAAGTAGACTACAGTCCAATTCTGCTGGGAACCGACCTGGCAACCCTGGACAGAGTTTCAGAGAAAACCCAACAAACTGATTAATTCTAAAAAGCTGATTATCATTCAAAAACAACCAGCAGCAAACACACTAGTATGTGCCTACAGTGTGTTTACTGTGTGGGCAGGGCTAACCCACAGAAAAACCCAAGTGGCCCATGTAGGTTAGCCCATGCAGGCCATATGATTTTTTCCATTGGGTTTTCTTAGTGGTCTTGTGCACAGAAAACCCCAAACAGAACCCATGTGGGTTAGCCCATGCAGGGCCTAAGTGTAGTTTTGCCTTTTTGGGGCCTGTACTATTGGGCCAATGTGGATTAGCCCTATACAGCCGTTTTCCCCATTATAAATACTTCCACATTTTACATTTTATTCACAAGTATAAACATTAATGTTAAAAAAAGACTATTTTTTTTAATTAAATGAATGCCTAAACCAACAGCCTCTAATATATATCAAATATTTTAGAAGGTGTTAGATGTGCACATTTCATGAAATACTGAGAATCATGAAAATATTTATATTGAGAATATTTTTATTTTAAATAGAGATCATGATTCTAAACAGACTTAACAAAAACAGAATGGCAAAAATAATTGTAAAATAAGTACTAGAAATTGTATTTGTTGTAATCTATTTGTTATAATTTTGATTTTAAAAAGTAATTAATTTTGTTATTATATAATTTAAATGATTCAGTAACTCACTCAAAGACTTCACATTAATGTCTTACAAATGAAAGGGATAGTTCGCCTAAAAATCTCAATTTCATTTCATTTTCTCACCCTTTTCTTGCTTCAAATCTTTGTTAATTTCTTCTGTTGAACACAAAATAAGATATTTTGAAGAAAGCTGGAAACCTGTAATCATTCGCTTCCATATTTGTTTTTGTTTTATTTCTAATGTGGAAGTTAATGGTTACAGGTTTACAGCTTTCTCCAGAATATTTTCTTTTGTGTTCATCAGAGGAAATCAAAGTTTTGGAACAACTTGAGGGTGAGCAAATAGTTTTTTTAACTATTCTTTAAATGACAATTACATGTTTAATAGCTTATTGGTGCCACCTAAAGGTGCAATGATGTAATTGCTAGTAAAAGTTACCACCCGTTCTAATCCTTAAGAGACAATAGCGTCTATCCCAAAACTACTAGTAGCAGTATGCAAAATTAAAACCTTTTAAAGTCTCCTGTGCTTGAATTAAACTCATTCAAGTGCACACACTCAGCAGTGAGCCGTGAACACACATCTGAAACAGTGAGCGGGAATCAAACCGGCAACCTTTGGGTTATAAATAGGCCCCACGAATCTTAGCAAGCAAATCATTCAGTCTATATATTTAAATATGTAAATGTGTGTAAAACATTTGTTCAGGTTTTATATTGATTTCAATAGCATTGCTCCACAATAATGTGACACGGTGGCTCAGTGGCTAGCACTGTTGACTCACAGCAAGAAGGTCGCTGGTTCGAGCCCCGGCTGGGTCAGTTGGTGTTTCTGTGTGGAGTTTGCATGTTCTCCCCGTGTTTGCGTGAGTTTCCTCTGGGTGCTCCGGTTAGGTGAATTTAATAAACTAAATTGGCCGTAGTGTATGTGTGTGGATGAGCATGTATAGATGTTTCCCAGTACTGGGTTGCAGCTGGAAGGGTGTAAAACCTATGCTGGATAAGTTGGTGGTTCATTCCGCTGTGGCGAACCCTGATCAATAAAGGGACTAAGCTGAATGAATGAATGAATGAATACCCCATAATATGCAAATGTTTAGATGATTTGTGTAAAATACAGTTTTTATATGAGAGACTTATTGTAGCTTTGTTTAACAAACAAGTGGTTCTGATTGTATATTAGTGGTTCTAACCTACAAAATGCTCCCCAAATGTTTGGCCAAACATCATAATCACGAATATCAAGGAAGACCAAACATGTGGTCAACTGGAGGTCAGTCAGGACTAAATGTCAGTGGGGACATTGATATGTGAAGAACACAAGATTCCTGCAAAGACCTCAGAGGCGGATGAGGTGTCAATCTGCAGAGATTTCTGTTCCAAAGTTTAGTTCCAACACACTTCAATGCTTCAACACACTTACCTGTGGGTTTCAAACAAGCCTGGAGGACTCAAGTAGTTTGATCAGGTGTGTTTAATTAGGATTAAATCTAAACTCTTCAGGGTTGTGCCCCTCCAGGAACTGAGTATGACACCCCTGCTGCTGACTTTGGCCAGATCTGCACAAGACATACTTGAACCTGCACTTCCACCACAATGGAAACTCATCCCTTTCAAGGCCACAGACATCTATTAGACTGCAGCCCTGAATCTTTTCCATTTGGTCAGAGAAGAACTGATCCCGACTGATCCTGGTTTCTTTTAAGGTTTGTTCTCCATTTGTTCTCAATTGGTGTTTTAGTTCTTGACCTGGCTTGAATTAAGTTGTTTTTTTGCCAGGCCCAAACATGCTGGTTGCTTGTATCATGAATTAAATTCTTTAGCCTCTGTAAGGTACTTTGCCAGACCCAAATATGCTGGTTGCTTGTTTCCGGTCCCCAGCATGAGAAGCAGGTGTGTAAATGTAATCTCTTCCATGTTTTGCATGTTTGTACCAGTGTGACATGCTGGTTTGCTTGTGGACCAGCATATGTTATCCTATGGGTGCTGGTATGATCTCAGTAAAAATATAACCAAAAACACATTTTTATAATAAATATTATTTAATTAATTTGTGGATGTTCATAATCAGATAAAGATCATATATTCAAGTAATTTGAATATGTTTATTAAACAAAGATACATAGGGCAGGTTACAATTGTTTTGGCACAGCAAAATCCTTGGTGTTAAATGAACACTGCTCACTTTTCATATGGTCTCAAACTATAAAGAGTAAAAGTAACTGAAGCAGTGCTGCAGTTAGTGAAACACTTAGAGCAGAGTATCTTGTGAATTATCACAGTTAACAAGCACAATTAATGAAAAAAAGCAGAACAAAGACAAGCCTACAGCACAACTACAACTGACCCACAGCCAAACAGCCAGAGATGAAAAACCAAATCAATGATATCTTACCTGAGGATGCTTAAATGGCTCCAAAAACCTCACAAACATTTTGACTTTACTTCTCTTGTAAATAAAAAGTCTGTTTGAAGTTACTAATAATGTGATAAGTGCTCTAAACAATAGAATGATTGTGCTTGGCTGACCCTGCATGTAGTCTAGATCTATCTCTTATTGAAAAATGTCTTGTATTATTGGACAAAAGTTGTGACACTTTCTTAAACATACCCATGTCCTAATCTTTTTGAAATGGGTTGCAGTCATCAAGATAAAACCTTTTTGTTATTTACACACACACACAAAAAAAAAAAATATATATATATATATATATATATATATATATATAACTTTTATATCTTTTCCTTGTGTTTTGTCAATTAAATAAAGCTTATAAAGAATAAACAAATGACATGTTTTTGATTAAATTGCATTTTACAAAAAACAACCCATCTTTTCAAAATTGGTGTTGTACAATGGAATTATGTTTTAGAGGGAAATATAGAAATATTCAAGCAAACCCATTGCTAGCATACAAACAACTGGTCCATTCACATCCAGCCATGCAAAATTCTGTTGGAGGACCAATTTTGCTTGAGAACAACATGACTCTTCTCTGCTAGACCACAGTTTGACCAAGACAATATCAGCCTTGACCAGCATATAATTTGTGAAAAATGAAAGTACAGCAGCCACTAAATAGTCTCACATTGTGAGTAAAGTGTTCTTGAATAGTTTGAAGCTGCAAAAGTAATTCACACTCCCTATAATTCAGGCCCAGTTCACTGATCAAATCTTCTAATTAATAACTCCTCATTCAACTCCGTAACCAGGGGGCTATAATTACCCCTGTCCTACCAAACTACCAGACTCTGACATCTAAATGGGAGAACTACTTAATTTATAACATCTACATTAATAACCACATCTGAAGACTTTTAGGAACTGAACTCGTCGAATTGCAAGGTCAATATTTGCTATATAGGCATATTTTGCTAAAAGGTCTTGCGTAGATAGATCTGTGAAAAAATATGTTTTATCAACTAATCTCCTCAACTACTTTCCAATTTCTTTGGCTTTTTATCCAGAGCAATATTTGTGGAGTACATTTGGCAAGTGTACTTGTCGCTGTCAGAGGGTTGTAAACAGTTGGTCATGCCAGCTTTTAAACACTGATAATTGGTTTATCATTTGGGGTCAGCATATATGTATGCCTCTTGGCTTTCATGATAGCAATAAGGACATTAACTTCAGTTTTAACCATTCACTTCAAGCTAATTGCCCTACTGTATAAGGATTTCATTAAAAAGTGGGCTTAAAACTGACCATTTTGATAACACATTCATTCCTAACTAAAGAAATTACATAGTGGAATTGGTTCATAATTTAAAAACAAAAAAAGGATATCCAACAGTATAACATTTTTCAGAGGTTCTTTCCTATTGATACCAGACTCTTCTACTTTCACTTTTATTTAACCTGATTAGGTGTACCAGTCTGATCTGAAGAACCACACTAAAAAAAGTGAAAGTACAGTATTCTTACTATATAGTATACTATATAGTATAGTAACACTTTTAACAAAAAAATAAAACTATCACTATTTCTCAAACATTTTAACACATCAAATCACACACTACAAAACTTCACCATCAGTTAATGAAATGTAACTCACCAAACCAACATCTCTCCAGAAGCCACATTTACAGGGTGCGAATTATAAATTGATAATTAGGGGGGGCGATGATGCATTTACAATGGTATGAACTATTATAGGGGTGTTCGAATGTACCTATTTTTACTTATTATTTTAATTATTAACATTATTATTTAAAATACAGATCAAAGCAAACAATTTCTCACTGCCCCCCCCAACCCCCCCCCCCCCCATACATGTTGTTTTGACGTCCTTCAGCGAGGATCAAGCCTTAATTAACCCCCCTGTAATTTGCACCCTGCACATTCCCCACTCCATAAAATTGATACAACCAACAATAGGAGCAAATAAATTTAAAAAAGACAAGTGTGCTATCCTTGTCCACATGTAATTCATATCTTAAAGCTAGCTAATTACAAATAAATTAGCAGAACTACATGTTCTTTTTAAAATAATGAAATGTATCAATATGTATTTATTATTTATATAATTGTGTATATCAAGTGAAATGAAAGCTTAAGGACAGCTAAACAGCACAAATTAATTTTACTCAATTGCTTAACATGGTATACTTTTGTCTGTAGTGTGACCACTAGTCTATTGTTATAAAACAAACAAACAGTTAAAGGTTAACACCACAGAGACTAATAAAGTGTGGCATGCGGAATTGTCAGACATTTGACAATAACTGGATGTTAAATCAAAATGGCCACTTTTACCAGTTTACCTTTTTAAACTTACAGAAAAAATATGCCAAGATTTAATTTGAACATTTTTAAAGCAGAAGAATGCTTCCACAGCAAATGAAGAATAACCTATCAAATAAAACACATACATGTATTATGTATAATAAAAAAAACCCATAAAGGATTATGGAATACAACATATTACATTTCTCCTATGAATTCTTCTCTAAAGTCATTTAAGTGTTACTTTCTGTGTCACTTGTACACGACTTGAAAGATGTAAACAACTTCCATGACAACTCATGCATTCTCTAATGTACAAAAAAAAGAAGAAAAAAAACTTGACTGACAATCTGCGTAGCGAATGAAATTATCGTTGTCTGTGAGTAAGCCAATGAAACGTGTTGAGGCGGAGCGAAGCAGACACAACGTAGAAGTAGGCGCGAGTCGACGATGTCTCGCTCTCGCTGAGCTTTTGTTTAGATGTGTGTCTTCGGTCAAACAACCGACGAGAGTAGACGACGGTAAGCGCGTGGTCTTTTTTTTTGCTATCAAGTTTTCAACAACTTGTTTTGGTTGCTTTAACATGAATTTAACGTAATTCTGTCAAAGCTTAAATGTTCTGAAAAAAAACAAACAGAATTTCGATAGAATTTTATTTACGGTCCTCTCTAACGTTACCTTTGTACCTTTTTATACTTGCAGCGTCAGCATAACACTAAATTATGTATGAGGTTACTAGTTACTAGTTAGTAATTACTAAACTAGAGTAGACACCATAATATGGTTGTCGCTATGCATACGGTAAGATGAATAAGTGTATTCTATACTTAAGTGTAGTCAACATATCTTTGAATGCACCACAATTCATAAAACCCGTGTTTTTTATGAAGTGTTTAGGTTCATGTCCTCAAGGAAAGAATTGTGGCAGTGCCATGCCACGGATGGCATATACTGAATTAAAACAAAAAACAAGGCAACAGATGCATATACTGAATTAAAACAAAAAACAAGGCAACAGATATATATATATATATATATGTGTGTGTGTGTGTGTGTGTGTGTGTGTATGTTGTTCTATAACAAATGGTTATCTATAGCAAATATTTAACAAAATATAACAAAATGCATCAAAATCTATAGTGATGTATTTGCATAATAAAACCATGGATACTTTTCATAACAGATCGAGGAGTAAGAAATATTACTCAGAAATCACGCTTTGAAATGAAATGCACTTAAGACAGTTGCATGTTTTTTCTCAGCTGATCCTCAAAAGGCTTCCTGTCAGCATTGAAGATGTTCGCAAAAGCCACTAAGAACCTGCTCTCTGAGATAGACACTGAAGGTTTCCTGATCCCAGTGTCTCGCCTGAATGACTCGGACGGTCTGATTCCTCAGGCACTGGTCATCAAGCGTAACCGATACTGGTTTTGGCAGCAACCCAAATACCTGCCAACAGACTTCAAGCTGAGTGATGTTCTTGTTGGAGATCCCATAAATCCAGGTATAGTTCAACTTTTCTATCATTCTTTACTGAAAAGTTTATTCCATCACTTTCAAAGACATATGCTTTAAGAAATATGTACTTCAAAAGAAGGAACTAAAGACTAAACTTCTTTTTATTACTGTTTTGAAATGCAGATTTATGGGAAACTGACTAATAAGAAAAATATTTTACATTGAAACTTGCATATAATAATAATATATATATTTTTTAATATATATGGTGGCTCAGTGGTTAGCACTGTCGCCTCACAGCAAAAAGGTCACTGGTTCAAGTCCTGACTGGGTCAGTTGGCATTTCTGTGTGGAGTTTGCATGTTCTCCCCATGTTCGCGTGGGTTTCCTCCCGGTGCTCTGGTTTCCCTCACAGTCCAAACACATGTGGTATAGGTAAATTGAATAAACTAAATTGGCCGTAGTGTATGAGTGTGTATGGATGTTTCCCAGTACTGGGTTGCAGCTGGAAGGGCGTCCGATGTGTAAAACATATGCTGGATAAGTTGTTGGTTCATTCCACTGTGGGGACCCCTGATGAATAAGGGACTAAGCTGTTATTTGTAATTACACTGTAATGATTCAGTTTAGTACATTTTATGTGTATTAAGTATTTTAGCCAACAAACTAGCTGACTAAATGCCATTTAAAGCATAATATTATGAAATAGAGATTTGAAGTGTACTTTAAAATTACATTGATAGAAAGTGCCATTTTAAAAGTAAATTAAGTATTAAGAAATATGTCCATTTAAAGCTTTTAATATGATATTTTCCACAAGTATACTTATGCTGTAAAAATTGTATCAAAAAATGTTTGTGTTTATATTTCTGTGTGTAGCAGCATATTAAGGAAACTGATGATAAAGTATTATTTTTGTCCACAGTTGTGGTTGAAACTGAATTTTTGACCTATAAAGGCAAAGTTGTGGATAATAAAAGTGGAAGTGCTGTAGCAGAACTTGGGCCAGGGAGCATTAATATAGGTGGATCCGGATCCAGCAAACTTCAGTCATCGTTTGGAAACTTAAAGAAACAGGAGCTGGATATACAGAAGCTCTTACAGGATTCCAAATCCAGGTGAGTGACTTAGCGCATGAGGACATGAAGAGATACTTTTTTCACAAGCTTGGACAGATAAGGGTGTGTTATGGAGTGTGGTTTTAATGCCATGACATGAACACGCGTGAAAGGAAGTGAAAGTGCAGGGTGTGATGTTAGTTCAAATATTTGAATATGTTTGTAGCCATGTTTTCATCAAGTTCTCTCTTCTTTTTTGAATGCCCTTGATCACAAACTGAGATTCAGACTGTAGAAATATTCCTTTACTTTTTATTTATACTAAATACTAATATCTTTCATTTCTGAGCAGCAAATCACCTGATTAAAATGACTTTTGAAGGCATGTGACACTAAAAACTACAAGTGATGCTAAAAATATATATATATTTTTAAATATATTTTCATATGTAGAAAAGTTATCTTTCAGTGTTTTTCATATGGCCTAAAATAGTTAATTACTACTAACATTTCTTTTGTCGTTACTTTTTTTATATGACTTAATCAACCTAACAACACCAAGAGGATATTACTGCTGCATGACTCCAACTTTTTAAATTTTAGGTCTATTAGTGGAGGTAAAAAAAACTAAAAAAGTCATGTGCTACACTTGTTTGGACAGTATAGCCATGTCACACTTGAAAAACTGCTATGATTGTGATTTTGGTAGAGCTCTGGACCTGCAGCACTCTCTGATCCAACAGACACGGGACACAAAGACGGAGGTGTTGGCGGTAGTGAAGGAACGAATCATTACCACTCAGCCCTGCACCATCACTGAGGAGATTCAGGAAGGTGGTACCTGCTCTGGAATGTTTGGGTTCAATAAGACAATAAAGGTTGTTGTTTTTTTTTTTTAAATGTGCCTTTTTTTCATTCACAAACTCTGTCGTGTTATCATCCATCCAATGACATTTCAGTGGGAAGTTGGTCTGATGTCTCCTCACATCACAAACTGTCTTGTATGGTTCTTATTTCTCCACAGGTTTCAGTTAATGATAAAGGAAAGTCATTGGTTGAGTACGACATTAATGTGTCTATCGACATCCCCCCCAAAACCACCCTTGCTTACAGCGTGATTGAATTAGACGTTGCTCACACTGGACACTATGGTATTGCTGTTTTGCTAAAGCAAAGTATTTTACATGTTTATACCATTTTTAGATCCAATTTAGAGACCAAAATAGTTTTGGTTGAGGTGCCAGATTTACATTTATCAAAAAAATGGCACAGTATCAGATTTAGTTTGCACAGTATCTAACTAAATTTAGCAGAGTATCAGATTTGTTTGTTGTGCTAAAGTAAAACCTCTCGTAATGAAATATTCTGTGAAAGGTAACTGTTTTCTGTTTTGCCAGAACTGTGTCTGCTGCCAAATGTCAAAGGTGGATTTGAAATTGATGGCCCAGTCAAGGTGAAAGAAGCAGTCACAGTCGGTGCTGCACCAGGGAATACGACCCACAAAATGCAGAAAGGTAACAACACAGTTTCATGACTGTATATATGTTTTTAATGACATTTTTTCATATTAGTATAGTTGTTTAGAGGCCTGATATAGTGTTCAGTCAGATGTCAGTGAATAAAAACAAGCACACAAAATAGCTGCTTTACAGTAAACTTTGAAAATGTTATTCATGCTGTTTTTAAAACTGTAGCCTGCTTGCTTTAAACAAATTTACTCTATAAAGCGTTATTTAAGTGTAGCTTGATTGAGAGACATATCAGTATATTTAAGTTCCTAAAGAAATAAATGTTTAATATTTTAGGGATAACGTACATTTGAGGAGGTTATTGCAGAATAATGCCTGACAGGCTTATTGACAGCCTGACGCAAAGCAGTCTGTCAGAGGCATGACAGACAAGCAGATACATTTAAATGTGGATGCAAGTAAATGGATGTGAACATAGGCCTATTCACTGTTGGTCATTTGAAGTTCGAAGTTCCCGAAAGCTCGTGTTATTCAGCAGTTGTTATCTCGGAATAGCATACCTTGGTATGTCGTGACTGACCAATGAAAATTGTGTATTCTAGACAGCCAGTGGTGTGAAAAAGAATTTGCTCCCTTACTGATTTCTTAAAGTATGACAAACATGCAACAATTGTTTCAGATCATCAAACAAATTGAACTATTAAAGAAAACACAATTAAACATCATGCAGTTTTGAAATGAAAGGTTTTTATGATTAAGAGAGAGTCTTGGCATCATGAACTTCTCAAGAAGATTCTAAGAGTTCTATATGCAGGAGGAATAATTAAATCTTCTAAGGTCAGCACCAGATGTTTATGCTGATCAGTAAATGTCAAATAAACATCCATTGTTTCACCATTGTGAAAGACCTAATAAGGTCTGGTTGAGAGCTTGGTCATGTCAGTGGGGCCCTTGAAGCCCAATGGATGACAAATTTAGAGAATAAACGAGTTGTGGTTTTGGCACCTTTTGAACAGAAATGCCAGCGCAACACTTAAGCATTCACAAGCTCTTGCTAAGAACATGTAGTACAAATAAAAGTAAATGAAATGCATATTTATAATTGAGAAATTAGAAATATTTATAAATGTAGAAAATATAAACATTTTATAATGTTAATTAAATTTAGGTTAACAATTTCTACTGATGTAATGTGGACGTGAATAAGTGAATACTGTAGACATTAACAACACGTTTTAGCAGAGATCTACACAACCTCTCCACTTTCTTTCTTCTCAGATCTTGTAGGACTCCAAGGCCAGTTTACAGTTCTGTCTAAACTGTCATCCAGCACACGCTTCTCATTATTCCAGCAGATCTCTCTACTCCTGCAGAACAGTGCAGCCATTAGCATTTTGGAGAACACAGTGAGTGACTCTTTCATCAGATTTTTAAGTCCATATGATATATATTTATTTATTTACACATAAAACATTATTTTTGACCCTATTTCAGGGGTGTCCAAACTTTGTTTCTGGAGGGCCACTGTCTGCAGGGTTTAGCTCCATCCCTTAAAAAAAACCCGAACCAGCTAATTAAGGCCTTCAGACTATCTGAAGAAACCTCTAGGTAGGTATGTTGAGGATAAAATGAACAGGACAGTGACCCTCCAGGATTGGACACCTCTTTGATAGTCCACATTTTAGCCCTGAGGTAAACAATTAAAAACTGTTAATCATCACTTTTAATCAATGTAAAGTTTTAATCATCATATTCAGGATTCAGTTTCAGTTTGAAATACATTCCAATACTAAAGAAATGTCACTAACTTCCAGTTCATGAATTATTATAAGCAAGAATTATTTTACAATATATCGCGGTTGGACAATGAAACTGAAACTCCTGGCTTTGGACCACAATAAATAATTTGTATAGTGTAGAGCCTCCTTTTGTGGACAATACAGGATCGATTCATCTTGGGAATGACAGATACAAGTCCTGATTTTGAGCCATGCTTCTTGCAGAATAGTGGCCAGGTCACTACGTGATGCTGGTGGAGGAAAACGTTTTCTGACTCGCTCCTCCAAAACACCCTAAAGTGTCTCAATAATATTTAGATCCAATGACTGTGCAGACCATGGGAGATGTCCATCAAACCACTCTGCAAGCAAATGCGGCACAAATCTGTTTTTTGGGGAGGTTTTGCCCACATGTGACTCAGATCTGATTCTGTCCTGACAGTGTGAACAACCCAAACCGCATGGAATCTGATCTTTTCAATTCTGATTTGTGCCACTTTCGTATGTGGTATTAAATCTGACACCGATCTGATGTTTTACAATGCGACCGCAGTGTGAACGGTTATTCTGGATTTCATGTGATTTATTTATTTATTTTTTATATCGTTTTCGATCGACATGCGTCATTCTGGCTCTTACTGCAAACAGGCGGTTGATCAGTAGTAAAATGGCACACAGGGCAAATACCCCAAGAAAGTTAAGGTTGTTCATTTTGTTTATTTTTAAGAACTACAACTGTTGCTCTTTAACTAATCATTAACCTTTAACCAAAAATACACCGTTCAGTTAGGTTTAATAAACATTTATACCACCATAATAAAATTCCATATATAAAATGAATAAAATGCTTCATACATGAAATATTGCACGTAAATAATACTACATTAACAAAACGGTTCATGTTAAAGTTTTTTTCACTTTGATTTGTTTTTGACTGGATATGGTCTATGTTGTTTATGACGAATTCAAATAAATTAATAGTAATTTATCAGACTCAAACAATATCATTATGAGGACTGATGAACCCGGCACGGACCAGCCTTCACAGTAACACTTATGCTCACTGCAGCTGCTCATTTAAGCCTTAATGAATTCACCGGTGGTCAGAGAGACTCGCACTGTGCTTGTCATATAGCATTTTATCAATGTTTTTAATGCAAAGCACTTATTTTAGGTTTTAGACACTGAAAAATGCACATCGGTAAGCGTAATAGCAAAACAACTGTGTACAGCTACACTGTGGCTGTCTTTAAAAATGGCAATAACATTAAACATAATCTGATGATGTGCTTCATTCATATCATGCAGTATACACCTTGTGTACATAATCAGACATTTTACGCTTGTGTGTAGCTATACTTTTGCACATGCGGGTCAGTTTAGGTCTATAATCTGTTTACACTGGAAATCTAATATTGGCCACATTTAAAGCCACAATGTAAACAGCTATGCAAAAAAATCTGATTTGAGCAGTAAGCCTTGCAGTGTCAACGTAGCCTCTGTCACCAGTCTTGCTGTGTGTATTGGTGCATTATCATCCTGATACACGACACCACCTTCATTATGCAAGGTTTGAACCATCGAGTGCACGTGGTCCTCCAGAATGGTTCGGTAACCCTTGGCAGAGATGCGCCCATCTAGCCACAAGTATTGGTTGGGTCCGTGAAAGACTAGGGATGTCACTGTGTAAAACAATTGCCAGAGTAACTGGTGGTTCATTCCACTGTGGCCACTGTGATCAGAAGTTTGGTCACTGCAGAATGACGTTTGTTTAATTTCTCATTGAGACACTGTATGCTGAGAGCAGACCTTTACTTTGTAGCTGGAATTGATCATCAGTACAGCATTGAACAGATTGACCAGTGAGATTCCCCTCATTATCTTTCCCCTCTTTTTTTGTGCATTTGTCTTCAGTAGACCACCAGCCTTTTTTGGGGACAGAATAGGTTAGTGAAACGGTCAAGATGCAATATTCTAGAAATCACAAATGTGGAATGGCCAGCTTCTTTTATTATGGCTCAAAGGTCTCCCTTTGGCCTTTTTTGAAAAAGTTTTAATAACTTTTTCAGAATGGCTCACCATCTTCCCCAGTAGAAAGTTAAGCTGTCAGTTAAATAGGGTTTGTCAAATAACAATGAGTGTCTGATTAACACCAGTACAGTCGTGGCCAAAAGTTTTGAGAATTACATTAATATTGGAAATTGGAAAAGTTGCTGCTTAAGTTTTTATAATAGCAGTTTGCATATACTCCAGAATATTATGAAGAGTGATCAGATGAATTGCACAGTCCTTCTTTGCCGTGAAAATTAACTTAATCCTAAAAAAAAAACGTTCCACTGCATTTCATTGCTGTCATTAAAGGAGCTGCTGAGATCATTTCAGTTAACTCAGGTGAGAATGTTGACGAGCACAAGGCTGGAGATCATTATATCAGGCTGATTGGGTTAGAATGGCAGACTTGACATGTTAAATGGAGGGTGATGCTTGAAATCATTGTTCTTCCATTGTTAACCATGGTGACCTGCAAAGAAACACGTGCAGCCATCATTGCGTTGCATAAAAATGGCTTAACAGGCAAGGATATTGTGGCTACTAAGATTGCACCTAAATCAACAATTCATAGGATCATCAAGAACTTCAAGGAAAGAGGTTCAATTCTTGTTAAGAAGGCTTCAGGGCATCCAAGAAAGTCCAGCAAGCGCCAGGATCATCTCCTAAAGAGGATTCAACTGCGGGTGCCGCCAGTGCAGAGGTTGCTCAGGAATGGCAGCAGGCAGGTGTGAGCGCATCTGCACACACAGTGAGGCGAAGACTTTTGGAAGATGGCCTGGTGTCAAGAAGGGCAGCAAAGAAGCCACTTCTCTCCAAAAAAAACATCAGGGACAGATTGATCTTCTGCAAAAAGCGACTGGACAGCTGAGGACTGGGGCAAAGTAATATTCTCCGATGAAGCCCCTTTCCGATTGTTTGGGGCATCTGGAAAAAGGCTTGTCTGGAGAAGAAAAGGTGAGGCTACCTACAGTCCTGTGTCATGCCAACAGTAAAGCATCCTGAAACCATTCATGTGTGGGGTTGCTTCTCATCCAAGGGAGTGGGCTCACTCACAATTTTGCCCAAAAACACAGCCATGAATAAAGAATGGTACCAAAACACCCTCCAACAGCAACTTCTTCCAGCAATCCAACAACAGTTTGGTGAAGAACAATGCATTTTCCATCAATGGAGCACCGTGCCATAAGGCAAAAGTGATATCTAAGTGGTTCTGGGGCAAAAACATTGAAATTTTGGGTCCATGGCCTGGAAACTCCCTGAAAACCTTCATTCTTTTTGTTTTAAACAAAATTTAAAAAACAAAATTTTAAACTTTTTGTTTTAAATTTAAATCATTATATGCCGTATTAAACATGTTTTAATAAGTTACAAGCTTAATCCCATTGAGAACTTGTGGTCAATCCTCAAGAGGCGGGTGGACAAACAAAAACCCACTAATTCTGACAAACTCCAAGAAGTGATTATGAAAGAATGGGTTGCTATCAGTCAGGATTTGGCCCAGAAGTTGATTGAGAGCATGCCCAGTCGAATTGTAGAGGTCCTGAAAAAGGGCCAACACTGCAAATACTGACTCTTTGCATAAATGTCATGTAATTGTCGATAAAAGCCTTTGAAACGTATGAAGTGCTTGTAATTATATTTCAGTACATCACAGAAACAACTGAAACAAAGATCTAAAAGCAGTTTAGCAGAAAACTAATATTTGTGTCATTCTCAAAACTTTTGGACACGCCTGTACATGGGAGGTATTTACAACTGTTCTCATTTTGATCAATGTTCTTTTTCCAAATATGAACTGTGCTTCAGAACACTTGTAACTTTCAGAATGCTTAAATCAGTTTTGCTCCTGGTCGAATATAAAATAAGCAGTGATAACAGTGATATCAGATAAGCAGTGACTTTGAAATTTAGGAAATTGTAGGAACTTCAAATTTTGATCTCTACTGAATATTGCGGAAATGGCCAGTTGAGTTTTTAGCAGCAATTGCTCTAGTCTTCTCACGATTTTTCAAAAATCATTCTAACATTACCAATGTTGAAATCAACTGCTCTTCTTTAAAATGTTTTGTAACATTTATTGTCAGTATTGATCAGTTTAATGCATTATTGCTAAATCAAAGAATACAATTCCTTCGACTTACTTTCAAATGTTAGTTCATAGTGAAAAACAGACACAACGTTGGTCATCTTTGTTCCTCTCTCAGCTAGAGGACCTGTGTGGAGGCACGCAGCCGGATCCCAATATATTAGCTGAGGTGCCTGACCTGAAGGTTACACTGGAGCTCATACAGAAAGCTGCTGGTAAACAATCCTCTGGACAACAGCAGAAACCAAGCACACTTACTGCCACACACCTGCTCATCAGCGCTCTAGACGGTGAGTTCAGTTAAATCAGTGGCTCTCAATCTCAGTCCTTGCACATTTTATGCACGTCCCTCTTATTTAACACAGTGATGAAGAGAAGTGTAAATAGTTACATATTATACCTCTGTAAATAAATGCAATTTAAGTTCACATTTAACACACTCAAATGCCATTTGAATGAACATTTAAAACATTACCTTAGACTGGAATCAAGGCTGGAACAACCTGTGGAGTCCACTTTGCTGGCCACAAATGTCTGAATTGATAGGAGAAACCTATAAAATGTGCAGAGCGGTGGAGTGTGAGAACAGGAACTGAGAAACACAGAGTTAGTGACATATTGAGGTCATATTAATCAGTACATAAAGATAAGCAATAGCTTTACATTTTACAGTACCTTCATGTATGCATTATTGTCAGCAGCAAAGCCAAAATCAGTCATTAATCCGAGTGTTGTTTCTGGTCATACACCTGCAGCCTTTTGACCTTTGTTCGTGTCATGTGTTCATGTAGAGATGAGCGAGCCAGGACTCTTCCGGCTTAGATCCTGCTGCAGTCACACAACTCTACAAGCTCTGCTCCATCTTGTAAGTATTCAAGCATTAAGTGCAGTACTAACATTTAATGTCAGAAACAAGAAGCATTGTGACATGATCTTCAATCATGATGTCAGTTTAACGACCATCTTGAAAAACAAATTGGTTCTTCCTGTGGTGCTGTTTGGATTTCATTAAAAAGGCTTGTGGTTAACACAAGTTGACTTTCACAGTGTTTTGCAATGATATATATGAAAACACATGTATACTTCATGTGAATTATGAAGAATGTAAAAGGATGCTAAATAATGAGTAAAACCACCTGGATGGAAGTTCACATGCTTTACAAGCACAAAAAGTGTTGAATTCATCTTAATATTTGGTAGCTGGAGTACCGTTCACCATTACTAATTTACAACTCTTCTTTCCAAGAAAACACTTGTATTGCTATATAAAAATAATGTTTCTTAGTAATCTTAACACAAACCACACAATAGTTTTGTCCTCAAATATAAAGTCTTGTGTCATGTTAACTGCAGGCCTTAATAAACATCATTGTAAAACCGTAAAGGGATAGTTCACCAAAATATTAGTTTTTAATTCTGTTATGCTTTACTCATCCTTCATTTATTCCAAACCTGGAAACTTGTAACCGTTGACTTTCCTACTATGGAGGTCAATGGTTACAGATTTATTCAAAATAAATTCCTTAGTGCTCAGCAGAAGAAAGATTATTTTGTGTGAACTATCCCTTAAGCAAATTCCTGAAGGAGTCCACCGGCTTAATGTTTACCAGCTTGTAGGAGCACAAACTGAGCTGTACAACCCTGATGTACATTCATGTGATGTGTCCATTGTTCTGCAGGTGCAAAATATGGCTTTAAATAAGAAATCCTCTCTGAAAGATGCTGCTCTGGATGTTTTAGCCGATGAGGAGGTTTTCGAAAGCATTACATCACTCTTTGATTCCTGCAATGTGACGCTGCTTAAGGAGGACGATTCACTTGTTACAAAAATCAGCAACCCACAAGATGGCCTTCCCCTCATGTTGTGCGTTGCAGTCAAAGGCTTGGTTTCTCTAGCACCCCCTGTCTGAATGGAGTACAAGCTGTTGTAAGTTATGAGGACCAAAGGGCCCGAGAAGTGTCTCGCTACAGCCTGCAGTGGACATCCAACCCTGCCCACATCCAAATGCAACATCAGAAGCCACTGCCTCCTCGCTGTAGACTGTAGCACGATGACATACTGGATCCAAGTCCAATTCGTAATGTACACGCATGCGTGAGCGATTGGTGCTAGAAACGAGAATTATTTGTATCATTGATAAAATTACCCATTACAGCGTGTGTTGTTATGCATACACCTACCCCAGCCCTAAATTCAACCTTCAGGTATCAACTTCTAAACCTACCCCAACCCTCACAGTAAGCATGCGCATTACAATGTCTGACGTGACACTTGGATGTGTACAGGGTTGCATGACCACTGCAGGCTGCAGTGAGACCTATTTGAAGGGCCATAAAGCCTGCAGGTGGACAATCTACAAACTGGGAAAGAAAAAAAAAAAAGTAACAAATCAACTCCTACATTGCCTTTGTTACCGCTAACATCATGACGAACAAACTAAACTGCCTTTAATAGTTGCGACTGTTTTATACATTTCACTTTTTCATATCAAACCTTTTAATATATTGTATAGTGAAACACTGCACAATAAATAGTTTACTTTATATGTGGGCTGTTTTCGTAACTCTTCCAGTTTCCAGTCATCTAAACTCTCTACAATAGAAAAGAACACACGCAGTGATTGAAAATTAAGATTAATTTATTAAACTGCGGTTTCATTTCAGAAAATACAACTCTCTGTATTGCAAAATATAGAATTTTCAAGTGAATATGCAAGCCTTGAAAAACACTGGAGCAAGTCGCCAGAGACAGACGTACATCACTACATACAACCAAGAAGACAAGTAGTGAGGCCAGGAAGGCTGTGATCATGACACACTTGGTCTATAGTTCATGTTCAAAGGTCAGCCTGTGCCACTTTAAATGGATCTCAGCAAAATACAGCGCTGGTTCTATATACAACACAATGACTGAGCTCACAATTCTGTGACATTAAAACCGTGACATTTGTCGCACTTTATTTTCAGTGCATGTACTTACAATATACTTTCACAACCTAATTGAAAATATTGAGAAATATAAGATTAGCTGGACACAGAACACATTTTTGCTTTTTGTTTGCCACATAATACATCAGTTTGGAATTATAAGGTTTTATCGGCATTTTGAGATGCTAAGTTTTTGCATTTAATAAAACAAAAATTATATGGAGATTAACTTCTCTATTAAAGCATTAAATGTACAAAAAAAGTTAATACATCAGATAAAAACTGATGAATTTTACCCAACTAGAGGGGTGTAGTAAACGGAAAATGGAGTCAAGCGCTGTATCCAAAATCACCCCCATATCCTCAGTCACTGTTCTCTATATTAGAGCGTTAATGTAGTCCAGTGAGTGAATTGGAGCACTGAGTGCACGGGAAGGGATTGCCTTTTTGTTTGTGCTTTGCTAGTTGATAAATCCCTCAGATTGGTCACCTTGTGTTAAGTATACAAATATTAATTTAACAATTAAATAATTTATTTAGAAACTTCCACTGTGGATGATATCTTGTGGTCAGACGTAAAAATTCATTCTGTGAACAAACTCAATGCATTATGAGTGTTCTCTGTTAGCTGTACATCGGTGGTACACTTATTATTGCGGCAAGGGTATAGGGGCCATTTTGGATACAGCCAAGGTTTTTAGAGGCATTTTCAACTTAACTTTTAAGTTCAAGTATAATTGTGTGATTTTTTATATATATATATATATATATATATATATATATATATATATATATATATATATTTATTTATTTATTTATTTATTTATATATTTGCCAAATGTGTTGTACTAGTGTCTTGGCTAGTTTAGGCTCTATTTATTTAGAATTGAATCTAGTAAATGGGGGTCATTAAAATCAATATCTAAAATGATTTTTTCAAAAACAGATTCCTTCTGGAATGAACCGTTGTAGTGTTGCTGAAATGTGACTGCTGTGACTATAACTTCTATAATAACTGCATGTTTTTGAAAAATGACCCCATGTAGGTTTATCTTTGACTTTTCGAAAAGCAGTCATCATACAGTCAACGCTTTTGAACTCGAGATGTGTTTGTTAGTTTTTTCAAGGTGAATGGCACTTGATAATGCCAGTTTGCATATTATGAAATGGGAAATTACAATATTGCTGATGATAAACATCGCACATCTAATTCGAGCAGCACATTGGGTTATTTTTTTGACTGTCACATACTGAGAAATATATTAAGCTATTAAAATTGTATCCAGTGGAACGCAAAACATGTTCTGTGTGAATCGCCACTGAAGCTCCAAGTACACTTTGGTTTAAATATATACCCAATGAAAACTTCACAAACAAATGCATACAATATACTCACAGATCTTTCATAACTCTGTAGACGGAGTTTGTGCATGTGGAATTTTCTGAACCGTTTATTTTCTAAAGCATATTCTGTACACTAAGCTCATGAACACACCTTGCATTTTTGTACTAATTAATTTGTCCACAAGATGGCAATACTGGCCCGGGCCACTGTTTCACAGTCTTTAAAAATAATCATCATCATCAATGCAGGCAGGGATCTCTTTTTTTAAACATCTCATCTTAAAGGGTACATAGACTTTTGATTGCTCATAACTTTGCAGGGAGGAAAAATAAAAGAAGCTTAAATGTTGTCAAGAATGTTATCAAACGGAGTATACTCGAAGCCTATGTGCACAGATTAACGCAAAGCCTTTTAAAGTACACTTAGGTTCAGGCTTAGTACCTAATTATTACAGTATGTAGGACAGGGCTGTAAAATAAAGTGCTATCATGATATTTATCAGTTAAAACTATTTTATTTCAAGCTTTTCTTAAATTGAGGAAAGTAACAAACATTGACACTAAAAGATTTCGAAGTTGTCTAAAGTATAAAGCTGCTCAAATTATGACCTACTGTAGTGACCCATCTACTGTATATGACCACGCATGTTAGAAAGATCAAGAGATGAGATGATTCCTGCACTGTAAACCAACATTTGTAACAATAAAATTACAGGAACAGGAAAACAGACCCTGCTTTAAATACTGTAATGCAGCATATGTTTGAGTGGAAAAATAGTATGACAAGTCATTGGAAAATATTCCTATTTGTTTCTGTCCCTCAGAGTAACATATGTTTAGTCAATAGATTATATATATATTAAAAAAAAAGAGTTAATAAATAAGTACACTTCCCTTATGTCAGTCGTGACCTGATGGCTAGTGTACATTTGCATAGGGACTGATGGGTAACTTGTGTTCTGTGCCGCTGACCAATCAGTGGTGCCTCCTCCTCTGATGATGATGATGATGAAGATGACGTTTGTCTCAGTAAACCCAGTTGACAGGGACCCACTGTGGTTGTGTGGTCAGCTGCTCCACAGCTGCCTGCAGTTTCTCAAAGGCCTTGTCCAGATTGTCATTAACTATAGTCAGATCAAAGTAGTGATTGTACGCCCGCTTGATCCTGGCACTTTCATCCACCGTTTTCTTTAAGTCCGTTTCCTGTGAGACAGCAGAAGATGATGAGTCTATACAACTGCTTTGGTTTCCTTCCTATTTTTCATGCTTTACAATGATGAACTTTGTGGCTTGTTTTATAGCTTTAAATTTGCATCAAAATTGATCTATTTTCATTAGAAAAAAAAACACAGTGTGCACGTTCTCTATAGTTTGTGTTTTCTTACTTTTTTTATTGTATCGCAAAACTGGTTAAAGGGTTAGTTCACCCCAAAGCAGACATTTACATCCCCTTGAGTGGGTCCAAACTTTGAGTTTCTGTTCTGCAGAACATTCTGAATAATGTTGGAAATCAGTAGCCACTGACATCCAACATTCTTCAAAACATCTTTTTTTGTGTTTTCAACAGGAACAAAAAAAACCTCAAAAAGGTCAGTAAATGATAAGAGTAAAGGGTAAACTACCCCTTTAAAACTGCCGAGTGTGTCGTCCACAATCTCTTTTGACCAATTCACTTCATCATGTGTTTTCCTTTCTCCTCTTTTGGCGTTTAATAGCAATGCTAGTCTCGCGTAGCCAAACATTTACATCAGCCAATCACAGATGGTCCTGTTAAGAATCAGAATTTAAAGATCAACATCCCTGCAGTACGTGTGTGTGTGTGTGTGTGTGTGTTTTCATTTACGCTCAGAACCTCAAGCAAAACTACTGGAAGTATTTTAAAGAGCATAGGCTGTTATTGTTACATCAGATTCAGCTAATCTTTATTTTAGGCTCTCATTTTCACAGGAGGTTTGGTGTCTTGATGGCATTCTGTTAAAGAACTTAACGCTTCTCTTGGAAATCATACAATTTTACATTATGACAATTCCTGAATTGTTTCCCATATTGTGTATTACCAAAAGATGTAATAATGAACAATGAATCAATTCAATCAACGATTCAATATTTGAATATTTAACTCATTTGAGATGCCTAACAAAAATCAATAGCAATACAACTGAATCAGGAGTTTATATGAATGAATCTCTGGGAAGAGTTTGTGGTATTGTTTGTATTCTGGTTTTGCTTCAAATTATACAGTTGAATTTAGATTAAAAACTGCTTAATTTGCATGTACGCTGCAACTTTGTTTAGATAATGATTAAAATGCAGTGGTTGCCTCTGGAAAAGCATCCATCTGTTAATATGAAGAGATTTTATTTGAATTGGGGTTTCTTTGTGTCATACTTCCATTTCACAAAGAAAGTGCAGCAAGAGTTTAACAAAAGTCAACTTGAATATTCATTCATTCATTCATTCATTCATTCATTTTCCTTCGGCTTAGTCCCTTTATTCATCAGGGGTCGCCACAGCGGAATGAACCGCCCAACTAGAATATTTCTATAATAAACAAAAGTAAGTAAATCAAATCATGCAATCAAAATCACGAATGAGTTCAATGAATCACTACATCTCTACTTCATATCCCCGCTATGGGTCTTTAACCATCTGTGACACATTCTGGAAACCTGGAGACGTGAATAATAATAAATCCCTTTACAAGCAATATCACATTTAACTCTTATTTCTGAATAAACACAAATAATATTTCATAATAAAAAAATGCATGTAATGTTTCAACATTACTGTATTTTACTGTTTCTCTATAGCAGAAGTGTTAATTGTTTAGGTTAAGGGCTGGTTCTTATTAAATGTTACATTGTGGATAACTACTAAACTATAATTTACAACACTGATGTCAAACTCAGTTCCTGGAAAGCCACAGCTTTCCAACACAGTTTAGTTCCAACCCTAATTAAACACACCCGATCAAACGAATGGAGTCCTTCAATCTTGTTTGGAACCTACAGTACGGATAAGTGTGTTGAAGCAAGATTGGAACTAAACTCTGCAGGGGCCACGGCTCTCCAGGACACCCCTGATTTACAAGAAAACTGGGTAACTCATTTTTCAAGAGGTTTGCAAAATAAATAAAATGTCCTGATGAGTCAATGCTTAATTAAATCAAAAGATGGCCAATTAATCAAAAGCAACTGACTCTGTTTATAAATGGATTCATTCAAAAACAGATCTATGCAGTATTTCATTCCTGAATAAATGTGATGCACAACTTTCTGTTCTGTAGAAAAGTTGGAAGCTTTGTTTGAAAGTATTTTTTTGATGGTAAAAGAGCTTTAAAAGAAGAAACTGCACTCTTGCTAGTGTAATAATCAGCAAAAATCACATGAATATAAAATCCAATTCACACAATGCATTGTATAAATTCTGGAAACACTCAAAGTGCATTCTAATAGGCTTCACACTACAGTGAATGCTTGTGAACGATGTGATATTGTAGTAGATTTATGTTGTACTATACTTTTGTCTGTCCTTAGCTGTTGGTTGCATCCCAAATAAAATATTATTGGGAATGTATAAGCTATTGCTTTATTTATTCTATATAAGTGTTCAAATCATGCCTCGGGCCAGATTAGACACCTCTATTCTTTACAAAAGTTGAACTTGATATCTTATTTTCAGAGCTGTATTTCTGCACTCTACACAGAATAAATGCCACTGACCGTCAGTAGCTTGGTTGTGATCCCAGCATCCACCACAGCTTTGTGCATGGCCCGTAACGTGTCGAGCTCTGGGGCAGCGATGAAAACCACAAACGGCATAAACTCTGATGTCTTCAGTACCTTCAGCGCCTGTAAGAGTACATTTATTAAATATTAATAATTAATATCAAGTCTTTTTGCAAGTGAGTGTAGAAATGAAGCTTTTTGAAACTCTCAGCTTTGTAAAATGATTTCAGAGTGCATCAAACAACACAGCCTGGCAGTGTCTGCTGGTTAAAACAACAACAAAAACATGTAAAACTAACTTAATCAATTTAAATAATTAAATGAGTAATTATTTAAATAATTATGTTTAATGTTAGGTATATAATTAAGTACACTTTAACAAATTGTACAGAAACTTTAATTGAACTCTAATTGTGTTTAAAAAGGGCATGGCAAACTAGTCAATTGCAATATTATATTCCTTATTATTATTATCATTTTTAATAAACCTAAATTATAAAACTGACAGGAGAATAGTTCATTAGTTCATTATATCAACACAACAGCACTCAGAATTTAGCAGAGACTCAAACTAAAGTATAAAAACCCTCAGATAGAGTGTTGGGCACGTTACTACAAAAGTTTCTAGTGACTTCTCACAATTAGTAACCGAGTTAGTAACTGAATTACATCATTATGAAAGTAACTTATGCATTACTTTTACAAGAAAAATGACAAAAAAAATATGTTGAATAAAACGGACACTAAATTAAATACATTTTTATAAAAAAAAAACATCCTACACTATTCTATAATATATTAATGTTGGACAGTGTAAGAGACATCTATCAAATAATATTTGGTTGGAAATATTATCATTCCATTGAATATGGAAAGTAGGATTGTAAAGTACTTCGTTAAAATATACTGACATGACTTGTTTTGCTACTATTGATTATTTCTGCATCACAACAATACTAAACTAATTTTAGTTGCTTTAATGCAGTGGCTCTGTCTACCCCTTTGAAAGTGACAACTGCATTTTTAGGCCTCATCCACACAAACGCGGGTATTTTCAAAACCACACTTTTTTCTACATGGTTTTAATATTTGTCCACATAAAAACTGAATATTGTGTAACTGAAACCAAAACTTTCTGAAAACTCAGGCCAGGGTGAAAATTTTCCAAAACTCTGGGTACAGCATGGTCGTGTGGACACTACAACAGGAGTTTTCGCCTCATGACGTCAACTTGCCTGCTGTTTTCTCCTTTCTGATTGGCCAACATGGCTGGGTTCACACCGAACGCGGAAAATGTAAAGTTTGCACGTTCGCAGCAAACATATCGTCTATTCTGCCTCTGCATAAAAGTCAATGCAAACATTACAACAATTTACTCATGAAGATACTTAATTTCCTGTTTGGTGTGTACCCAGCATAAAAGTGTCATTATCGCCGCCTGTTGGTTTGTTGTGCACTTAACATGCATAACAAGGCATTTTGGTGTTTTTATGTGGATGGAGATCTTTTTTAACTAACCATCATCAGTTATGCACCACTACCCCACAACACACACACCAGAGTAGTCTGACAGAGTCTGAGGTAGATGGAGCATACTCAGAACCGCTTCAATGAGCTCAATTGCAAATTATATAACACCACATTTCAGGGGCGCCGCTGGGGGGAGTTCGAATGATTTAAAGGGTCTACGGCGTTTAGGGGCCACCAGAGATATTATCAGGGGCCCACCAGTGCCCCAACACCCATCCCCCCGGCTCTTCACTTAGGTCTGCGACACCTCCCAAACCATCCAACCCCCCCTAATCTGTCAGACTAAGATTCTTAATAAAACCGGCACGTGGATCCTCAACTCTATTGTCCAGCATGCTTAGTTACAGGAGCTTCGCAACCCACGCGAACACTGGGAGAACATGCTAACTCCACACAGAAATGCCAACTGACCCAGCCAGGACTCGAACCACTACCTTCTTGCTGTGAGGTAACAGTGCTAACCACTGAGCCACCATATATATATATATATACAGATTTGCTTTCAATTGACTGAACAAAGTATGTTTTCCCAACAAAAGGTTTCGATTAGATTTAATAGTATGGCACTGTAGAAAAATAGATAAATTAATCTCATGATAAATATGTAGCTTAAAGGTTAAGACAAAAGTTTGGAAATCCCTGGATATATTGATGAAATCTGAAAATATCAAGTTGCAAGCTTATCCACACCAACTGCTAGTATGCAAAGACCATGATAATATACTCTAGATGTATACGGAAGGTTTTGGCTATATATTCCGTGAAATCACTCACCTGAGGGTTGACGTCCAGGATGCAAGTGCGTCCTGCGCGAACAACTTCATGGATGGAGTCCATTTTGGTTCCATACAGATTTCCGTCATACTCTCCGTGCTCAAGGTACCGACTTGCCTTGATGTCCATCTCCATCTCCTCCCGGGATACAAAGCAATATGACTGGCCATCTTTTTCATCATCACGGGGACGGCGAGACGTGACTGTGAAATAGATGTAATTCACCAGTTTTATTGGAAAAATCAATGGCAAA